>CAJHQP010000232.1:0-233515 GCA_905132765.1 Moricandia arvensis | reverse complement strand
AAAGGTGAGTTCTGGTTGTGTGGTTGAAGGGGACTCAGTCACAAATTGACTGAATACTCTCTTTACATGAGACAATCACTCATGAATTCCAACAGCTTTGCCTCACTTTTGAACTATTCCTAAAGCGATCAAGGCAACAATTTGTTGCAAGTACACAAACCCTCCTAATATATAAAACCCTGACGTGCCTTTTCAATTGTCAACCGAGTCATTCCTTAGCTCCCGGAAGTCATGTGCAGCTGTTGGAGTTATTTCCATCGTGCGTAAGAGTAATCCACATATTATAGTCATGGATACAAATGAAAGAGGCTGAAGTTTTACCTGGAAATTCTCAATATCTTCTGGAGCAGGTCCTGTTCTTTCTCATAGTTGATTACACCGAGGACAGCATCTTTCTCATTCCCACACTATGGTACTCCTTACCCATTTCCAATAAATCAAAGAAGCCTGAAGAGCTGTCTAGAAGCAGTAATAATGATCCGCCTGAACCTCACGCCATACAATCCATCATGGAAAATATGGAGTCCATCCTTTCCACCTCCTGGCTCAAACTGGACATCTGTGAGTACACAAGTCTTTTCAGTGGTATTTGTGGTTTGTATCATGTATATATGTGATTTTGATTTTAACGTTTTGGTGAATGTCGCCTTATGGCCCATGTCGCTAAGCGACATGCGACCTCCTCCGCGCATTCAGTCGCCATACGCCATTTCAACCAAGGTCTTGTGGACTCTTTTCTTCTTATTGTGTATCTATGCTGTTTCTCCAGTTTCCGTCTAATGTATTAATGGGGTTCCACATGAACTGCTTCTCAAAAAGTAGAAAATGAGGTGGATACAAAGACGACTAGGACATAGCAAAGGAGGTATGACTAAAAATAAGCTTCTTCATCTTCTCTAGAACTTGTTGCAGAAAACTAAATCTTGTTTAGTCTTCATTGAGATTTCTGGTACTTAGGTTGTGTTTATTGTGACTGGTGATGTTTGGGGAGAAAAAAACTAACCATTGCTCTTACTGCATTTCTGTGATGTTTGCTTTCCGCTACCTGAC
Source organism: Moricandia arvensis (assembly GCA_905132765.1). Taxonomy (NCBI): domain Eukaryota; kingdom Viridiplantae; phylum Streptophyta; class Magnoliopsida; order Brassicales; family Brassicaceae; genus Moricandia; species Moricandia arvensis. Next base: position 232,465 of record CAJHQP010000232.1, on the reverse strand, counting down.
TGAAGTTCTTCTTGTTTTCTTCAAGGAAACAATGCAATTTCGTTCAAAGACAAGGGCAAACCAGTGAAAAAGCTTGAGAAGCAGTTCCTGGATCTTAGTGACTCTGAATGCTGATAAGGTAGTAAATATTTTGACAGGCATAGGCATATATTACCATAAATGCTTGATGTTCATGATTGTTGTCACATTATAGTTGACAGTATGCTTTTCCTTAGCTAATTCTTTTCTTTTTTTGGTATGCTATAATAGCCAAGACGTGGTTGCTTTGAGGATTCACGAGGAAAGCGGTGAAATAAATTTCAGTCTTTTGGTACGGTTCCTTCTCATACTTCAAAGTTACCTGTCAACTGAGAACACTTGTGTGAATGGCTTTTTTCATTTGAGTTAAAGTTTTTTGACTTTTCCTACTAATTCTCATATCACAGTTGTTTGATATATAGATGAGGCAAGTTATGACGAAGAGAACATACCATCAAAAACAAGCTTAGCTGCTGATACAATGCATTGATGCCTTTCAAGACAGTATGATGAATGAGATATTTGATAATGCAAAGGATTCAAGACCTACTCCAAAGCTACCGAGTGATGAAAAAACATGATAAAAGCAGTGAATTGACAAGAAAGCAAAGGGCCCGGATGGAAAGCTAATAGATTAAAGGCAACGGAGAGAGCTCAAACATTTCCGAGGGACATACTGCGTATGGAAGCAATAGGGCAGAGCTCTTGAAAGAACCAAAGCAAGCTTGAATCAAATCAAGGGGCATACTCCGTCATGAAAGCAAATAGCTCAGAGCTTTTGGTGTTTTGATTGTTGTTATTTGAATCGTAAAATCAGATGAATGTGTAAACGAAACTAAGGTTATTGTTTAGTTTGATATAACCGGCAAAATATTAATCATTTCGACATAGAATTTTTAATATTTTTATATGTATTTCTATATTTTTATTTTAAATAATGCTATAATAGAAGATAACAGACAAACTCAGCGTCGATCAAAACACTATGCTATCATATGATAGCATTTCGGATGCTATCTATGTAACATTTTCTTGTAGTGAACCCTTCTCAACAATTATTCTGCTTGATAGCCGAGATCATTAAATTACCTGAAGTTGCTGTTGGGAGTCAAATCGGGTTACGATGAATCAACATTCGAAAATCTACTGGGTGTTGGGTCAGAAACAGTACTCTCGAAATTCGAGCATCTAAAAATCGGGTTTCCATACGAATGCAGTCTCGAAACCATCTAAAACAAAAGTCTCTGGGCCAAAAAACTCGATAGGAAGAAACACAGACCGACCAATCGCCCGTATGACGAGTTGGACGGTAAGGACTGACCAACTCGCCCGTATGGCGAGTTGGATAAGACGGCGAGTGGATAAGACGGGCGAGTTGGACGGCAAAGGACCGACCAACTCGCCATAGGCGAGTTGGTGGCACGAGCAATCCGTTTGCTCGTTCGGCAAGTCAGATCAATCAATCCATTTTCACCTCGAACTCGTTAACTCCCTCTCTCGATACTTGATCGAACTTATCTTTGTTCCGTCTCGATCAGGGTTGACATTGGAACTTTACCGAAAGAATTTGTTTTCTTGAGAAAGGATCATGTAAACCGTATGAGACGATAACGGTTAAGTAAACAGCTAGAGTTATACGCCTCGTATGAAAATTCCTAACTCTCGGATAACGTCGTTTTAGCAATGCTATTTCGATGAAATCGTAGAAACGCCTAAGTCAGAAAATGGTCCGATGAGGTCTAAAGCTCGGCCAAAGGCCCACTCGCGATTTTATCCAAAGTCGAGCCCAAACTTTGTGACGGTTTATCTTAAAATTTTGCAGGAAGGGATAAATGTTAGGTTCAGAAGATAAATGTTAAGTTTCCGAAGATAATCTTGAAGATCGAGGAAAAAAGGAATATTTTCGCGAAGAGATAAATTTGACCAAGGGCAGAAGGGGAAAGAGCAAACCGCCTCTGGAGGAGTATATAAGGACTTCGAGGGTACTGATGCAGAGGACACACGAAAATCCACTTAGAGCAAACATAGCTTAACACTTAGAGCATTTAGGAAAGTTTCCGTTTTTGTTATTCGAGCTGCGACTCAACTAGGGTTTTGCAGTCTTAGGTTATTAGAACTAGGGATCTCGCCGACAGCTCTCATAGTCGAGGCTCCTATCCTGTTGTAAACGCTCATACGCAAATTTGGAAAAAGACATCTATTTGTTCTCTTTTCAATTTGTACCTTGCTTTCTCGATACTTAGTTTGTAATCTGACTGATTGACATGTGGTTTAGCAGATATCCGAGACCTCTGGGAAACTATAGGCTTCTATCATGTTGTAAGCGCTCATACACAAATTCAAAATAAGACATCTATTTTCTCTCTTTTCGATTCGTACTTTGTTTTTTTTTGACATTTACTTTGTAATCTGACTGATTGACGTGTAGTTTAGCAGATATCCTGGACCTGTGGGAAACTAGGGTTTACCCTGCGCTCCTACTTCAACGGAAATCGACAATGCATATTTCGGTTCCCATATTGGACTTATTCCTTGGAACTTCATCAATCCAATTTTACTCTCAAACCGTTTGCCTCTGTGACAATTTAGAGTGGCCTGGTATTTTTCCAACCAGTCCTTGCCTAAGATCACTTCATGATTTTTAAGGCATACTATTACTAAGTCCACATGCAACTCTTTCCTTGGATCATAACCAGAATGTTCTTAACCAGCCCTAGCGAATGCATGAACTCTCCACCGGCCCATTTACTATGCCAAAACACCGTCTTGTTCCTTCTTTAACATTCCCTTTTCGATCATCTCTTGACTAACAAAGCTATGTGTAGCTCCAGATCCGAAAGGTTTGTGTGTGTCCACACCACCAATACTTAAGTTCCTTACAATCATTCCATAGGTTAAGTATATACCCATTCTATGTTCCATGAAACGCAATGCAAAACTAGAAATAGGTCAGGGATTAGTGATGTACCAGTGATCGCTTGGAAGGTACTAGTATCGTTAGTTTCCTTCGTAAGCTCATAGACCCGTGGTTCCATTGTCTGCCCCTTTCTCTAGGCCGACCTGTCTACATCCACACGGTTCCTCTTCCGCTCCACTTGAAACTTTGGGAAATCGCTTTTGATATGCCCAGTCTTTCCACAATGGTAGCATGATCTAGCATCATCACTCATCACTTTTCATTTTCCTTGGTCCCTCTTAGGACAGTTTTGGGTCCTAAAGTCCTTGCTTCCACATCTATTAAAAGCGCCAATTGCCTTCAAGTATTTGCTCTCTTGCCTCCTTCTGTACTTGGAGAATTCAGATCGACCACCCGAAGAGTTATGGTTTTAATCCACCTAATCCAAATTTCTCTTCTGATCGCCCTCGAGCATTTGCCCTCGTGCCTCTCCTACAGCACTTGGAGAATTTAGAGAGACGACTCGAAGACATATGGTATTCATCCACCTATTCCTATTTTCTCTTCTGGTCTCTAGTCTTGCTAACCAAAGACAAACATGAATGAGACCTTACACGGTTCTCTTCAGCAAGGTTGGTTTCCAGTAAAGCAATCCTTTCAAGCAACAATGCCACAATATTGAAGGTACGGAAGGAGCAGTGAGTACGGAGTTCAATCCTTAGGCCTCGGAAGAACAGGCACATTTGTATTGTTTCATCCACGAGTTCCTTACCAACATACTGCGTGACAGGGTTGAACACTTCCTCGTACTCACTGATTGTCCTGCGACCTTGGTTTAGGTCCAGGAATTTTACCTCAAGCCGATCCTCTGGTTCAGAAGGAAACTACTTGCGGTTAAACTCATACTCAAAATCCAAAAAGTTCTCTACACAGCCCGCCGTTCGTTTATTTAGTGCCACCCACTAGTTGTGCCCATCTCCTTCAAGGAAGTGGACCACAATGATTTTCTTGTATTCCTCCGTGCAATGAGTATATTTAAAGTTTCAGATAAACCTACTCCTCCATTCATCCGCCACGACCGGATCAGTACTACCTTGAAAGTGCTTGGTTCCCAAGTGAGAGATGTGCTCCAGCACACTCAGGTAATCCACCTTTCTCAGGAACCTTTCTGGTGGGTCGATCTCGACCACCTCAGTCATCTCTCTTACTTGACCATCAACTAAGGGTATGGCCATAGGGATCTGAGTTATCTGATCCATACACGAGTTTACCAATGGTGTGAATGCTTGAGTCAGTATTGTCATCTGAGTCATGACTATCTTCAGCGCATCCAACATTTTCCCCATAGAAAGGGCTACAAACTGATCATTCAGACCTGCTTCTCCATCGACTGCTCCTCCAGCCAGAACCGAGTAGTGTGCTACATTAGAGAATTCGCCCACTTCCTCTTTATGTTGATCTTGAGCACAGTTATTTGGATCATCAGTCCAAGTCTCAATGTTGGTCGAACCATGTGTGTCTCCCCAACAGTCTGTCCAGTCACATGTCCGACTAGTGTTGGGTTTAACAAGTTGACTCCATCCGCGGCCACATTGTTGATTCAGCTGCTCCCTTGATTTTCCTTCCCCTTGTAGTTCTGCTTTTCAAGCCTGGAAGTAAACATGTTGGCAAATCACCGCAACATATAATACATCCTATACTAAGAAAAGCGTACCTTGAGACCCGTGTCGGATGAGTGGTGTTCCCTCCTAACCCAACTATCCAAGAATGAAGCATGCTCTGATACCAAGTTAAAGCACCCCATCCTAGACCCTTAGTCCGGTGAGGTCCCATGGTTCAACCAGGAAATTAATAAGGCATTCAATCCGTTTAAGGCCTTTATTTTCTCAAGTTCAATTGGATTATTCTGTGATTCATTGTTTTAGAGTCTAAACGCGTAAGTAATAGATTCAAGAGGATAAAATAGTTTTTTTATTTATGAAACAACAATTCGTTACACTGAGAGTTCGCTATAGGCTATCCTAATCAGTCTATCAAACAACTACCCATATTTCCTTGACTTCGAGTCTTGACAGCTAAGCCAAGTCCTTCCCAAGATCACCATCATTCCTTGGAACTACCAAGACCTAAGAATTCTATCCATAACTTAGTGAGTGGTTTCTATGCATACAACTTATCTTTCAATTTTTCCTAAGTCCTACTCGAGATTCCCTTAATGATTCTCGATCTTTCCATACACTTTGAAGAATCAGTTAAGTGTGGTCTACATAATTAGATCAATCCGTCTAACCACCAAACTAACCCTTGTCGGCCGTCCTCGATCAAGCCATATGGCTATGATCCACCAATCATCGGATCCGGCCTCATGCCTTGGATCGATCTATCAGACCGTCTTACAGCCATGATATATAACACGTCCCTAAGGCTATGTTTCCTTAATCATTGTGTAAAAGTAAAGAAGTAAACAATCAAGTTACAAAGAAGGATGTAACCGGTCCATCAGATCACTCATAGACTCAGTCAGAATCACCCAAAGACTAAGGGCGATGGCTTAACCAATCCATCCACCCACCTTAGACATGCATTCCAACACACTTCTCTTTCTCCTTTGGATCCGTGTTCGGATCGATCTTCAAGAAATCATAGTCTAAGTCTTCCTCGGCTTGCCTATCCGATCCACTCTTCCCTCCAAACGACCATGTTTTTCTCTTTGGTTGCCTTTTGTTCTTCTGACAATTTGGGTGATTTCTCTAAAGACATATGTGTCCAAAATTGATCCAAGGCTTGATATTTATAAAGAAACTCGGCCAAAACTTCTTTTGGGCAAAAGGGTGCCTTTTGGTAACCAAAAGACACCTGTCCATAGGCGCATGTTCAGCCCATAACCGCCTCACCATTCTTGCAACTTAAGGCATGTACCTCCCTTGTCGACCCATGCCTTTAAGTTGACGATGATTGAGCTTGATTCGATATCCAAGTATACCCAACCATCAGTTCGATAACCTCTGAACACGACCAACCAGCCCAACCGCCAAACACTCCTCCCACTGAGTTGAGCTTACCGACAGCTGGTCGAGCTGATTGAGCTTGGTCTACTATCTGATCGAGCTGACATAGCTTGACTGAGCACGGTCTAAACTCTGTCTAGATGATCAAGATACTCTCGCTCTTAACTTAGCTCGGTCTAGCTTCTTTTTTGTCCTTCTCTTAGTTTTCTTGGCTAAGTCTCGTTCATTATTTTGGACTTAGGCTTTGTTCAGACCATGGAACGCTTGCCCTTGTGTCTTTTGACCGGCTTGTTCGTTTCCTTGTCCCATGGTCCGTCCTGGAAATCCTATCTAAGATTGGGAATGCTACAAGTCTCCCCCACTTCAAAAGGATTGGTCCCCAAATCTGATTCAAGTTGTTCGACTCTTCTGAACTTTTCCAACCTCTTGAAAAAATCGGCCTTTGTTTTATTTTCAGTTTCCCAAGTTACTTCTTCTTTCCCATTGCAATCTCAAACGACCTTGACCATTTGGATCATTTTCTTCCTTGTTTCTTTTCCATCCAATCCATTATCCGGATTGGTCTTGTTTCAAGGTGAGGTTTTTGCTTTACTCTAATGGAAGTTCAGGCACAACGTGTCTTGGTCACTTAGACACTTCCTTAGTTGGAACGCATGGAATACATTATGAAATGCATCCATTTTGCTTGGCAAGTTCATTTTTTAGAAACTGGTCCAACCCTTTCAATGATCTTGAATGGACCCAAGTAGTTCCAGTCTGATTTTCCTCTTCTTGAAGTCTTGGATCACCCCTTGAAGGTTATCATCTTATGATAGACTAGATCATCTACTGCGAACTCAAGCTCCTATCACTTGTCCGCATAGCTTTTCTATCTATCTTATGCTTTCTCCATTATACCCTTCAAGAATCTTATCTTTGCGGCGGTTTCTTCTACTATGTACATATCGATCATGCTGCACTCCCCACTTGGGTCCAACATAAAAGTGTATGACATAGCCTCCCATAAAATGCTTCATAAGGAAAATCTCCACTGCTCCTATGGAAGTTGTTGTTGTATGAGAATTCAAACAAAGGCAAATGCCTTTTGTATGAATTTCCCTAGTCTAAGACACATGCTCGCAACATGTCTTATAACGTTCAGATGGTTATTTCTGATTGCCCACCTATTTGCAGATGATACACTGTACTCATATTCACTATTTTTGCAAAAGCTTTCTGAAAGGCTCTCCAACAATGTGAAATGAAACAAGAGTCCCTATCCGAGACTATGATTTCCCATACCCCATGTAACCGTACTAAACTCATCCATGTACTACCGGAATATTCTTCTGACTCCATCTGTCTTTTTGATGGCGGTGAAGTGAGTAGATTTGGTTAGTTTATCCATGACTACCCAGACTAAATCCTTCATGTTCATTGTCACTGGTAGTCTGGTCAATAGGTCCATCGTTGTGTGATCCCATTTCCATTCCGGAATGGGCAAGCTTTTTAATAAGCCACTCGTAAAGTGGTGTTCTACCTGAACAAGTTGACACATGGGCACTTCTCCACCCACTTGGCCACATCATTCTTCATATTAATCTAATGGTAGTATCTCTTAAGGTCGTGGAACATCTTGCTTTGGCCAGGATGAACCGAGAATTTGGACATGTGGGATTCTTTCAGCATCTCATCCTTTAATTCCCTATCATTCGGAAAACTGACTAGACCTTTCACAAGGATTGTCCCATTGTGTGATATATGGTACTCAGTATTTTTGTTTTGAGAAACTTTCTTCAAGTTTTCATCTTTGCCATAAGCAATACGGATTCTTGTGAGCATATCTGCTTGGTATGCTGCAGTCAGACACATTGTTTTTGTTCCTTAGATAATGCATTAACATGCAATGTCCGTACCGTTCCTTAAGCTTGTCATACTCCTTTTTGGCTGAAACATCAGCCCGTCTCCTACTTAATGATTATGTGACCAAGTTGGCCACAAACTCTATCCAACGTCTTTGCCTTAAGTTTAAGTCTGGCTGCGTGAAAATGTATTTGAAGCGCTTGTGATCGGTGAAGATTTGCACCTTGGCTCCATACAAGTATGAACGCCAAATCTTCAAGGCGAACACCACTGTAGCGATCTCTAAGTCATTAACTTGATAGATCCCTTCATGCTTTCGCAATTTCCTTGAGGCGTATGCAATCACCTTGGTCCTTTGCATCATAACACAACGAAGCCCAGATATAGATGCATTTGTGTAGACTGCATAAGGTTCACCTGCTTCATGCAAGGCTAGTACTGGTCCTCGGACCAAGTGCTTTTCACAGCCTTTTTGTTTAGACGAGTCATGTGTTGAGCCATGCTTGCAAACCCTTTCAAAATTTTATGTAGTACCCAGATAATCAGAGGAAGCACCTCGGTGGCATTCTTTGGACTTGGCCTTTCCTTGATGGATATGATCTTCTCTAGATCCACCGAGACTCATTTATCCAACACAATGTGTCCCAGGAATCCAATAATCCTTTGCCAAAATATACACTTATTAATCTTGGCAAAGAGTTTTTGTTCCCTTAACTGTTCTAGCACGACCCTAATATGTCTTTGATGGAATCATGATCCTTCGAGTAGACAAGTATGTCATCTATGAATATCATCACAAACTTGTCCAAGAAGTCTCAAAATAGCCCATTCATCATCTTCATGAATGCTTCTTGTGCGTTGGTTAGAGTGAATGGCATGACCACAAATTCATAGTGGTTGTACCTCATCCTGAATTCGGTCCTCCAGACGTCACTAGGCTATTTCGGGATTTGATGACAACCTGATGCAAAATCGATCTTGGAAAACTGTGTCGCCACTCTTAGTTGGTATTGCAATTCATCTATCTGAAGCAATGGGTACTTGTTCTTCACAATAACCCAATTCAGTCCTCAGTAGTATATGCATAGACGAAAACTCTCATCCTTCTTCACGAATATGACTGGTTCTCGCCATAGCAAACTAGTTGGCCGTATGAACCATTTATCAAGCAACTCTTCTAAATGCTTCTTTAGCTCGGCCATTATAGCCCGAGTAATTCGATATGGTGCCTTGGAAAATAGAGTTGTCCCTTGGTCCAGTTAAATCATGAATGGATCCGACCGGTCATGTCGTAAACCTGTCAAGGTCTGAAACACATCCTTGAACTCTTTCACCACTGAAATCTCTCCAACGTCAATGCCTTTTCCAACTTCGGTTAGGAAAATTCTGTCCATATAGGCTTCACAACCCTTCTCCAACATCAGTTCTGCTTGGATACCGAGACCACTCAACTACCCAAAACTGGCCCTATTCATTGAAACACCATTGATCTAGTTCCACTCTCAAACTTTGCTCGTCCTTGGTGACCGTCAAGATTGGCCCGATATTTTCCAACCAGTTCATGTCTAAGATCACTTCATGATTCTTTAGGAAGAGTATTACTAAGTTCACAATAATAATCTTGCCTTGGATCATTACCAGAATGTTCTTAACCAGCCCAAGTGAATGCATGACCTATCCACTAGTCGCATTCACTATGCCAAAACACCCATATATGGAACATTCCCTTTCCGATCATCTCTGAACTAACAAAGCTATGTGTAGTTCCAGAATCGAAAAGTGTGTGTGTGTCCACATCACCAATACTTAAGATCCCTACAATCATTCCTTAGGCTAATTATCTACTAATTTTATGTGGCATGCAATGCAAAAATCGAAATAGGTTAGGGCTTTGTGACATACCAGTGATCGCTTGGAAGGTCTAGTCTTGCCAGTTACCCGTGGTGCCATTGTCTGCCTCTTTCCCTGCGCCGACCTGTATACATTCAGACGGTTCCTCTTCTGCTCCACATGAAACTTTGGGCAATCCCTTTTGATATGCCAGTCTTTCCGCAATGGTAGCAGGATCTAGCATCATCACTCGTCACTTTTCCTTTCCCTTGGTCTCTCTTAGGACAATTATGGGTCGCATGGTCCTTTCTTCCAAATCTAGTGCAAGTTCTCATCACCCACCAGCATTTGCCCCCGTGCCTCCTACCGCACTTGGAACATTCAGATCAACCACCCAAAGATTTATGGACTTCATCGACATGCTTGCACTTTCTCTTATGTTCTCTAGTCATTTTAACCAAGGACGGACATAGGTGCTTCAAGTGTCAAGGTCTAGGACACTATGCCAAAAACTGCACCAACCAACGAGTGATGATTCTCTTGGAAAATGGTGAGGTTGAGTCCGAGGATGAAGAGAAGGACAAGGAGGATTTGGGTCCTATCTTTGATGAAGAAGAGGAAGACTTTGACTACCCACATCACGGACCTTTGCTTGTTACTAGAAAGGTCATGGACGAACCCATCTTCGATGAGGAGGACGACCGGCTGGTCGATGTTTTCGACCCGACCTTTGACGCTGAGTCTGATCCGATTTATGATGAGGAAGATGGCTTCGACCATCCAGTTCACGGTCCACTACTTGTTACAAGGCGATCCTTGAGTGTTCAGCCCAAAACCAATGAAAAGTAACAAAGGGAGAATCTCTTTCATTCTCGTTGTCTTGTTTCTGAAAAAGTTTGTTCTTTGATCATTGATGGTGGAAGTTGTACTAATGTTGCGAGTGACACTCTTGTCAGGAAACTTGGACTTGTAACTAAGCCTCTCTCTCGACCGTTCCGGCTTGAGTGGCTAAATGAAGCTGGCGAGCAAATGGTGAAAGAACAAGTCACCGTCCCTCTTACCATCGGACGATACGAGGACGAGGTTGTGTGTAACGTCCTTCCCATGGACGCATGCCATATTCTCTTGGGCCGGCCATGGCAGTTTGATAAGAAGGCCGTGCATGATGGCTACACAAACCGACACTCATTTGATCATAAGGGCAAGAAGATCACGTTGGTCCCATTGACTCCTTCGGAAGTTCACCAAGATCAGATCCAGCTCAAGAGGAGTCGAGACAAGGAGCCCAAGAAGGACGAACCGGAAACATCCACTCGACACTCCAACTTTTTTATTAAAGAAAGTCAGGTCAGGAAATCTCTTTACTCTCAAAAGCCACTTCTTTTACTTGTGTACAAAGAATCTCTTATGGCTGCTCCTTCTTCCGACCTTCCACTGGAGATTCCGAGTGAACTTCTAGATCTTTTGCAGGAGTTTTCTGATGTTTTTCCAGATGAGAATCCAAAGGGACTGCTACCGGTTCGAGGCATTGAACATCAGATTGACTTCGTCCCAGGCGCATCCCTACCGAACCGACCAGCATACCGCACCAACCCGATGGAAACCAAAGAACTTCAGAAGCAGATTGGTGACCTTCTCGACAAAGGTTACATCCGGGAAAGCCTTAGTCCTTGTGCCGTACCAGTTCTGTTGGTACCCAAAAAGGATGGATCATGGCGTATGTGTGTGGACTGCCGTGCCATCAACAACATTACGGTAAAATATAGGCATCCCATTCCTAGGCTTGATGACATGCTTGATGAGTTGCATGGTTCATGTGTCTTCTCTAAGATTGATTTGAAAAGTGGATACCATCAGATTAGGATGAAGGAAGGTGATGAATGGAAAACTGCATTTAAGACCAAACTAGGGTTGTATGAATGGCTTGTGATGCCATTTGGGCTTACTAATGCACCTAGTACTTTCATGCGTTTGATGAATCACGTCTTGAGATCCTTCGTTGGTCATTTTGTGGTAGTTTACTTTGATGACATTCTTATCTACATCAAGAACCTTGAAGATCATAGCATGCACTTGAAATCTGTTCTTGAAATTCTTAGGAAAGAAAGACTCTTTGCAAATCTTGGTAAATGCTCTTTTGGAACAGATAACGTGGTGTTCTTAGGCTTTGTTGTAGGATCAGATGGACTAAGAGTAGACGAGGAAAAGATCAAGGCTATCCGAGACTGGCCTAGTCCATCGACCGTGGGCGAAGTGAGAAGCTTCCATGGCCTTGCCGGCTTCTATAGGCGGTTTGTTCCGAACTTCAGTACCATTGCAGCCCCGTTGACTGAAGTAATCAAGAAGAATGTTGGGTTCAAGTGGGAACAAGCTCAAGAAGAGGCATTTCAGATTCTAAAAAGGAAGATGACGCAAGCTCCTTTACTTGTACTTCCTGATTTTTCTAAAACCTTTGAAATTGAATGTGATGCTTCAGGAGTTGGTATTGGTGCTGTTTTGATGCAGGATAAGAAGCCCATCACCTACTTCAGTGAAAAACTTGGAGGTGCCACACTCAACTACCCTACTTACGACCAGGAGCTATACGCCTTGGTGAGAGCCCTACAAACATGGCAGCACTACCTTTGGCCTAAGGAGTTCGTGATCCACACCGACCATCAGTCCTTGAAACATCTTAAAGGTCAACAAAAGCTGAACAAGAGGCATGCACGTTGGGTGGAGTTCATTGAGACATCTCCTTATGTCATTAAGTACAAACAAGGTAAGGACAATGTAGTGGCCGATGCCTTGTCCAGAAGGTATGTACTTCTTTCAGCTCTTGAGACAAAGTTGCTTGGTTTTGAATTTATCAAGGATTTATATGCAACTGACTCAGATTTCAAAGAGATTTTCGAAAGTGTTCAAAGGCGGCTTATGGCAAGTATTATCAAATCTCTGGATTCTTATTCTTTGATAACCGCTTGTGTATACCCCAATGTTCTTTGAGGGAGTTGTTTCTCAGGGAAGCACATGGAGGAGGTCTTATGGGACACTTTGGAGTTAAGAAAACACACAAGGTTGTGTATGAACACTTCTTTTGGCCGAGCTTGATGAAGGATGTGGAACGAATTTGTAGCCGATGTGTGGTTTGCAAGAAAGCCAAGTCTAAAGCCAAGAACCAAGGTTTGTATTCTGCTCTCCCTATTCCTTCTCATCCGTGGGTAGATATATCTATGGACTTTGTGCTTGGTTTGCCTAAATCAAAATTTGGTAGAGATTCTATCTTTGTGGTGGTCGATAGATTTTATAAGATGGCTCATTTCATACCATGTCATAAGACTGATGATGCTGTGCACGTTGCTGATTTGTTCTTTAGAGACATTGTTAGGTTGCACGGAATGCCTAGGACAATTGTTTCAGATCGAGATGCTAAGTTTTTTAGTCATTTTTGGAGAACTTTGTGGTCTAAGTTAGGTACTCGTTTGATGTTTTCCACCACTTGTCACCCTCAAACTGATGGACAAACTGAGGTTGTCAACCGGACCTTGTCAGCATTACTTAGATCATTGGTCAAAAGGAACCTTAGGCATTGGGAAGAATGTTTGCCTCATGTTGAGTTTGCTTATAATCATTCCATGCATTCTTCTACCAAGTTTTCTCCTTTTGAGGTTGTGTATGGTTTCAATCCCTTATCTCCACTTGATCTTTTGCCTTTGCCTTTGAGTGAAAGAGTTAGTACAGATGGCAAAAAGAAGGCGGACACGATTCAGAAGTTGCATGAGAAAGTTCGTGACAACATCAAGGCCAAAACCGAGATTTACACAAAGAAGGCGAACAAGAAGAAAAAGAAAGTTGTCTTTGAAGAAGGCGATCTTGTTTGGGTTCATCTAAGGAAGGAACGTTTTCCTGAAGAAAGAAAGTCAAAACTCATGCCTAGAGTCGATGGTCCTTTTCAGATCCTTAAAAAGATCCATGACAATGCCTATCAACTGGACTTGCAAGGTAAGTATGATATTTCTTCAAGTTTCAATGTTTCTGATTTATCTCCTTTTTGTGCAGATGATCCAGATTTGTGGACAAATCCTTTTGAAGAGGAAGGGAATGATGCGCCCCAGGACATGGAACCAGCCCAGCACGGTGATCAGGACGTTCAGAACAGTCCAACCGAGGTTCACCCGTCCAACCGTACCAGATCGACGGACAGTGCCGTTTACAGAATCAACCCGCGGACATCCGGAAATGACCTAAGGCTGGAATCACGACCTAATGAACGAATTGACTGTCCCACAGCAAGTATTTCCCGACCCATCCGACATTCTAAGAACAATAGTCAAGCCAGAACTCAAGATCAACGAGTGGAACCAGAGTTAGGACGCAACACGTCACTTCTGACCCGTTTGGGACGTACCGCATGGCCCGATGATCATGAACAAGACTTTTCCGACCAGTTTGAAGATCTCATGATGATCGATCATTCCAATCTCTCTAAAGCAAGGATACTTAAGCTCTCTGAAGATTTGGTTCGTCTAAAGTGGTCATCCGTTCACGAAAGTTCATCAATCACCCACACGGACACACCACAGTACGTCCTGGTCCTTACCGCAGTACACCCGTCGGGTACAAACGAACCTGGACAGTAGCCGAAGGGTCATCTGTTGACCAGATTAGATTCGGACGAACCTGGACAAGTACATCAAGGGTCATTCAACCAGATCATGAACCGAAGAGTCATTTTGACTATTTTTACATGTTTTTCACAACTTTTTAGTCCTTTCACATACCTTTTCACTACTATAAATATGTAATCTCATTTCAGCAATAAACCATTCGATTATCACTTTAGTTTTGAGTTAAACTCTTTGTTCTTTGAAGAACTCTTCTTGTTTTCTTGGTGAGTCATATCCGAGATAAACAAAACTCGAATCGTTGGTCTTGTGAGTCATATCAAGCAACGGTTAGAGCATCTTCCTTTGGTGGACTTGTGAGTCATATCAAGCACCAACTGAAGTCGGGAATATCGGAGGCCTTCCGCAACCTTCGTGCGACCCTTCAATCCATCAGTTCTCCTTCCGGAGTTCATATCAACCCAATCCGGTCGAGTGATCCTATCGTAGGGCGTATCAAAAGCGATCCTTGATGGTTGCCGAGTTGAGAGCTCTGTAATCGGTACAAAATCACCATGACCCATCTTTCTTTTTGACGAGAAGGACCGGGGATGAGAAGGGGCTTGATCTCAGTTGAATAATCTCGGATTGCAACATGTCGGTGACTTTTTTTCGATTTCGTCCTTCTGGAAATACGCATATCGGTACGGGCAGACATTGATTGGGTTGGTGCCTTCCTTGAGTGTGATGTGGTTCTCAGTCGATCGTTGGGAGGAAGGCTATCTGGTGTGCGAAAGATATCACTGAATTTGTCGATGATAACACGTATCTCATCATTCAATGGTTTTGTGTCCGAGATCTCCGATGACGAGCAAATCGCAAAAAGCAGATGTCCTTGTTGTGCTTCTTTGACGACCTCGTTGGTGGTGGTAGGTTGGATTGGTGTAGTGTGGAGCCCATTAAAGGATCTTGTTGTGCCCTGCCATATGCATTGAAGAGTTTGGGCCTTCCAGTCGCAGAGTACAGGCCCAAGACTTTCCAACCATTGGATCCCAAGTACCATATCAAGGCCCACCAAGGGTAAGACGTAAAGTGTTAACTCGAATTGGGCTCCATCGATCTCCATGTTCACCTTCTTGAACTTTTGACGGCACTGTAGAGGAGATCCGTCGGCGACTCGAACGTCGAATGGTTTGGTATGTGTGCCCTTTAGGTTGAGCCCATGGATGGCTTTCTTCTACAAAATTTGTGGATTGACCCACTGTCCATGAGGGAAAGAAGTTTGTGGCCATTGATGTGGACCTGGAGACGCATTGTAGTCGGAGTTTCCCATCCAGAGAGCGCGTGTAGTGTGATTTCAGATTGCGGAATTGTTTCCTCTTGGTCGTCGTCCTCCGAAGATGTGTCTGCTTCACCTTCCATGATGAATAGCTGTGGTTGTTTACAGCGGTGGCCAGGGGTGTACTTGTCATCACAACTGAAGCATAAATCGAGGCTTCTCTCCCTGGTTTATGGTTTTGGTGGTTTCGTATCGTGGATTAGAGTTGTAAGGACGAGAACTGGTCCATCTCTTTTCTTTTTTCAGCTGGTCGTCACGAAGCCTTGCCAGATTAATGATCTCCATCATGGTTTTTGGTTTGAAAATATGAATTCCACTGGAAATTGATGTGTGGAGTCCGCCCATGAACGCACCGACTAGAGCTTTCTCTGTCCATCTGTCGACCTGATTTTGGAGCTTCTCAAATTCTCTTTGGTATTCCAATAGTGACCCTTTATGACGTATGTGACAAAGTTCTTCATCAAAGTTTTCACCGTCAATCGGTCCGAAACGGGTCCACAACTTGAGTTCAAACGTCTCCCACGAAATCTGGTGTGCTGGCTGACCGATAGATTTGCATTTAGCTTGCCACCAGCGATTAGCTTCGTCTGTGAGGTGGTATGACGCAAAGCTTACGCATTTTTCAACTGGCATCTCATGATAGGAGAAGTATTGTTTAGCTTTAGACATCCACTCGGTTGGGTCGCCGCCAGTAAACCTTGGAAATTCAAGTTTTACTCCTCTGTTTGGCGCTCGAGCAAACGGGTTTGTATGCTCATTACGATGGTTATCGTGAGACGGTGGGGGTTCCTCGCTGCTACGGTGACCTCTGGGTGCATTGGACCCTCCTTCCCGGTTGCTGGTCATTGTCGTGATGGTCTCCATCATCCTGTTCAGTGATTCCTCCAATGTCCGGTTTAATGAAGCTTTGATACTCTGGATCTTATCATCCATACTTGCGTGTAACTGCGAACCTCCTCTCTAACCAAGCCCAGCCCGGCTTCGAGGTCATCCATACGTTCTTTGGGATTGGCCATTGACTTGTCCGGATCAGACGTGGTCAACTCCAACCGTCTCTGTGATTTTTTTGTGTTGCACGGAATGGTGTCGGTGGGGAAAAAAATGATCGAATGGCTAAGGATCAGGATAGGTGCTCTGATACCAAATGATAGCTCCTTAGCTAATTTGGTCACTCTTCAAAGCAAGAGTATTGTAAATAAGACTCAGGTGTTTGTTTGGTAGTTTGAACTACCTATTTTTGTATTTTCTTGTTGCTTAAATAGATAAGCGATTACATGGAAGCAAATAACTGAAACATAAAGTGGAGTCATTAACTCCTACAAAGCTGGAAGTGGGAAAGTGTGGAACGATGTTCTAGAAACCAGGATGATTCGTTCCTTTATTTGCAAACAAGAAATTAGGAGAAGTCCAAGACTTCTTCAAACATAATTTGAATATTTGAAATTTGGCTTGTGTTGCCTCTGCGATCTTCTTGGCGCCACTGCCACACTATCTTCGAACTCATCATTCATGGTACGGGAATGGAAGGGAATCGCGTCATGGATATCATTATCAGTCGGAGTCTCGAGTGGAGAGGACTCCAAGGAGCATGTCTAGGGGCCATGGGATACATGAATTTTCAACTGCTCGATCTGAGTGCTCAAAGCCAACTGATCAAGAATCCTCGCTCCAATTGCAAGTGCATGAAAAGCAGAGGCCAAGGTAAGTGAGGGCTTAGTAGTGGTTGAGAATGATTTAGACTTAGCAAATGAGGCACTAGAGAATGATAGGAATGATCTAGAGGAAGATGGAATGGAACTAGATGGAGTCTTAGATCAGGCAGAGGAGGATTTTGAGACTGTTGTGGATGCTTTATATGAAAATGTGGCCAAGAAAGCTAGTGAGAAGGAAACTGGTTTCATTAAGGAAGGTGGGGATGTTGAAAACATTCCTGACGTTGATACTGATATGGCTAAACAGGAAATTCAGATTCAAGAAGAAGATGAATCAAGGCGTGATATTAGGATGAACCATGAGAGGAAGGCAGAAGTTTTGAAGAAACATGGGGCAAAGAAAAAGTTGTTCAAGTCAGCAGTGAGCCTAGCAGGTGGAACTACAAAGAATCGGATGGTCTAGGCTCTGCTATCACCCGTAAGAAGACATTACCAAAGACTTCATCCATTGCAGGAGAGGAGATGAAGGAGGATGAGAAGGGTTCCTTAGACCAAATGGAAAACAATAAGAAACCTTGAATTGCCTATGGAATACAACAGAGGAAGAAGAGGCTGGTGTTTGATGCAATCGTTTTTAAATTTTTCAATAAGCTCTTTGAGCATTTACGTTGGTTGTTTAGTTTTTTTGCCTTTGTTTTATGTTTCAGTTCATATGATCTGTGAGGGAAAGTTGTTTGATGCAACTATAAAGAATATCATGTTTTCGTATAGGTATTGGTTTCCTTGGTATTCTCTTCGGTTTCAAACAGTTCAGGAACAGTATAATGATAGAGTAGTTCAGGGTCTTCTTGGCATCAACATCTGGATTGGCTTATCTTTAAAAGCAATATCCAGGAACCTAGACATCCCCATCAGATAGGCGTAAATCTAATGTCTGATGAAGATATCAACAAGGCTAGTGTACAAGGTATTATTCTGGATGATGAATGTGCATTAGATAAGTTCATGTTCATGGAAATTTTGGGCTCTGTTGGTGGTTGTAATTTTTTTTTTATCAATTCAAGGACTAGACAGAAGTTGTTTTAGGGCGAACATACGTCATGACAAACATTTGGGTCCCATAGGAGAACAAATATAAGGTGTCTCCTTAAACACCCACTTCACTATTATTGAAGATCAGAATAATTGGATTTATATATTTTTTTGGGTATGGTCAAAGGTATTATCGATGGTGGTGTGGCCACAGTAACAATCAGAAGCTGGGTTTGATTTTATCCGGAGAATATTAGCACTTTGAATTCATTATTTTCTGGACAAAACAAAGGTGACATCGGATCCGAAAGATGGACGGGGAACAGCATATGATACCAAGCAGGCCGTCTCGAACTTTATAGAGACTGTTCAAAATAAAAACTCTTTAATGGTCTGACATAAGTTTTTTTACAGTTTTTTTACAAAATATTGTTATAATATAAAATAAATACACCATTTTTCTCTCTAAATAACGTTATTTTGTAGTTTTTTTATACAAAATCATCCACCAAATCATCAAATTTGATCTTCTCCAAAATATCATTTCAATTGTAATCATTGCTAGCACATTCAATCTTTTTTCTTTTGATGTTTTCTATATCCACAGAAGCCATAATCTATAAATATAATAGAGCAATTGGACCTGGATAGTGGTTAGACAAGACGTTGTAGATTCTTCGTTATACAAGAAGCTGTGACTCTTCTTTTCTTTTTGTCAACGCTAGTCTTTTTTTTTTATGTTTGCTATTTATTTTGTAAGAAGTTGGTTGAGAAATATATTTTTCTCTCTCTATTTATAATTACTAATTTATAGTAGTTTCTTAAACATAACTAAATTAAAATAATAACTTTTTAAACTAGCATTGGATATTAAATCACACACTAACACCTAATTTTACTTTCCAAAATATACAATTGGTATAAGTACTAATTAGTTCCTAACTTATTGCATTTTAGTTGGCTATGTAAACAAAATCAAACTTGTAATTTATATTTATATTTACTGGTTTACGAAAACTGAGTTCAAATATAAAATATTCATTCAGAATTTTTTGATAATATGATATTAAATTTATAACTATTATGAAAATACAAAATTATGGGTCCTCTAAAATTTTGGACCTTGTTCGACCGCTCCAGTTGCACGTGCAAATAGACGGCCCTGTTACCAAGATACACAATATATTTGAGTTTCCTACTTCAATTTTTCGGCATCCTAGGTGGAGGAACAAAATTATTTTTTACTTAGGGTATCCTTACACCAGAACTGATCCCTCCAAGGAGTTTTTTTTTTAAAATTAATATTATGAGAGTTTTGAGCTTGGAACTGTAGAGGTATGAAAAGCAAGGAAACAATTAGTTATCTCAGAGATATATGGTATAAACAAAAACCAAAATTTCGGTTCTTGTCAGAAATTGTGCAAGGGTTTCAGTTACATTTTGGTTTTGATAATCTAGTTACAGTGGATCCAAATGGAAATAGTGGAGGGTTAGCTCTTTAATATAGTAATGAAATTCAGGTTAAAGTCTTATATTCTAGCAACCGGGTGATAGATGGGGATGTGGTAGCATTGGGTAAAACAATTTTCACAACCTTTGTATATGGAGATCCGATGCCAAAATTGAGAGAGCAAGTTTGGGAAAGACTAACAAGATATGGTCTTGCTCGATCGGAACCGTGATTTATTATTGGTGATTTGAATGAGATTACTGGAAATCATGAAAAATAAGGAGGAGCTCTAAGGAATGCGGGATCTTTTCTCCATTTCAATAATATGATCAGGAATTGTGGTCTATTGGAGTTCCTAGCCCGGGAAAATAAAATGTTGTGGCAAGGTAGGGGAGGGAAAGAAATTGTTGGGTGCCGGCTCGATCGAGCACTAGCAAATGAAGACTGAAATACACTTTTTACCTGCTCATTTATATATTATCTAAGCATGATAGAGTCTGACCACATGCCAATAGTAGCTCCTTCCCACTGAAATCTTGTTCCTTCCCATTTTCCAGTCCATACCACTGTCCAGTCCCTCTGAACCTATCTTCACTCTTTCTCTTCGGTTATGGGTTTTTGGCCTCGAACTCCCTCTACTTTAAGGTTTCCATCCTTAAAGTTACGATCAGCAAACACACTTACTAGCTGCAACTCAATTGAACACTTCACACGCAAGTTAGTCAACAACTACCCCAACAAATACTAACTATGCAACCTAACCACAATGGTAACAGAACAGCCTAGCAATACTAACCAGCAACCTAAAAATTCTAACCAAGCAAGCTAGCAATTCTAGATTCCACCATCTAATCCTAGTTCCTAAACCAAGAAATTCTAAGGCTGGACATGACCGGTTCCTAATGCCTTTTGTGACTCCTTTGACTCGATAAAATATTTGAAACCGATTAAATCATGAGTTCCGGAAGCATGGACGAAACCAGGCTCTGATACCACCTTTGTAACACCCTCGAACCGTCCTAGACATATAGTCGATCCACAGGACAATAATCAAACAAGAACATGACCGATAGACCAACCAATACCCAGGGTTAGAGATGAGCCAAACGGCCAGCCAACAATCAAACTAGAACATGACTGACCGTCCAACCCAACACCATGGTCCGGAAGCGCTACGTGACGGCTTGGGACAATCTGGTCATAGTCATAGAACTTACTCAGCAACCTAGGCCAGTTCATCCACTAACTCGTCCCGCTAAATCAAGGCATAAGGCTTTGCAACCCGTACCAAGAGTTAACGGTTCCGTTAGATCAAGGCCTAAGGCTTTTCAACCTTTACCAAGACCTAACGTTGTGTTAGACCGGACTAGTCAAATATCAGAGTAGTCATGATGCGCATATAACAAAATTACTTTATTGATTCAAGAAATATTCATACATTGAAATAATTCAAGACTGGGCCTGGCCTAATGCCAAATCGAGTCAACTAAACACAAATCAAAATACCGTATACAAAAAGCATGAAATCTACTACAGTGGTCCTAACGTCTAGCACTGAGCTATCCAATCATCCTTACTAAAGCTACCTGCAAAAAGGACAAAGGAGTTGGGTGAGTAACCTAATGTTACTCAGTGAGCTGGCGGCCTCTACCCGCAACCTATAAACTAACCCAGACAACCCAAAATAACAATCAATTTAGCCCTAGCATGCAAACAAGGCTAAGACTAAACAAACAATCCCTAGTTAACCATATATACGCCTGAGGTCAGTACTCATGTAGTGTTAGACATTTAGACTATACAAGTATCATTAACCGGTCGACCAACAATCAGACAAGAACATGATCAGCCAATCAATGATACCGCATAGCTTTCAATATCCACCACCCTTCATAAGCAATCGCCCAAAAAATATAACAGCCAACTTTGGGTCAATACTAACAAAAGAGACACCAAGCATAATCCGGTACCTAACCCGGAATTAAATCTCAGTGTTAGAAACCTGCAAGGAAAAACAAACACCAATATCACAATAATAATATACTAACTAACTACAACTTGATCTAACTCGTAACACCGTATATCGGTGCTACACATACTCTAGGGTTCCATAACCCTTTACTAAACATGACACTCTAACTCGACACTCTAACATGGGCCCTGGTGACTTCGTGTTCATCCTCTCAATCGGCAATATCCTATCTCCCTACCACAAAGGCCAGAAAAAAGGAACTTTCAATCGACCGCGGCCCACAGTCCATCGGGTCACCGCGCGACAGCCCACAGTCCATCGGGTCACTGCCACGTTACACTGTCGTGTAACACTCAGCCCTAGGCTATGACCCCGTCTCTCAGAGTCTTCCCGATCCAGCGAATAAAGGGTTTCCTTGAACCCGCTGGGTACGAGGTCAAGGAAACACCAATCTACCCCTAAACAAGCCTAGCATCGGCGGGTTACGCACATGCTGTCGGCACACACTCAACACAAAAAAAAATCAAGAACCTAACCAAAGGCTAAAGTTCCAGATCCTAACTAACCAATAGTACCAGTAGTCCGGCCTATATGGCCTAAGACCCTTAGTACTAGCATATAATAAACTAAACAACAATATCATAAATAAACAAGGCAACCAGTTAGTCACTCCCGTACCAAGTTCTAACTAACATCAATCAACAAGATTAATTACACAAGAAAGCATTTAACTAATCTAACATGCAATCAACTCAACCAAACCGTTACCCAGATAGTTCGGCCTCCTGCTACGAAACTATCATTAAAGATAACAGGAACCTGCACTCAACCATATCAACAAGAAAGAATAGCAAACATGATGCATCCTAGCCCTATTCCTAGTCAGGTTATTAACTCAGTCTTAATTCCATTTCATCTCAGCTTAGCCCGTGCTAAACTGAGTCCGGTTCAATAAAATAACTCTAAGGACTCTATCATGAAATAGCATGAGCATTCTACTCTATATGCAACTCGATCTATCCTAAGTCCCAAGTGGAACTCAAGCATAACACATAACTAACCTAAGTTCCAAACGGAACTCAAACAAAACCAACTCACAAAACTACCCTAAGTTCCAAGTGGAATTCAAGCAAGACCAACTCACAATGTTCTATGCCGATAAGCAGTTGGTTGATCGGAGAGGACTTGGCCAAAACCCGAGATGAACGTCTTCAATGGACTGGAAAGACTGATCTTGACTTGGACAGAACCTCCCCTTATACTGGTCTGGACTGATCTTGACTGATCTGAACTCGGACAGAACTTTCTTTAGCATCTGGATAGTTCTTCGGACTTTCGGGCAGAACATCGGCTTTAGACTAATCTGAACTCGTGGAACTAACCTGATCTTGGAAAGAACCTCCACTTAATCATCGAATAATATGACTGGTTTGAACAAATTGGTTTGGGCAGAGCTTCCGCTTCACAATCGTAGAGAAAGGTCAATTGGACAGAACTTGCCTTCTCGGTGGAGTATTGGTCTTTAGAATCGACCGTACTCTTAACTCGACCATTTTCTTTTTCTCTCTCTCTCTCTACCCACGTTTTTCCTTTTCTTTAGGTGGAATGGGATGAGTGAAACATAAGGGGACGTGGCTGGTATATATAAAAGTGGCTGGCCAGTGAGGAGAGGCCACACGAGCGACTATGTGTCAGCCCGCATGCTTCTGATCGCATGCGCGGCGACACAAAGGCGTACACATGGCTGGCTACATGTTCAGCTCTCATGCATGCTGCCACACCACGTCCACATGTCTCTCAGTATTGCTGGATTTCATGTGTCGTGACACACGGGTCGCTACATGTCGATCAGCATGTTTCGGTTGCAGATACAGCGACATCTTGTGCTTCTGCATGTCAGGCTGCATGTCTTGCTTCCATGCACGCCGACACCTCGAGCTTCTGTATACACTCAGCTGGTTAGATAGTTTCCACCACGTTCTTATCCCATAGATCAGGCCACCTTGTGCTTCTCGGTTCATTTACGTGATTTTGGTCCTTCTGGTATATTTTCGACCTACGATCAATCTCGAATATTTTTCCGCTCCCGTTCTGATGCGCTGAATATTTTAAGAAACTCCAAAGGAATCCTTACCTTGATGAGAAATTATTTCCCGAGCCTCCGGCTTCCCCAAAAAAATTCCATAATACCAAAATTAGGGTTTTGCCCGATTTCGGGTTTTCCCGTCGTGCTTCGATCCAGTCGTGCTTACTTCCCGTCATGCTTACTTCCCGTCCTGCTTTATTCCCGTCCTGCTTAATTCCCGTCCTGCTTCCGATTTATTTTTCTTTCTCCAAAATGATATATGACGAAGTTTTGCGGAAAACTTAGTGCCTAAGAAACGTTGAGCTTTGGAAACGTCGTGCTTCTAAAACGTCGTGCTTCCAAAAATGTATGCTTCCAAAACATTCGTCTGATCAATCTGAAACATTGTATAACATGGTAGAGCAGCTTATTTCGACTCATGGTTCACTCATGATCCATTCTTCGACCATCTCGTACTTCAAACTTTTCCGATCAATCTTTATCGCCCGCGAGTCAACGCCAGGTTGATGCTCGAACACTCTTCCATTTTCTCTGAACCATGTTAAGTTTTATATGAGCAAAACTCAACATTCCTCATAAAACTTAGATCCCCAAAAGCTTGGTTTCAAATTCCAACTTTGTCGATCTCGATCATTTTACCCCTTCGGGCGGGTTACTACATCTAGGCTCAAGATGGTCAACTTTAAAATAGCATTAATATCAACTAGATGAAGAACCAAATGGTTTTTCCTAACAATACCATCAAGTTTAACAATCCATCATTCTTTGAAGAATCCTAAATCTAACAATAGAATTACCCAGACACAATCATGAAGAATATCATAATAATCTGAATAAAATGCATAAATAGAATAGAGAAAAAAAGGGAGTTCAAAATTTTCTCTCTGAAGGAGTTTCAATCTAATCTTTGTCTTCCAAGTTTTCAAGCGCAAGTTACAAAACTGTCAAAAACCCAAAAATATAGTCTAAACATGTCCATGGACTTCTTGTGCAATTACTGGAACTTCTGGGGCAAATTGCAACTTCCTTAAATCATCATTAAACTCGCGGGTAGAAGGGTTGTCGAGTGACACCAGCAAGGGTATCGATTGACACTTCTGGCATGAACGGACTCCAATTTAAAGTTTTCAGGAGACCTTTCCTCAAAGCTCCAAAATAATCCAAAAGCTCCAATCACATCCAATGAATACCTAGACCTGAAAAGACTCTAAAATGACTCCATACTCGTATAGAAGCTTTATGTATCCCATATATTTATATTTCAACTTGGCTTTCTCACTAGTCTTAGGAGATAATGGAATCCAATTCCGCATCACTAAAAATCTCTTCCGCTTGTTGAGCTTCTGATTGTACTTGTATTTCATCCTCTCATGTTATTTTTTGATCACTTGGCATGCATAATCGAAATTTGTATTAAAGAAAGTGTAACTTTTATTGGTTAACCGGATTTTCTGCGATAAACAATGATACTTAATCAGAAAGAGATGTGCGATAAAATATATGTTAATTGGAAATGATTAACGAAACAAGTAGGCTCTTTATTCCAATTTTACACATAAGCATTCAAGAGAGATTCTCTGAAAGCCAGATTACAACGGTATAATACCAGAGGTAGTAGAGCTTTCTAATTTTGCTAGTCTAATCACCAAAGCCTAAAATTTCTATGTGACTCGCAGGTCGTACGTGAACAATCGAAAAGGTAAAAGCCTAAGTTTCTAAGTGCAGAGATTTAGCAATATTTATGTGTGTATCCATCTTCTATCTTGAATTTTTTTATATGCACAACCTTAGGTTGGTTAGCTCTCATATTCTATGGATTCGTATATATGCTCTTTCCCTTTTCTCCGATCTTTCTTTATATCCAAGATTCGAGTCTATCCTCTTTAAAAAAACTTTTCTTATTTTATTTCTTATCTTTCTACAAGCAAGTAAACCATAATTGATTTGGGCTTTCTTGTGTGTTTAAATCTTTGTGGGCCATTTTTGTGTTTGATTTTTTCCTATCATTTTACAAATTTTCTCAAAAATCTCATCGTTTCAAGTCGCGGTGTTTTGTTCCGTTAATTTACGAAATAATAAAATCTTTTTTTGTGATAAAAATATTCAGTGTTTACGTTTAACTATTTTTGACTCAATATTCGACTAATGTTACTGAAACAAATGATTTCTGACGTTTTCCATAAAATCTTTAACAGTAATTCTGTTATGACAAAATGAATAGAGACGAGATATGTGCGGGAACGAGTTTGATTGGAGAAGTGGGTGATGGCTGAACGATGAGGAGAAGTGGGTAATGATTAAAGGAGGAGAAAAAGTCAGCGATGACTCATGGAAGAGGAGAAGTGGGTGGAGACTCATGGAAGAGGAGAATTGATCGACGACTTCATTTTCATGAATGGTAACAACTCCATGAGCGGGCGATGATTATTACTCGGTTGGAAAGTGGGCGGCGACTAAATGGGTGAAGACTCAATGGGTAACAACTCATGGAAGAGACTCAGCTGAATGGGCGACAAAAATGAGCGGGTGAGGGAAATGAGTGGCGACATCGGGCAGGCTAAGACTCTCTCTCGGTGGAGAACGAGTAGATGACGACGAGAAGAGGAGAAGTGGGCGACGACAAAGGATGAGAGATAGTGGGAAGAGAGAAAGTGGGCGACGACAAAGGGAACCAAAGAGAGATAGAGAGAGTAAAATGGGAGAGGACTAAGGTGTGGGTCCCTTTCTGTCTCTTCTCATCTTTTTTTTCTCCTTGATGGTTTTGTATGATTTCGTTTAGTTACCCGAAGATTGTTTCGTAATCGTCGAGTTTCATATGCTTTTACGAAATTTACTTCGTAAAAAATGTTTCGCCTTTTTTTACGAAAGATATTCTGTAAAACTTTTCGAAGTTAATTTTACGAAGTTTATTTTGAAAAAACTGTTCTGTTTATTTTAGGAAAGTTGATCTATAAAACTTAATGAAGTCAGTTTTATGGAAGTTTATTCCATAAAATACTGCTTAGTTTCGTTTTATGAAAGATGCTCCGTAAAATTTGCCGGATTTAGTTTTACGAATGTTTATTTCTTAAAACATTGTTTAGTCTTTTAGTGTTCTCGTAAAAAATTTCAAAAGAATGTGTTTATGGATAATTTTTATTTGGAAGAAAATTGTTTTATTCACTTTTTATTCTGATGTATCATTGTTTAATTTGGCACGGCATATGCGGAACTATTATGACATTTCCTGCTCATTCTCGTAAATGATACGTTTTCAGGTGATTTTATCCGTTGATATCGACCCCGACCTCCAACATATTTCCCTAAACTTCTCTGCTTTTCCACTGATGTCTTCCATTTGTTTTCTTCTTCTATGAATTCTTCTTTGGACACGGGTCAGATCTTTTTCTACTTGCATTTCAGATATGTTTCGAGAAAATCTCGACTCATGTGTTGACAGATTGTTATTATCCTCCGACATCATCGTCAACGGTTCTGAAACCAGAATCTTTTCGTGCTTCATAGGTTCTTCAAGATCGATGGCTTTATCCAATTGATTTTGAATCCCTAGAAAAAAAATTTCCACCTCTTCTTCTTTTATCTAATATTTTCTCCTCCCCAGCTGGATGAGTTTTCTCGAGAAGATCTTCCATGGCTGTGACATGTTATTCTTCATCTCTATCACAGACAACCACCTATGTACTCAGGGTCTGATCCAAAAAGTGAGATCTCGTTCTTTTCTTCATAAATCTCTAAAACACACATAATTATAAGAACAACTTTTCTTATTGCTTTAGAAACTTCTCGAAACTAAAGCTCTCAATGTTTCTCTTAGACATTATGGAAAAACTTTCAATGGGACCTATATTTTTAATGAAAGACAATTCTCTTATACATGTGGGATATGGAAACACAAAAGCAAACTAATAAAAAAATTCCTTTCTTATCTCCTCACCTATTAAACACTTATTAAAATGTTAACTTTCCACATGTTTGGAATTATCCAACATTCACCCCTTAATTCAACCTTGAATTAGAGAGATCAATTTCTTAAACTCCAAATAAGCTCCTCATTTGCTTGAACTTAATGTTTGCTAATGAATTGGTAAAGATTTCGGCCTTCTGCTCAATAGTTGGCACATGCTCCACTTCGATTTGCCCATTCTCCACACACTCACGAATGGAATTATATCTTAAACGCATGTGCTTACTTCTTCCATGGAAACCGGACTGTTAGTTAGAAGAATGGCTGATTTGTTATCGATTCTAAGTACGACCTTCTCACCTTCTTCATTTAGTATTTCACACAACAACTCCTTGATCCATATAGCTTGCTTTACTTCCTCTGTTGCCCCCATGAACTCTGCTTCGCATGATGACAATTCGACCATTGGCTGCTTCTGAGATGACCAAGTAATCAATGATGAACCATAATAAAATGCATGTCCTCACGTGCTCGTCCTGTCATCAACATAAATATTGTGACTGATGTCACTGTAACCAATGACGCCCCTTTACCCATCTCTCCAACAGAACAAACCGCAGTTTCTTGTTTCTTTTACATACCATAATATGTGTTTGATGGCTTGTCCATGAGGGTCTCTCAGACTGTGAATTTATCTACTTAGAACACCTACTGCGTAACACATGTCTTGTCTTATGCGAAGTAGATACATCAAACATCCTATGATTCTAGTGTAATCCGTAGCATTTATCACTGGTTCATCTTCAGCATTCGAGATCTTTAAAGTTGACTCCATTGCTACGTGAGTCATGTTACATACTTCCATCTTTGTGTCACAAAGGATTCCTTGAGAATACCTTTGTAGTTTTATTCAGATTTCGTTTGCTCCTCCAATCACTTCTACGCCAAGATAATATGTTGGTTTTCTAGAATTAATATCTCGAACTTCTTTGTCATATCTTCTTTAAATTGCTTAATCATATTAAGCGAAGTTCCTGTCACAAATAGATCATCAACGTAAATGGCTATTAGTAAGAAGTCACTTCCTTCATTCTTGCGTTATACTGATGGTTCCTTCATGCACTTCTTAAATTTTATCTCCATCAGAACCTGATTGAGTTTCACATTCCAAGCTCTTGGTGCTCGGCGTAACCCATACAAAGCCTTGTATAACACATAAACTCGATCTTCTTCTCCTTTCTTTTCAAAACTTTTGGGTTGTGTCACATACACTAACTCCTTTAGATCTCCATTCAAGAAGGCATTCTTCACGCCCAGATGATCAATCTCCTATCTTTTTGTTGTTGAAAGGGCTATTAAGAGCCCTATAGTTTCGAGAAGTGCAATTGGTGCAAACACTTCATCAAAATATATTCCTTGTCTTTGTACATAGCCTTTTGCCACAAGTATTGCCTTATACTTATTCATCGTACCATCCGCCTTTCTTTTTATCTTGTAGATCCACTTTAACCATATAGGTTTCACTTCTGCCGGTTTATCCAGAAGCTCCCATGTCTTGTTTCTTGTGATAGACTTCAACTCCGCTACCATAGCTTCAACCCATTCTCTTATGTGTTCAGTCTCGGGATAGTTTTCTAGCTCGCCATCTACTGTGAGCAACATCATTGCTTTTTCTTGATCTTCAAGAAACATATAACCATGGAGATACCTTGGTTTTGTTATGGTGTCGTTGTGTCTAGTCACAAACGGTTGACCACCACCGTCTTGGTTTGCATTGTGATCAGTATCTTCTTCTTCTTCCTCATACTGATTGATAGCTTCATGTTCATCATCATCACCTTGATCATTACCTTCTTCTATATCATTCTCATGTGGAAGCGTAATCATACTTGTATCACAAGCTGATTGGTTTGTTGTGGATGTCCAATCCAAGCTTTCTCATCGAATATCACATCTCTACTCACCATTATCTTTCATATGATTGGATCATAGTCTATAAGCTTTGGGAACGGCTCAGTTCCAAGATTGATAACACTCTTTGATCTCTCATCCAACTTCTTAAGGTAAGATCCATTGATTTTTTTCATGAGCTACACAACCGAATATCCTCAAGTGCTCTATATTGGTTTCTTCGATGTGAGACATTGGTATGGAGTTTGATCCTTCAAGTCTTTTGTAGTAAATCTAGTGATGAGGTAAGTAGTTAAGCATCTTCATTTCATTCAGCATACTTCTTTTCATTCCCATTAAGGTTCGGTTTCTTCTTTCCGCAACACCGTTTTTCTGAGGTATGTAAGACGCAGTTAGATGCCTTTCCACTCCATTCTCTTCATAAAATAGACTGAACTCATCTGTGGTAAACACTCCTCCTCTATCGGTGTGAACTTTTTTAATGGTTGACCCAGTTTGCTTCTCTACACCTTCTTTGAACCTTTTGAATCAATCGAATGCCTCATTCTTCTCCTTCATTAGTATAACCCACATATACTTGGATAAGTCATCAATCAGGACAAAGAAGTATCGATTATTTGATGGCGCTGGTGGTGTGGATGGTCCACACAAATCTCCATGCAATAACTCCAATGGCTTAGTCGGGAATGAGGTCTAATATGCTTCCATCTAGACATGCGTCACACACGCTTTCTTTGTGGGTTACACTCGGCATTGCTACGACCATCTCTTTCTTTACCATGTTGTTCATCACGCTATAACTTATGTCCTAGTCGAGCATGCCACCTCTATATAGCATCTTCATCTCTGACATGTAGACACTCCAGGTAGCTAATCTCCATCGGGGTCTTATATAGACGGTTTGAAGATTTTGTAACTCGTACTAGCAACTATCACGCGAATATGTAAGTGTTAAATTGATGTATTTCATGTTAACCTCACATATGTTTTCAGTTGCTTTTCCAAGACTCTATATGTTATGCTTCATGACGGGTCTGTAATATATGTCTTTGAGTGCCTTCTTCTCTCCAGTCTTACAAACAAAAGTAACCACACACTTACTACAATGTCAATACACGAACCATCACCAATTTCACCTTCCCTTTGGTTTTTTGATCCAAACTCGAAAAGAATTCTTTGTTCCCTGCCATGCGATTACTTGCTCCATTATCCAAATACCAAATAATTACATTGCCTTTGTCGATATCAAGATTCTTTGGAATCACTTTGTCTTCATTCAATAATACCACCTTGTGTACATAGTGGATTTCGGTATCTTGTGTCTCGTTCACGTTGGTTTCTTGATTATTTATTGGTTTTCCGGGAAAGACAGTTGCATAGTGACCCAGCTTGTCACATCTCTAACATATCAATTTTGAACGATCCTTCTTCAAGTTTTTGTCTTTGGTGTGTGACACAT
This sequence comes from Moricandia arvensis, assembly GCA_905132765.1. Lineage (NCBI taxonomy): Eukaryota > Viridiplantae > Streptophyta > Magnoliopsida > Brassicales > Brassicaceae > Moricandia > Moricandia arvensis. Next base: position 201,483 of record CAJHQP010000232.1, on the reverse strand, counting down.
GGTTTTGGTTGTTGAACTGTCCTTGACCTCTGCCTCTTTCATTCCATCCTCTACCTCTACCATGGTAACTCTCATATCTCTTATGACTATGCTGGTCGTTATTTGAAAACATAAGTTTCCCTTGGGGTCTTCTTTCTGAGTATATTCCTTTACACACTCCTCATACGCCTTTAGCTTCCCAACTATGTCCTTAAACCCCCTAGAATTTAGGCCTAGGAATTTCTCAAGAGAAGATATGATCTAGATATACTTGTGTCTAGGGAGACTCTTCAGGAATTTCTGCAGCATCTTGGACTCTTCTATGTTTTCTGCCAACGAGGTTGCCTTGGATAATAAACCCAATATGTTTCCCGCAAAGTCATCGACCGTAACATTATCATCCATCTTCAACCTATCAAACTTCTTCATCAACATTTGGAGTCTTGCCTCCCTTATAAGATCAGCTCCAAGGTGTCGTGACTTGACGGCGTTCCAGATCTCTTTTTTGATGCAGTTTGTTCTCCCACCTGGAGAATCAAAGTTTCAGAAACTGATTGAAACAAAAAAACAGTCACAACATCATTCTTCTTTTGATCATCCGAACTAGGTTTTATCGTGTCTCATATTTCATGAACACACAGCAAATACTTCATCCTCATCGACCAAACCGTATAGTTTGTCGAGTTCAACATCAGACACTGGATGGATGCGGATCCAAAGTCCTTCGGGCGTGGAGCCCTGTTTAAATCCGCCATCTTGCTTACGTGATATTCTTCACAGTCACCAGGATCGAAGCTTCAACTTAAGCTTAGTTCGAGTCTCCAACTTGAGGCTTTTATAACAATTCAAATCTCTAGAAACACAAAGAATTATAAGGACAATTTTTCTTATTGCTTTAGAAACTTCTCAAACTAAAGCTCTCAATGTTTCTCTTAGTTCTAGTGGAACAACTGATATCTCTCCATTTTGATTAGTTTTAGATTCATATTTTATTTTATTATTATCATTTTAGGTTGCATTTAGGTATCATTTGCATTGCATATGTTTCATTAGGTGTTGGAGTGTGCCATGGAGTGATTTGAGATGTTTGGGAGCATTATGATCCAAAAGGGGTGAAAGATGAGCATGGATGGAGCACATAAAGAAATCCTCTGTTGCTAGGATTTTGAGGAGACACAGTAAATTGAGTTAGCTTTCTAATGGAAGTAGTTTCAAGTCATTTGAAGATGTAATGAAGGAGTTATGACCAATTTACTAGAGGCATATCCACCCTGTTCGAGCATCCTGGAGCGACCTCAGCAGAGCGACCTACCAAGGTCGCTCCCAGACAGAGCGACCTATCAGAGCGACCTACCAAGGTCGCTCCCAGCCAGAGCGACCTCACCGGAGCGATATGGACAGGTAGCTCGGCCTGGGAGCGATTGGTCGCTCGAAAAACCACCCTGGAGCGACTTTACCGGAGCGATATGCCCAGGTCGCTGTGCGGCTTTGCTGGGACGAATCTTAAGACATTTCAGGGACCTTTTGGTCATTTCTTTTGAGGGTTTTACACTTGCTAAACCTAAGTTTAAGTACAACTTGTAGCCTAGGAAGGGAAGGATCTCATTTTTTCTCTCTAAGAACTTATTTCTCATTGTAAAACCTTGAATCTTTGATCATTTCTAAGGAAGTTCTTCATCTTAATTCTTGTTTCTCATTCTCATAACATGATTAACCTTGAATCTTCCATAGATTTAAGGTTTATCATGGAGTTTATTGAGTAAACATTCTTAGATTCATGGGTTAAGTAGATTAGGGTGATTAGGTGAATGTTTAGGATGATTCTTGCTTGATTAACTTTGTTCTATGGCTTATTAGGTGATTTTAATGCTAGGTTAAGGTTGGGGAATCTAATCTAGATCATAAGTATTTTCACGCCCGGAAGGTGTTCGATGAAATGCTTGAACAACCTAGTATTGTCCTATACATGCTTGGCCAACGGGAGTTGTTGTCAAGATGTTTAGTGGTTAGTAGACTTGTGTTTTATGCATGCTTGATTGGGTAAGGCCAACGGGAGTTGATGTCTAATTCATGATTAGCATAGGGATTATTGTCACGACAGTGGATTAATCTATTTGAATGAGCTCTAGACCTATAGACTTGTTGATTGTTTTGTTTGAGCATCTTAGATTGAATCTTGATCACCCGATATCGATGATCTTGCCCATGGATCTATCCTTAGTTTTTGATTGAAAGCTTGATTCTTGCGCTTGTTTCTTGTTAGGATTTGAGATCACTTTGTTTATAATTCTAGGAGTTTAGTTTGTTACAAATCATCAATCTCCTTATTTGCTTAGATTAGGAAATTTTGTGTATTCTTAGTGTTATAGATCACTAGTTCCCTGTGGTTCGACAATCTTAAATACTACATTGATTTGCTCTAAGGACTAAAAACCCTTATCAAATTTGGCGCCGTTGCCGGGGAACTAAGTAGATTTATCATTAGGATTTCAGATTTTCTTGAGACTAAGCTTTATTTTCTTGCTTTGTTTTGCTTTTGTACATCTACTAACTTTCTATTTTAGCTCTTTTTTTTTTGTAGTAATGGCTGCAAGTTACTTTGACTGGCCACAAGAAGAGAAAGAAACATTTGAGGATGACATTGAAGATGATGAGCCATATGTGGAGCCACCCTTTGATGAAAGTGTACTCACACCAGAACAAAGTGTGAAGGTAGATGGGCTTTGTAAAGAGAGCCCAACGTCAACAAGGAGTAACATGGCAGCGTTGTTTAGGATAAATCTTATGCAACATCGGGCAATGCTAGAAGGAAGAGAGCTCACATACAAAGAGATACGGATTGCTCATGATCTCGAGGAGGTAATAGATTGGGTTCCACCAACCTATATAGAAGGTATACGTAATTCTACCTCTGAAATTCATGATTTTGAGGATTGTGGCTTGCCTTGTGTTGAAGATATTGCCTCTGATCTGAATTCTCATGTGCTCATCAATGAATGTCTTGATCTGATATGTGAAACTAGAAAACTAGATGACTTGAGAGTAGAAAAGATCGCTAGGGATCACCTTGAAGTTTGTTTTGACAAGAACTATCTTTGTGCTTCAATTGATCTCGAAACTGACCTTTTGATGCTTGATGAATCTAGACCTTTTCTTGAACTAGCTAATTTAGGGGATGAACTTGATGTGGATAAGCTCTTGCTTGAGATAGAAAACCCCTTTATCAAAAATAATCATGAGAATAAGAACATTGTGCTTTATTTGATTGATGGTGATGAAGTAGATTACTTTGTGAGAACCTCGTTTGAACCTGTAGTCGACTTTGTGTTTCCATCAAATGCATTTGATTCTCATGATCATCTGAACCTCAAGGAGCATGTGTTAATCCATGCTATATCTTTAGTAATGCTCTTTGATGAAAAATCTGTCTATTTCCTATGGACAGTAGTGTGCTCCTTTGCACACTTTGATTCTTGTGTTTGCAGGAGAAGGACCAAAGGTGCATTGGCTCAACCTTTTGATTCCTATGACTAGCAAGCGCACAAAGTCAAGCTAGAGACTTAAAACAAGCGCGCTTGGGAGGCATTCCCATGTCTATCCTTTGTATATATTTCTATTTCTTTTTTATTTTGTTTTAATGTGTTTGAATAAGTTTAGGAGCAAGTTTGGGGGAGTTCTAAATCTTTCAAAGAGGTGAAGACAAAATGGCCGAGGTCACAGCAAGCTCTCTCCCTCCCAATTCCCTCCTTTCATCAAAGCCAACTCCAAGTAAGTGCATTTTTCCCTTGTCAATACTTAGCTCATCATGTTTTATTTTCACCTCTCCTTCAAATTTACTCTCACACAAGAGACTGTGTGAAGTAAGTTTGGGGGAGAGTCTACTATCTCACCTTGTTTTCTGTTTTGTTTACTTGTCACGCATCTCATGCATTGCATTGTACATATTTATTTGCATAGAAAAAACCTAAAAATTTGAAAATTTTCGAAAACAACAAAAACAAGCATTTAGATTCATATTTTGTTTCATTTACATCTTTAGGATTGAGTCTAGAATCATTTAGGTTGCATTGCATATGCATTGAGAGTCTTAATGAAGTTTGATTGGTAAGTAACAACTTATGAGTTTGATTGAATATCCATCTTTGGAGTTGTTTATTGCATTTATATGAACATGAAGTTAAGGAAGAACCATGCTTGGATCTCATTGCTTGAAAGTTGAACTCATTTGTAGATGCATGTCTTCCTTGTAGCTCAACTCTATGAACTTGAACTTGAACTTAAATGAACATCTAATTACTCTCTCTTGAAGCTTGAATTGCTCACTCTTGGTAACAACAAAACATTCAAGTTTGCTTATCCACTTTAGACCTTCTTACAAGCTTGAATGGCCATTTGCATCACTAAATGGTACCTCACCTTGAACCCTAACCCTTTTTCTTTGCCCCTTGATTGTTTGATGAGTGAGGCCTCTTGTTTATGATGTATTCTAGTGCAAAATTTTGAATGACAGAGGAACGACAAGTAATAGCCTCCATATGCCAAGTACTTTTATTAGTTAGGATGGGGTTTGATGGGATTGTTTTTGAGTGAGATTATGTGATGAGAGGAAAGAAAAGAAAAGAGTGAAAACAATGCAAGAGTGAAAGGAAACCCAATAGAAAAGAGTAAAATAAAAGGGTGAATGAGAAATAAAAGAGAAACTTAGGAAGCATGAGATAAAAAAAAATGGCATCCTCTAGAAAAGAAAATAAAAGAATTGAGAGGATGAAAAGAAAAGAGAGCTTCCTAAGTAGTAAATTGGTGAAAAAGAGTGAATTTGGGGTGAGAGAAGTGTTTTGAGTTTGATATTTTTGGTTTGGGATTGTAGATACATAACTTGGGAAGGGTAGAACATGGAAGTGAATACTTGTATGCATGAATTGTTCTTCTTCTTCTTACTTTTGCAATAGCTTATGCATCCCTTTTCATGAGTTAAAAACCTTAAGGAAATTGAGCAAACTCCCCTTTAAAAGTCATCTTAGCCTCTTTGCACCTAACCCTTTGGTTTGTGATTTAAGTTGATTGAGAGAGTTCACTAAACACTTTAATGAATGTTAAAGAGTTGAGTTGCATTGGTTTCTTGCTATTACATTGAAAGTTTAGCTCTAAGGCATTGCATGAGTGATGAGTATGGCTAACTCTTTTATAGAAGAGATCATTGGTGCACTTTAAAACTACTTTGATGGATATTGAGTTGAATGCTTTTGTTGTTACTCTAAGGTTTAAGTTCTCATTTTAAAGCATTCCATCATCTTGTTCTTGAAAGTTTACTTGTGGACAAGTAAAGAGCAAGTTTGGGGGAGTTGATATCTCTCCATTTTGATTAGTTTTAGATTCATATTTTATTTTATTATTATCATTTTAGGTTGCATTTAGGTATCATTTGCATTGCATATGTTTCATTAGGTGTTGGAGTGTGCCATGGAGTGATTTGAGATGTTTGGGAGCATTATGATCCAAAAGGGGTGAAAGATGAGCATGGATGGAGCACATAAAGAAATCCTCTGTTGCTAGGATTTTGAGGAGACACAGTAAATTGAGTTAGCTTTCTAATGGAAGTAGTTTCAAGTCATTTGAAGATGTAATGAAGGAGTTATGACCAATTTACTAGAGGCATATCCACCCTGTTCGAGCATCCTGGAGCGACCTCAGCAGAGCGACCTACCAAGGTCGCTCCCAGACAGAGCGACCTATCAGAGCGACCTACCAAGGTCGCTCCCAGCCAGAGCGACCTCACCGGAGCGATATGGACAGGTAGCTCGGCCTGGGAGCGATTGGTCGCTCGAAAAACCACCCTGGAGCGACTTTACCGGAGCGATATGCCCAGGTCGCTGTGCGGCTTTGCTGGGACGAATCTTAAGACATTTCAGGGACCTTTTGGTCATTTCTTTTGAGGGTTTTACACTTGCTAAACCTAAGTTTAAGTACAACTTGTAGCCTAGGAAGGGAAGGATCTCATTTTTTCTCTCTAAGAACTTATTTCTCATTGTAAAACCTTGAATCTTTGATCATTTCTAAGGAAGTTCTTCATCTTAATTCTTGTTTCTCATTCTCATAACATGATTAACCTTGAATCTTCCATAGATTTAAGGTTTATCATGGAGTTTATTGAGTAAACATTCTTAGATTCATGGGTTAAGTAGATTAGGGTGATTAGGTGAATGTTTAGGATGATTCTTGCTTGATTAACTTTGTTCTATGGCTTATTAGGTGATTTTAATGCTAGGTTAAGGTTGGGGAATCTAATCTAGATCATAAGTATTTTCACGCCCGGAAGGTGTTCGATGAAATGCTTGAACAACCTAGTATTGTCCTATACATGCTTGGCCAACGGGAGTTGTTGTCAAGATGTTTAGTGGTTAGTAGACTTGTGTTTTATGCATGCTTGATTGGGTAAGGCCAACGGGAGTTGATGTCTAATTCATGATTAGCATAGGGATTATTGTCACGACAGTGGATTAATCTATTTGAATGAGCTCTAGACCTATAGACTTGTTGATTGTTTTGTTTGAGCATCTTAGATTGAATCTTGATCACCCGATATCGATGATCTTGCCCATGGATCTATCCTTAGTTTTTGATTGAAAGCTTGATTCTTGCGCTTGTTTCTTGTTAGGATTTGAGATCACTTTGTTTATAATTCTAGGAGTTTAGTTTGTTACAAATCATCAATCTCCTTATTTGCTTAGATTAGGAAATTTTGTGTATTCTTAGTGTTATAGATCACTAGTTCCCTGTGGTTCGACAATCTTAAATACTACATTGATTTGCTCTAAGGACTAAAAACCCTTATCAACAACTCTCCATGAGACCTAAATTTAATAAAAGACAATTCTCTCATACATGTGGGATATAGAAACACAAATCTAACATAAATAGAAAACTTTCTTTTCATATTCTAGATTTTTTTAATGTTTATCTCCTAACATATTAAACATTTATTAATATATTAACTTTTTACAAGTTTGAAATTATCTAACATTTCCTTCATCGGTTCAATCTGATCCAGAATCAGAATCTCACTCAACATGGGTTCTTCAATGTGGCTTTGCTCTTGTATTTAGGTCTCCTCATTATGAAACCATCTGGCCTTCTCCATCTTGATCCAGCAGCGCTCGAGATGCTCCAGAAAAGGAAGCTTCTCATCCCACAGTTTCTTAATCTCCTTCAAACCTTCTCCAGTCGAATCAATCCTCTTTCCCACCAAGTTTTGTTTCTTCGATGGTGTCATGCTTCTTAATTGATTCAATATCCCTCATATAAATTTGTTACTAAGAGATTGTAAAAGAAGAGATCTTATGAAATAGTATTGTTGTTCCTTAAGATCAAAGGCGATTACAGGTTTTTGAGAAACTTAGTAAGAAGTTGTACAAAATATTTTCCAAGAAAGCCTATCTTTAAGCTAAAAAAAACAAGAGTCCCAGGAGTTACTACCTTTACTAGTTTGACCAGATATGCATGCTACAATCTGTCTCCCTAGACATGATTGATTTACATTTGTAGTTATCTCACACCTAAAAAAGCATAAACGACATATAGACAGACTCGTGAGATCACAGCTCAGCACCACCTCTTTTGCAAAGCTGTTAGGAGCATGTGCCATGTCCCTCACGTGTAGATGCTGCTTATTCCTTATTCTTATCTACATTCTTACCTGGCTTATAGAGGACACATCCCTCCTATAAACTGTGTCACTTAACCGGGTTCTGTCAAGCTTCGACTCTTGCCTTCTCCTTCCTACGGTACATGTAGAGAACCGAAGAATGCAGAGCCTCGTACTTAACAATAATGAAACTGTACTCAAACATCACACATTTTAGGACATGATCAGAACCATACAATTTCTTTTTATTAATGTCATTTTTTAAATACCCAGCGTGCATTTTTTTTACATTGTGAGAAAAAATGTATTTACAAAAATGCTACTACTTTTAAAAGCCAAGTAAGCAAAAAATCGGCGCCATGTGGTAATGCGCTGACGTGTATTAGTGAACTCAAGCGTAAAGAGCTACAAAATTCGTTACGGCGGAGTTAAGGTTACGTTGCGGATGAGTTAAACAAAGCGGCTGACTTATGAGAAATTGGCTGACTTCCGAACATAAGTCAGCCGTTAGTATGGCTTGTTTACATAAATCTGGCTGATTTATGGGATAATGGTCGACTTACGAATTAAGTTATAGCTGACTTATACATCAGGGGGCTGATTTCTCAAAAACTCGGCTGAGTTATAGTTAAGAGACGGCTGAGATATGTTTCGCCGGCTGATTTAATGATCATCCCCTGGCTGAGTTATTAAATTTACGGCTGACTTATATGAGGTTGTTACGGCTGAGTTATATTTAATCAGCTATAATTGACTGGATTAATAGTAAACTCAACTTAGTTATGGCTGACTTATTAACGAAATATTAATTACTAGAAAAGCATTCATTTGACGGTTGATTTATATGACGATACGGCTGACTTATGATTTTCCATCATAGTTACGGCTGATTTATCAGCAAAAAAAAATAATTACTAAAATAGTATTCACGTTTCAGCTGACTTACATTGTATTTGATGACTGATTTATTTAGGTTGAGTTATATGTTTATTTGGCGGCTGGCTTACCGATTTTCCATCTTATCATCCATGTCATCATCTCTTATTTGCAATTTCATTACTAATGTTACAACATTAAAATTAGGATTTATGTTATAGACGCCGTATCTTATTCGTCACTCTTCAACTTCTTTATTTATCTTCTTCATCTTATTATTCATCTTTCTCTAAGATCTTATAGATTCCGATAATTATTGTTTCCGGTAAAGTGGAAGGAGAAAAAGACGAAGTAGCGTGGAGATTCATCATCTAAACTTATTTTGAATCCAGAAACCAAAAGAGAAACTAAAAAGACGAGTCTAGAGATTATGAATCAAGAGACGTATCAGTCACATAAACAACATAGATCTAAGAAAAGTGAAAAATCTGAAACAGATTACTGTAGACTTGGTCAACCGGTGGTTTGATTGGTTCAAAATGATTGCGAATTGGTTAGGGTAAATCGGTGGTTAAAATCAATTAGAATTTGGTTAGGATAAACCGATGGTTAAATTTAATTGGAATTCAGTTAGTCTAAACCTCCGGTTAAAATTAATTGAATTTCGGGTTGGGTAAACCGGTTGGTTTAAATCAATTTCAATTTGGAAAAGGTTGACCTTACCAGCGGGTTGACTTTTCCGTAGACACCCGTTTTTTACTGTTCGGAAGGCGTTCTGACTCGAAATTTGATCTTATTTCAGATTTAGAGTTTATTTGAGCAGTTGGAGTTCATAGACACCACTTTTCCAAGTTTCTAAGGTGAGGGCTATTTCTGAACTTCTCATACGCGGCTTAGGACCTCGATTAAATACAATTTATATTTCTATTATGTTCCTTCTACGTGAAATCGAGTATGTCATTGCTTGTTTAGTAGGTTCTTTGCCTAAACCGGAACTAGGGTGTTAGATGATTCAACATTGATTGCTTCACTTAATGTAATCATTAGTTAGATTTGCTTGAGATGGATACAGAGACGTACTTTTGTATGCCGGATTGTGTGGCTGTTACGGCCAGTTATAGTCGGTCGCCTGGTCCGTAATCTGGAAGTGTCAGATAAATCGTCTAAGGGTGGTGTCTGACCACTATCTTGAGTTGTATTGTTGTTGGCCCGTGAGTGGGTGGGGAGTGTGCACCTTGTTAGGATCTTTGCTTGCTGTTTGGGTACTTTAGGTATCGTGTTTGTACATATTAGGATTAAATTATATTTATTCGAGGTGTTATGATCGAGTCAAAGAACTTTAGGTTTAGCACCCCACACCTCACTGAGTGACTTCCTTGTTACTCACCCCTCCTTCCTCTTTCATGTGAGACCATCGAACAATGAGTGATTTTATCGACTTGAACTTCCTGGTGCTATTTGAGCTTTTGGGCTTCTATGTATTGTTTTTGTTATTTTGTATTTCAGACTTTCAGATTTATGTTCGCTTTATTTCAGATGTTTAAATTATCTACTGGATATCCAGCATGGATGTAGACTTTTATGTATTTATATATGGAGATTATTATTAATATTTTATTTCGTTTTATTTTATAGAAAACAGAGTGACACAAATGTTGATTTATATTTGCCATAAACGTTTTAGAATATGGTAATAACTCATACATCATCACTAAAAATATATTCAAATATAATATTAAATAATATAATAAAAAATATAATAATATTTTTTTAAAATTAAAGTATTATTTAGTTCTACTATTTGTAATAGTACAATTTTTATTACTAAAAAGATTTTCAAAATTTTCTGTAATTTTAAAAAAAATTATATTAATCATAATATCATTAATTTCCTTTATATATTCAAGAAGTTTTAAAAATACTGTTTAATATTACTTTTGTTAATTATTCAATTTTTAAATCAAATAACTTTTTTTAAATTTTATGTAAATCGATCTAATATATTTTAATGAAAGGAAATATATATAAAAATATATCTAAGACTATAACTTTAAAAATATATACAAAATTGTTTATTTCATTTTAATTTAAAATTTCATTTTTTAAACCTAAACTGTTTATTTTAAGTGTAATTCAAATTTTTTTTATTGTTGCAGGAAAACACGACTATAACGTGAGAAGTGGTACACAGAAGATTCATCTCTTAAATTACACCAGCGACAAACCCACAATCTACAAATGCTACATCTTCTATATTTTTACAGCATGGTAAATCAAAAGCGTATCAACCAAAATCTGTTTCTTCCAAGACAACAAAATTTAGAATGGACCGTGAAGCTCTGTTATCGAAGCCGATTCAGGTTATCATAACAAAGATCAGCTTCACCATGCGTTGTTTACTCCTCTTCCTCATTCATATGACATAACCTAGCCCGGCCAGGGTTTAGCAGAGATTCTGACATTCTCCATCCCTAGCAACATGGATCAAGAATGAAAACCCCCGCCGCTCCCTCAATATGATACTTATTCGAATAAACTTAAAACTATACAATAGATTTCTATCAAGTTACCTGTTCCGCAGCACTGCTTTTGAAGATTCCATATGAGGTACACACCATTTCACACGACTCAGCAATTCGAGACTCCAGCTCATATTCCATTGGAGCAAAAGCAGGATCTAGTTGCTCCACCGATTTTGAGGTGCCACCTTTTGGTTGATTCATAAAATGAAGAAGCACATGTGCCTGTTATATCATCATGCAACCAAATTAGAAACTTTAAGCTTTAGTTACTTAATTTCTACGGAATAGGAAAATTTAAGAATTGGAAAATCATCCCACATGAAATGCCGCTTTGAGAATGTCATCTGAGCTAGCCTGGTCCTTGAGTAGTGCATAGACTTTACCCTTGGTAGGGCTGTAAGTCACCATGTATCTTTCTTTCTGCCATAAGTAAAGAGAATAGAGGGAAATATTTAGATAAAAGGTCAAAGCTCTATATATTTGAGACAGTAGAGAGAGGCATACGTCGAAAAAAGGCTTTACTGCCAGATATGTGCACGGGTCCTGGAATGCATCCCTAAATCTAGCTCCTGCCAAATGATGGGATGAAAATATTTTTCAGTAAGGTTAGCACCAAAAAAAAAAAAAGAATATAGCGTATACAGAGTGCTATATAAAACATACCTAGCATCACCGGTCGATCCTCCACCCATGGAAAAGTAAATATCTTTTCTTGGATATTACCTTGCTGTAGTGAGGGAACCCGCCCTGGAGATAGATGCAAAGTTCGGTCTGTGAAGTTTGACTGAGACTAACCTAGAAAAGTTTGAATTGACTAACACTCATCTGCATGCTAGGATAACATCACCACTTACCCGTCTTGATAAAGGACTCGACTGCCACTGTAAACCTTGCACGGTTTAGTGTATGCAGTACCACAGATCTGACCTGAAAGGGAACTAGCCACGTTTTTAAAAGGAAAAAAAAAAAGAAGAAAACGCGACCTTATAAAAAGAAAAACTGATATACTTCAAGCTACACTGTACCTCTTGGTATGAGCTCATGAGATAGCCGCATGATAGAAGACCAAAGGTTGTAACCAACGAAGGATTTCTTTTGGATATCAATATACTAAACCCAGTTCCCATCTGCACATACGATATATAATCACAACAGATGGAAACAATAATTTTAAACTCAAGAAAGAAGATCAATAACAAAAACACACAAGAAATAAGGAGAAGCAGTTCTAAAAAGGATCATACCAGATCTGCAATATTACCAACACACTCTCCCTTAGCAGTGACGTCTCCAATGTTCTCTCCTTTAGCAAAGGCTTTATAGATGGGGGTACGAGTAGACGTTGATGTTACTGCTGCAACATTCTGTAATAAAACAGTGTAAGAAACAAAACAATAAATTAAACATCTACAAGGAAAATTTAGAAGCAAGCAGAGATTACGATTGTTACTTTACACGTTAGTGACAATACCTTAACAACATTAGCAGCACAAGCGAGAGGAAGAAAAAGGTGTGGAACAGCAGCAGTTGCTAACTCTACAGCAGCACCCAGTTCCATCAAAAGATCACCAGCAAAACGTAACTGTAATTCAAAAGCTGAGTTTAGAGGATTCTTCAACTATGTTAAGTTAACTGGAACAAGTACCTGTTTCAAATCATAATCAAATTTCTTTCCCTGACGTGCAAAAAGCATTTTTCCAACACGCCCAGCACCATCCTGAAAGATGTATATAGATAATGAGAGATAAGTAAGCCATGCAGTTTGTAAAAAGCCACAAGAAATTAGAAACCTTGAGAATCCAATTAATGGCAACAGCAGCAGAAGCAGAACTGTTCCGTGAGGCTCCAACTGAATTGAGAAGGGTTTGAGTGGTAAACACACCCATGGCTCCACCAAAGAAATGCTACAACAATGGCAATTAAAAGATCAATAACAATTGCAAAGAACAAGATGAGGAAACATTCAAACCTTCAACGCTCGAAATGTCATGTAAGGAACATAAGACTCATTAACACTTTCAGGAAAGCCTTCAGGTACAACGTAAGATCTCAGAAACGAACCCACTTCCTGTAAAGTGAAAAGTTTGATACTTTCTTCTACTACAAACCCCAATTTAAATCATTGCAATAATCATGGAACCTGGCATACATCAAAAGGAGTCTGAGGAGACTCCAAGCTAATAGCACGAACGGAGTTCTTCTTGAATTTCCCAGAGCAATCGCTCTCGGCGACGTACTTCCATTTTCGTCCGTCGATTTCCTCGCAGCAGATCAGTCTCAGCGTTGAATGAAGAAAGTGGGAATCGGGAAGAGCCTTTGGAAGGGGATCATCGGGAGGGGAGGCGAGAGAGGCGCTGATGCGGAGGGTTTCGCGGGAAAGGAGGCGGACGGAGTCGGAGGAGGAAATCCTATCAGGTGAAGAATGTTTGACCGGCATTCTTGGGAAGAATCAGCGGAGGAAGAAGAAAGAAGAAAGAGGTCTAAGGCGGAGGAAACGAGGAAACGAGGAAACTCTCTCTTGTTCCACTTGTGACCTACCTTTGACGTCTGACACCGATTCAGCTGTAATATACCCATTTTTTTTGTTATATTTTTCTTTAAATCCAACAAATAAAATTCATTTTGAAATAAATAAATTACACAAATAATTCCAACTCTTATGGGATTTTTTTTATGCCAAAAAAAAATTCCATAAGATAAGAGACAAAGAAAACCCCTCAATTTTTTTTAGATAGACAGCTTATACCAATTGGATATGACCATGAGTCTCATAGACTAGCCAGTTTTTACTTCGAAGATTGATGTTTTTCAGAGTCTACCATGATAACTTCAAGTGCTTGAATTTGTTTCATATTTTCCAAAACAAAAATGGTTGGACGGACCAACTAGCAAAAGAGATTAAAATCTTTTTTCTATATAAATTAGACATCGTCAAATAGAAGTGCCCTTCGGAAGAACATATCAACAAAAACTTGGTCTAAAAAATGGGCAGTCTACCAAAAAAAAACTTCTATAAATATCTTATTTTTCTCCATTTTCTATTTTTGAGATGAATGCTATTTTTATTCTGATCTTATGTAAATTAGAATTTAATTTTGATCTTATCCAAAATTATATATATATATATATAAATTGTAGATTTAATTTTTGGATCAAAATCGTAGATCCAAATAACTAATAAAATAAAATTGTCTTTATTAATTTTATTTTCGTCGTTGTAGAGAAATAGAAAAAGAAGAAAGAAAAAATATGGATAAAGAAAGAGAAACAATTTTCTAGAGAAGAAGAAGGTAAAAGTTGGAGGAAGAAAGAAGAAAAGAAGAAAAGAAGAAACTGAAAAAAAAAAATTGATCAACGTTTGTTATATGAGGAATACACTAGGTAGACCTAGAAAAAAATTTGCACCCAAAATAGCATCCAATTAAAAAAATGACCAAAATAAATTTTATTAAATAGTGTAAATATACATTTATACTCATTGGATTAACTAATCTAAACTTAGTGTTTAGAATTATGGGGTGAGGTTTTGGATGTGAAGTTTAAAATTAAAAAATAATAAAAAACTATTACAATTTTCAAAATAAAAAGGTCTATTTTGGTAATTTTTTTATAAAGTGTATTTTTGTGACAAAAACTTTCAAAATGTCTATTTAAAAAATTTTCCAAGAATATTTTCATAATTTAATCATTTTATTTTACGAATAAAAAATTAATTAAAACAAAATTTTATACAATAAAGTTGATTTTTTTCTCCATAGAAAAAAAATGTCACGTGTCATCTTATTATTTAACTTTTAACGTTTTGACTTGGTTATTTTTGGGCTTTTAACCAATGAACTCGGCCAACAATTATTTTCTTATTATCTTAACCTAAAACTAACACCGACTAAAGTTCATCTTCGTGGCTGTTTCAGCGTCACCATTTGACGGTTACAATTATCAGACCTCAGGTGGTGTTAATCCCATCTCCATCCACCATCAGCACTAACTTCCACAATTTAAAAGCTCTCCAAAACATAAAACCACCATCACCATACTCTTTTGGGCTTCTACTCACCCAATCTATATAAACAAATGGTTCATAATTCTTCTCTTTCCACCGTTAACACACCTTACGCAACAATGGCCACCAACAGTTCCATTAATTTACACTACAAGAAAACACACGTTTAACGACGACACATTTCGTAGTTAATTTGTCGTAAAACAGGCTTTACGACGAATTAACTACGAAACACATTTCGTCGTTAAACGTTCGTCGTAACGCATATTTCCTCGCCAATTCGTCGTAAATTTACGAGGAAATATTTCGTCGTAAAGCTAAGGTAAATATTTCATCGTAAATTCCACGTAAAATACATGCTAAATTTCCTCGTTGAGTACTCGTAAATATTTCCTCGTTCAGTTGACGTAAACTTTTCCACGTAAAATATTCCTCGTAAAATTCACGTAACCTTTCGACGTAAAAGACTCGTAAACACTTCCTCGTAATGTCGTCGTAAATCTTCCACGTAAAATACTCGTTAAGTTTTCCTTGTAAAAGGGACGCTAAATATTTCAAAGTAATTTCCTCGTTAATTTTTTTCTAGATTTCCTCGTGAAGTTGTCGTAAATTAACTACAAATTTGCTTCGATTCATAATTTTCTAAAATAATTTATAAATTAATTTTTATTTTAAATTTGTTTTAAAATTAATAAATATTTAAAAATTATTAAAACTAAAACGAAATTTTTGATAAATATTAATGTTTTAAATTTATAATACAAGAAAAAGAAAAAAAACTAAGGGGCGTTGTTGTTGTTATGCATCTCCTGGAAGTATTCTTGACTCCTCCTCTCGACTGCCTCCTCATCCTCTTGTGTGCGGGGTGGCTCTGGAATGGGATTCCGTCTCCACATCTCTGCCAACATAGCCTCCCACTGAGAGTTTTCAGCCGCTATAAGGTCCAGAAAACTATCCACTGAACCCATACGAGCTGAGAATGCAGACAGTGTCGCGTTCAACTCGGAACGAGCTGGGTGACTTCATCAGTCCGTCTCTGACCATAAGACGATGTCGCTCTCGGGACATCGTTGACAGAACCAATCCCCAACGTACGTCCCTTTTTTTAGGGACAACCTTTATTAAAAAAATTAATGTTAGTGTGAAAAAAATTAGATTAATTAAATAAATAATAATAATTTGAAACTTTAAAATTTTAACCTCCTCGTAAATCTGATCCACTTCAACGGTGGATAAGGTGACCGGTATTCCATCGGGGGACTGCTGAGTCAGCTGCGTTTGACGGTCTTCAATCCGAGCAACCACGTCATTGTATATTTGCTCGGACCTGAGATCTACAAATGGTCTAGCTTTGTTCTTATGAGTCCTCTCATTAAGATCTTTAAGAGACGGGACACCGGCGTTGGGTGTTTGACCCATAGAGTGAAGCATCGGCCCATTCCGTGCTCATCTTTCGTCAGACGGGAGGAGCAACTGTTGGAGACTCTAATGGATGATGGCAGCTTCCAATATCGGATGAGGCCATCCCACACATCCTTGGTGAGCTCAGCAGGCTTTCCATGCTATTAACCCTTCACGATCCAGTCATCCTTCCAGTTGGATACCGTGTCCAACAAGCGACCTTTCGCCTTGTGGATGAACCCCTTCTTCACCTTCTCGTGCACCCCAATGGACCACTGATATTTTTTCTGAAACAGAAAACATATAATAATTAGTTTCAAAATAATTTAAAAAATTATAATTAAAAATAAAGACTATATAATTAATTAATACTTACAGCAAACATTTTGAACCACGTCTTTCTAACGTGGTTCGGTGTCGTCTTCCAGTTCGGATGAGCCTCCGAGAAGTAGCCTTTGATCACGTCGGTGACGTTCCGAGCGACAGAACCGTCAACCCCGAACCTGAAAAATAACAAATTAAAAGAATAAATTAATTATTAATTCGTTAATATTATTGTTATAAAATAATTGCACAATTAAAATGTAACGTACCAGAATGTTCCGTCCGGTCGGTCGGGGTCTATGACTGGTAAGCCTTCTCTGACTGGCTGAGCGAGAAGGTCCTCGACGGTGTACGTAGCAAATGGAGCAGTCGGCGGCACCTGCAAATCGGGATGAATCCCGGCCGCCATCGGAGGAGGTGCCACCTCTGGAACATGATCATGATGCATCGGAGGAGGTACAGCAAACTGAGACTCGGGGACGGTCTCCGGAACGGAAGAACTGGGACCTGAAGAAGATGATGCGTCTGTACGGCTACCAGGCTCACCAAACAAATCTCTGTAATGAGCTGTAAGCGTTGTTCTTTCGAACCATCTATAAAAAAATAATTTCATTATTAACCATCTAAAAAGAAAATATATAACCGCTATATTAATTAAAATTTTAAAATCATCATCATATATTATCAAAAAATTCCATAAACCTATCTACAAGTTCCCTACACTAACCACCTAATCAACACTAATTACTCTAAACTAACCACCTAATCTAAACTAGAGAGGAAGTAGAGAGGAGTACCTTGCTAGGAAGAGAAGAGGAAATGACTACGAAATGAGAAGGGAGACGGCTCGGGTATATATAGAAACAATATTTCGTCGTAAGTTCCTCGTAAACTTACGACGAATTAACAAGGCCCGTCTCATATTTCCTCGTAAAATCCTCGTAAAGTTTACGAGGAATTAACAAGGTCCGTCTTTTTTCTTTACGAGGAAATCTATTAACGATGAATTAACAAGGCACCTCTTAACCTCTTTACGAGTCTTTTACGAGGAAAATTAGTAAATCCTAAACCCTAAACCCCAAACCCCAAGTTTCTTGACTTATGATTTTAATCACTTAATTCCAAACCCCCAATTGCCTTAACTTATTATCTTAATCTATAATTTTCAATTTACATAAGTTAATATTCAATTTCGTCGTAAATACCACGTAAAATAACGAGTATTTTACGAGTAAATGTCCTCTTTACGAGTCTTTTACGAAGAAAATTAGTAAATCCTAAACCCTAAATCCCAAACCCCATATTTATTGACTTATGATTTTACTCTTAATTCCAAACCCCCAATTGCCTTAACTTATTATCTAAAACCCCCTAATTGCCTTAACTTATTATCTAAAACCCCCAAACCCCAAACCACAAGTACATTAACTAATGATTTTAATCTCTTAATTCCAAACCCCCAATTGCCTTAACTTATTATCTTAATCTATAATTTTCAATTTACATAAGTTAATATTCAATTCCGTCGTAAATACTACGTAAAATAACAAGTATTTTACGTGGAAATGTTTAACGACAAATTAACAAGGCCCGTGTTTATATTTTACGAGGAAATGACGAGGAATCCTACTAAATCCTTAATAACTGAAACCCCAAACCCCAAACCACAATTACATTAACTAATAAGTTCAATCTCTTCTTTCCTAAACCCCAAACCCCAAATTGCCTTAGAGAAAATCACATTTCCTCGTAAATTTACGAGGATTTTACGAGGAAATCTGTTAACGAGGAATTAACAAGGCCCGTGTTTTCTTTTTACGAGGAAAGTACGAGGAAATTTTGTAAATCTCTAATACCCGAAACCCGAAACCCCAAATACCTTAACTTATAATCTCAATCACTTCTTTCCAAACCTCAAACCCCAAATTGCCTTACACAAAATCACATAATATAATTTAATTTTCATGATTAAACAAACTAAACACATGCATAAAGTCTTAAAAGAAATCATATTAAACGAATTACATCGTCATTCGGATACATCATTGACATTCTCGTCATCACTAGAAACCTCATCATTTTTATTAAACTCGTCTTCAAGAACATCGTCGGTGGTATCGTCGGGAAGATATTCGTACTCACGAGTAGGCGGATCAATGAGAAGGATGTCATCAGTTTATTGTTCAGGTTCCTCGACTTGATTGATGTATTCTTCCTGCAAAGGTTGTTCTTCTCCACTAACTATCCGTCCACGAGGTGTAACTTTGATAACAGCTAACCAATTTACTCCAGATTCTCTCATCCGAGGGTATGAAAGGAAGCTTACTTGGTCTGCTTGCGAAGCTAATATGAAAGGCTCAAATTTGTTATACCTTCGTCCACTATTGACATCAACTACACCGAATTTGTTAAACCGAACACCTCTGTTGACGACGTGGTCGAACCAGTCACATTTGAAGAGGACGCATTTCAGCCTCAATAACCCTGGAAATTCCACTTCAATAATCTCTTGCAAGATCCCGTAGAAATCTGTTTCGCCTTTCACACATATTCCATAATTACTTGTCGCCCGGTGTCTACCATACTCATATGTGTGAAAAGTAAAGCCTCGTGTGAAATACATAGGTGATGTGGTGACCTTTGCAAGTGGACCTTGAACCAATTCATGAAACCATGTGGGGTAATCTGGATCGTCATAATCAACCTGCACAAATTAACGAAAACGTTTAAATAAATTAAATCATATACTATAACGGTTTATAAAAATGTTGATTTATAAATTAATTAGAGTTAATACCTGACTCTTCAACCACTTAATAAAGTGTTGATCTTTCCTTTTGTTTACCTCAGTCGTGGATATACCAGGGAATGTTTCTTCGACTTGAGTAACAAATAGGCTGTATAAAATCACATTTTCTATTAATTAATCATTTAAAATTAAATTATATCATTTATATATACATATATGTTAATTACCTTTCAAAATAACGTATCAATGGATCCTCGCAATTTTGTAGAATATAAGTGTGTGCACTATGGGCGTCTTCATCACTCGACCACCAAACCTCTTTCAGTTTCCCACCCATTCGCCCAATTTGGCTAAAGATGTCTGGAACACCATCAACCGCATATGTTGGCGCGACACCACCATCATCATATCTTCTTGGAGCTCTTTTTCGGGTACGTACTTTCGGTGCAAAGTAGTACGATGTAAAGTGAGATGTTTCTTCCGTCAAACTTCCAGCAATTATAGAACCTTCAACTTTTGCAAGGTTTTTAGCTTTTCCCTTCAAATATTTTATGGCCCGCTCATATTGATACATCCATCCGTAATATACTGGTCCACGAAGCAATGCCTCATATGGGAGGTGGACAAATAGATGCTGCATGACGTCAAAAAATGCCGGAGGAAATATCTTCTCTAAGTTGCATAATAAGATAGGAATGTTCTCATGAAGTTGTTCTACGACATCCACTTTCAAAGTGCGTGTGCTCAGATCCCTGAAAAATGCTCCAATGGCTTGTATATTCCAAAAAAAAAAAAATTAAACAAATCAATAGTCATATTATTTATTAAGTCATAAAAATAATGCGTTTAAAATTACCTGCAAGTGCTTCATGTACTTTTATTGGAAGTAGCTCTGCAAATGCAAAGGGGAGTAGTCGTTGCATAAAGACATGACAATCATGACTCTTCATCCCGGAGAACTTTTGACCCTTTTCAACACATCTAGAGAGATTTGAAACATACCCATCAGGGAACTTCACCTCTGATGCCACCCAATTAAATAACACCGACTTTTGTTCTGAAGACAATCTAAATATCGGAACGGGAACTTGTCCAATTCTTTTTATATGTAACTCACTTCTTGAGCAAATATCAGGCAAGTCCAACCTTGATTTTTTGTTGTCTTTTGTCTTCCTTGGGACATTCAGTATTGTATTCACGATGTTCTAAAAAAAATCTTCTCTATATGCATCACATCGAGGTTGTGGCGCAAAAGAAGATCCTTCCAATATGGCAACTCCCAAAATATACTCTTCTTGTGCCAGTTGTGCTGAACTCCGTAAAAATCAGGCATATTACTAGGAATAAACCAATTACCACCACGCCGGACTGTTTCTTGAGCTCCGTAGTAATCGATTTGCGCTTCAATTTGTTCTCCAGTTAAATATGGAGGAGGAGTGTCTCTCACAACCCTTTTGTGCCTAAACAATTTCTTGTTTCTTCGGTACGGATGGCTAATGGGAAGGAATCGACGGTGACAATCGAACCAACTTGTCTTCCTACCATTCTTCAGCTGAAACGCATCTGTCATTCCATTACAATATAGACAAGACAATCTCCCATGCGTAGTCCATCCAGAAAACATCCCATAGGCAGGAAAGTCACTTATGGTCCACAAAAGCATCGCTCGCATTGTAAAATTCTTCTTTGTTGAGCAATCATACGTCCTCACCCCTGTAGACCACAAATCTTTCAACTCTTTTATCAGTGGTTGTAGAAAAACATCCAGAGACCTTTTTGGATGGTTCGGACCAGGTATTAATATGGTCAAGAATAGAAACTCCCGTTGCATGCACATCTCCGGTGGCAAGTTGTATGGCATAAGAAAGACTGACCACAATGAATATTGTCTCCCTGACATTCCAAATGGACTAAATCCATATGTGCATAATCCAAGATACACATTTCGGGTATTGCTTGCGAATTCTGGATGTACTTTGTTAAAGTGTTTCCAGGCTCTTGCATCGGATGGATGAGTCATCTCACCTTCCGTCTGAGTATGCTCGGCATGCCATCTCATCCCTCCAGCAGTCTGCTCAGATTGGTACAATCTTTTCAATCTGTCAGTAATTGGTAGGTACCACATCCGTTGGTACGGTACCCTATTACGTCCTCGTCCTTGCGGTTTGAATCGTGGCTTCTTGCAGAATCGACATTCTTCTAACTTCTCATCATCTCCCCAGTAGATCATGCAATTCTCGATGCAAACGTCTATCATCTCCGAAGGTAACCCAAGACTATAAACCAGTTTCTGAATCTCATAATAAGAATCAGCAGACACATTGTCTTCCGGCAAATACTCTTTAAACAAGTCTGCCCAAGCATCCATGCAACTTTCAGGTAGATTGTGATCAGTTTTGATATTCATCATTCTAGCAGCCAACGACAATTTAGATAGACCTTCTCTACAACCACTGTAAATTGGTTGATTTGCAGCATCTAACATTTCATAAAACTTTTTTGCATCTATGTTAGGTTCTTCAACTTCATCATGAGCTACAAATGCATCAGCTACCATATCATGAACCCTATCATAATCTACCATCTGCTCCTCCTGATGGTAACTATGTTCATTATGCAAATGATCTACCGGTTCATCCTGAAAATTGCAATTACTACTACTAGCTTCATTCCCATAATTATAACCTTCTCCATGTTGAAACCAGATATGGTAATTCGGCGTGAAACCTCTATTTATTAAATGCTTCCATACATATTCACGACTTGCCAATTTTGAATTGTTGCATTTTCGACAAGGACAGAACATCTTACCACTTTCCTGGGCGAGCGGTGTAGAATCTGCTTGATGCATAAATGTCTCCAGCCCTTCGAGATATTCTTTCGTCACTCTCCCGTTACCATCTCTGTGCGTATACATCCACCTCCGCAACTCGAAAATATTCCTATCACCCGACATTTTTTTCACGTTTTTTCTTTTTTTTCTTTTTGGTGTGTTTCCTTTGACAAAGGGGTCGGCGTATTTATAGGAAGTTTTCGAAAGTGGTAGGTCAATTTTAACTTTGAATTTATGAGAAAATATTGTTAGGTGGCAAAAAAAACGTGTTAACAACTAAAAAGTTGGTGCAGTTGATATATCGACGTTATTTCGTCGTAAAATATTTCCACGTAAATTCCTCGTAAAATTTACGACGACTTTACGACAGAACCTCTTTTCCTCGTAAATACCTCGTTAATTTGCAACATTTTTACGACGAAAATGTTTTGTCGTTACTTAACGACGAATTTATGTCGATTTTTATGTTCCTCATTCTGTAGTCGTAAAACCAACATAATTAAACGAGGACATATTTTCCTCGTTAATTTTCCTCGCTAAATTTGTGTTTTCTTGTTCCTCTTCGAAATTCTTTTTTCCGGAAGCTTCAAAGAGATCTCAAAATTTGGCACACATGGCGATTATCCAGCACCAACGTTCAAAGATTATGATCCAACCAATCGTACGTTTACTTGAATCTTCCATGTTTCATCTATTTGTAGTTTGACTACTTTCTCTTTGTTCCTTGACATAATTTGGATTTTTGTTGTGGTTTCAGTGCATCTAGAACTTGAATTTAGAATTTCTCCAAAGTGGAGCTTTAGAACAATGGATTTGTCTGGTTTTAGTTTAGCAGTGCGTGCTCTGATTCATGTTCTGTTCAATTTGTATTTTTGATGCAGAAAGCTCAGATCCAAATTTGGCTATTTGAGCAGAAATTAATATTAAAGGAATAATTAATGTAAGGCATCATGCTTTCTTTTGCACTACACATTTTCTAGCTACGAATCTGTTGGTAACAGAGTGACATAAGCATGAACTATGTAATTCCTCACTTAGTTTTATTGGAAATTCGAGTTTGAATACATCAAACTCTGTAATTCAATATTTAGAAAATAATGGGTCAGTTTGTCAGGTCTGTCAAAAAATTAAAGGATTGATTGTTTCTGTTTTTTTTGTGTGTATATATATATACCAGGGTTAACCCGCGTTTCGCGCGAGATTTTATTTTTTTAAAGTTTCAAATGATATTTGTTTTTAAAATTAAAAAGTTGATTATTTACTTTTTTTAAATCACTATTCTCATGATAGTTTTGTATATAGAATCTGAATATATTCATAGTCTAAGTCGTTACAATTGACTAAAATGCATAATTTCATAATTGTTATATTTGGTGACATTTATTTATTTATTTTTATATAGACGATGTAACTATTTTATTTATTTTGTGTCATTCAGTGTTATGCCTATCCTTATATGTTCTTTGTCGGTTTGTGATGTATTGAATCATTCATCCAGACTTTGTAACTCTTTATTTGAATTTCTATTGTTACAATCATATAATGATAATATTTAAGTTTGAAATCATTTATTTTAAAAAAAAAAATCCATAAGTAATTGAACATAGTAATCTTACATCTATTTTTTAAATTATGAAAAATAACTTTTCATCTATTTATATTAATAGCAAGTGCTATAATTGTTTTCCATGTTGCTTAGGTTACTCTCATTGTTACGTCGTCATGTAATTGTTGCTTTTTATTCTAATAAGTTGTTAACTAACATGCTAATCTAGTTATTCTAACCTTATGAATCGCCTTCTTGATACATATCGATCACTGGTCCACTTATGTTTTGCTTAGTTCCGTTCAAACGTGTCCAAGTATACTTACCAATCTCAAACTCTCTCTTTTATAATATCATTATGCTTTATAAAAAATGATATTTTAATATAACCTTTTATTGTTGTAGAGATGTTACATTCATATATCAGGGTTGTTTTGAAAATATTTTTCTATGCCTCGAATGTAATTAGTTTTCAAGTTGCCACTCGAGAGACATCATGTATTTATGCATTTTTTTAGTGGATAGATCGTCAATGAAGTGTAGGTTGAGAGATATAGTAGTTTTGTGCGGGCTTTGCTAGATCAATGTTGATTCCATAACATTAAAGACGCTTATTTAAAAAAATAGTGATATATGTGAAATAGTGCTCACCTTCTTTACAGTATTTTCAAAGTGCGTGAATTGGTGTTACAATATCATTTTATTTTTTTTATGAGTATTCGCCAGTGTCTTATTGATAGTAATATGCATATTATTTTTATTATTTAATTTATTAGATCTTATTACTTTTTATTAAAAATGTTTGATTATGTATTAGGTATTAGTTGTGCATTGCCATCATTTTTATTTTTGTTTCTCTAAACTTTAGCTGTGACCACAAAGGAGGAAAACATACATGTGAGATTTTCTTTTGTGGTTCGGATATGATAAAATATGAAAATAATATATTATAAATGGATTTTTCTATTTTTTTTTTCTTGTGATCTTTTTCTATCTATTCTTGATGTCTACATATATATTTTTACTAAATTATCATTTTTACTAAATTTTCACCAAACTAAACTTATTTTATGTATTTTCATTATATTACTATTGTTTTCTTTGTTAGATATTGTTATTTCTAATTTTCAAACTGATTTGTAAAGTTTTTGTTTTTCTTATATATTAATCCTTGTTGTGGCTTTATCATTTCCTTTGATTTCTGTTAATTTATCTAAGTTTGAATTTGGTGACAAAAAAATAAAAAAAATTCCATATTTATGCTTTTTCGTTGCCATAGATTTGATGAAACGTGAAAAACAATATTTTAAATTTTTAGGTTTTTTCATTCTTTTAATGTTTTTCTATTTATTCTTCAAATTTTATGTTTTTCCATTACATTATGTAATTTTTACTAAATTATTATTTATTGATTAAAAATTTCCAAAAACTCAAGTTACACTATGTATTTTAATTAATTTCTTTTTATTTTTAATTTTTTACATGATGTTTTTATAAATCTAAATTTTGATTGTATATTGATTTTTTCTTACGATTTTCTGTCATTTATTTTTATAATATTAAATTTAGTGGTCTAAAATAAGAAAAAAAAACAATTCATGAAACTTATTTTTATATATATTCGTTGACATAAGTTCGATAAAACACAAAAAACAATCGCATAAAAGGAGTTTTCTCATTTTTTATTCTTATGAACTTGTTGCTATTTTTTTTTGAAATTTAAGTTTTTAGATTATATTATGTAGTTCTCTAAATTATTTAAATTAACAAAAATATTGATGTCTACTGTTGGACTAAAAATGAAATATTGAGTTAAATATATTTATGGATCATTATATGCTTTGTGAATTGATTTTGTTAAAATGTTAAGAAATTAAAATTTTAGGATTACTAAATAATTTATTTAAAATTATGCTGATGTGTCAAATTCTTAGAATACCTCTTGGTGAGGTGGATTAAGGAGAAGAGACCTTGTTCTCCTTTATATATATAGAAGATATATATGGGTTGAAGTTTGAATCTAGAGAGAAAAGTGATCCTTCTGACTACCATGTTTCTTTGCTATGGTAAGTCTAATCTGATTCTCTGTTTGTTCTGTAATATTTTGATGTTACCTTTTATGCATTTTCCAGGAACCAGTTAATGGGATTACAGCTTCTAGAGGTCTCGGGGAAAATTAATCTTGATAGATCTGTTTGAAAATGTTAGGATGGTAGTGATCGTTGTTTTGATGAATGGCTATGACCAGATTAAAGAAGAAGAAACTAGTAAGATGTTACTCACCAAGAAACTCTTTAAAAACACCGTCATCCCATTTTTCTGAACAGATATGATTGCTTAGAAGAAAAAGTGAAACGAGTTCTTTTGAAACGCTGCGAGTGGTTCCAAGATTTTTGTTCTTTGGAAGTTAAGTGGGATTACTTTACCTTAATGGTTGTTTTTTCAAGCAAGAATTTGGACCCAACCCTATTGATTCCTATCTTCAAGTTAGCTTCGGAGATGCTCAAATGGAGTAAGACTAGAACAAAAATTAGCATGAGTCTCTATGTATAACATTGAGCCGAGTTCCTTCTCAAATTTAAGTTTTCACATTAAAAAGTCATGTAAATGGTAACCTCTTTATTAATTCAACTATTGAAGATCTTGCTAAAGTTACCATGACTTGAACCCCTCTCTGGCCATGGAAGGTTCTAACTTGGACGCTCACATGAACATATCAACCATTCTAGCCGTCTCTGGTAGTATTACCGGACAATATTCACATGCTCACACCACTAGGAAACCATGAAAAAAAATCCCAATATTCTTCCAATTTGTCAAACCAATCCTTCCTACCTTTGATTGTAGCAATCATATTGATGACAATTTCAGTTTTGACAACTTTTTTCTGGAGAAAATTTTAATCGTAAGCCTTTCTCTTTTCTCCTTTTATGAGCTTCACAATAACGAAGATGATATGTTATTCCACTTCTTTAACGGTTAATGGCACACACATCTATGTATGCAATACTGTATTACCTGTCGGAAAAGTATATATCTCCTAAATCTTCGAAATTACTGCACAAAAGCTATTTACAAGCACATCAGATGAATCCACAGATTATTTGGTCAACTTCGAAAACAGAAATTCTCATTTTTTGAAGGAAACATTTCTTGAGATCCAGATTTATCAAATAAGATCTATGAGAAATCTAATCATTTGTTCCTTAAAAAGCAACGGAAAACAACAATCCCAGAATATCAGCCTCTCAACATTTTCGCCACAAAATAAAAATTTCAATTAAAAATGTGTACACATAAAGTAACAAAACATGTGCCATCACATAGGTTTCAACTAGGTCTTAGCATTTAATCTGAGAACCAAAAACCAAAGCATAATTAAACCGAACAAACTTAATCCAAAATCAAACCCAAACTTATAAATAGTCGAACGGTTCCTATATTTTTGGAACCGGAAAACCAAAAATGAACTCAGAATCGAATATTTAAAGTACAGTTTATAAACTTAAAAATATTAATCATATTTAATGTTAAAAGTGCCAAAAATAAAAATACTACTTAGAAACCAAAATACCCAAAAAAATCAAATATTATTTATCTATTTTTAAAAATAATCCAAATTACCTAAAACAACCAAATTATCCAGAAAGTTTTTATTCAAAATATTATAATATATCAGATTTACTCGATATTTAATCCGAAAAACTGAAAAGATGATTTTACCCAGATCATCCAAAATTAACTGAAACCCAAAACGATCCGAAACTGAAATGTAACTGAAAGTTTATAGGAATTAGCTGGTTCTTACAATTATTATGAAACCATATCAAAACTAAACCAATTTTCATAAATAATCAAACAGTTTTTATATCTTTAGAATAAAAAAACCAAAATAATTAAACCAAAAACAAATCAAATACTAAACGTCTATACACAGGTTCATCTGCTTGAGACTAATTTAACACATATCTAAGAAGATAACAATTATAACAAATGCACATGTTTTAAAACAAATACACAGTAAATTTATAAATCAAACAACAATATATACACATAGAGAGAAAATTAACTTCAGCCCTCCACATCAACAAGGAGCATGGGGAATTTCTTGCCACATGGCATATAAAAAATTTCAACGATACAAACTTTATGTACATTCACAATCTTAGTTCTAATTACTTTGATCTGTAAAAATTATTAAGAATAGAAAATTTATTTTTTACTATGATAATTTATTTATTTGATACTCAGTTTGCTATTTACTGAACTGGATAATCTAGAAAGAAGATTGGCTTGCTACGACTAATATGCGAAAAAATGATAGCATCTACTTTTTCTGAGAAATCATGATAATATATAATGACATAACAAACAAATTAAAAGTGGATACACTTTGTTTTTAACATTTTAAACCTTGCAAATAATTTTATAACTGGTCTAAATCAAAAGCTCTGAAGCTCCAACAAAGGGAGATCAAATTAAGAAATAATAAATTTATAAACAAGGATCAAATTAAGAATGATGAAACATGATATTCTTTGATTGTATCTCCATTAGTTTTCATGTAACATTATAAAGATAATGTTTGTTTACCTTTAAAAGTCTGAACGAACTAAACCAATCTCTTAACTCTCTATATCTATATACTCTATATCTATATACGTACAAAACATAAATTAAGAGAACAAATAAACATTTGAGTTTAATGGAAATAAAGTCATACGCTTCTTCCTTCCAACAATCTTGCTTCTAAACAAGAATCAAGTCCAATAACTGATTAGTGTTCCTTACATACTCATAATATGTATATTATATTTATAAGGGAAGTTGACTCATTGAGCACATATTTTAGTATAAAAGACTAGAACAATACAAATCTTTTTTTTTATTACTGACATTTTTTAAATGCCCAGCGTGCCCTTCTATCATGTTGTGCGAAAAACATATTTACAAGAATGCCATTACTTTTTCATGCCACGTCAGCCAAAAACCGTCGCCACGTAGGAATTTCCTGACTTGAATTAATGAAGTCAGCCGCAAAGCGTTACAAACTACGTTACAACCGTACGTTGTGGCTCATTTAATTAACTTGGCTGACTTCTGTGAAAAGGGCTGACTTACGTCTATAAGTCAGCCCCCTGTGAAGGCTGATTAACAGAAATCTGGCTAAATTATGTGATCTCGTCTGACTTATAAACACGTTACGGCTGACTTACACATCGATTGGATGAGTTTTTGAAAATATGGCTGAGATGTAGTTAAGAAACAATTGAGTTATATTTTCGCATACTGATTCAATGATCATCGGTCGACTGTGTTACTAAACTTTCGGCTGACTTAAGAGAGCTTGTTATGGCTGAGTTACCTTTTATCAGCCGTAATAAGTTGGAATAACAGAAATTTCAGTCCCATTACGGCTGATCTATTAGCGAAAGATTAATTACTAGAATAACATTCACTTGACGACTGATTTAGGTGACGATATGGCTGACTTATTGTTTTCCCGTGTATTGACGGATGGTTATTTGGAAAAGATTAATTACTAGAATATCATTCACATTGCGGCTGACATACGTTCTGTGTTATGGCTGAGGTACGCTAGCTGAGTTATGTGTTCCTATGTCGACTGACATAACGATTTGCCATGTCATCATCCATATCATCAGTTCTTAGTTGCCATGTCATAAAAAACGTTACAACAGTAAAAAAGGTTTATGTTACAGACGTTGTGTCTTATTCTTCATTATTCATCTTCTTTATCTATCTTTTTCATGTTATTCTTCATCTTATGGATCGGATAATTATTGTTTCCAAAACCTGGGTCTAAGAAAACATAGATCTAAAAAATTTGAAAATCAGAAGACATCCTGCTGCTCCCTCTCTCATTGGATTCATCATCTTGGAGAAGAAGAAAAAGTCAAAGAGAGATAGATGAAAAATGTAAGTCCCATAAATTGTAAGAAAATGAGAGAGTTCAACAAAAAAAGTAAGAAAGTAGAGAAGACGAAGAAGATGATGAATTTGAAAGCCAATTTTTACATGTTTGACGACTCAGATGGTGCGTCTCTGAATATGATAACTTTAGCTCATACACCGAGTCTCCAACACATACGTTACAACTGAGTTATGCATACATTACGGCTGAGTTATGCATATGTTACGTCTGAGTTATACATATGTTACGGCTGATTTATATCATTCAGATTAAAACTTTAATCTTTTTTTGCCGCCCATAATACGAAATGTCGCGAAACAAATTACACATGACGGCTGGCTTATAGGAACGTTACGGCTGACTTATAAGTCATGGTTTAGGGTTTTTGCTATAATCAAATGCTGAGTTGTGGTTATAATATGACTTTGTTATAACCATGTCGACCAAAAAAGCTTATAACAGGCTAAAGATTCATCATTCAAACTTAAATTGAATTTTGAAACCGAAAGAGAAAGTAAAAAGACGAGTCTATATATTAGGAATCAAGAGACATATCACACTCAGAAACAACATAGATCTAAAAAATAAAAAATCTGAGACAGATCTACTCTAGTAGTCTTCGTCTTCGATGGTGGTCGGTTACAAACCATGATTATAAGTCAGCCGTAACGTTCCTATAAGGCAGCCTTCAAGTGTAATTTGTTTCGCGACATCTCATATTTTGGGCGGGAAAAGTGATTTTTTTCCCGCCCAAAATACGAAACGTCGCGAAACAAATTACACATGACGGCTGGCTTATAGGAACGTTACGGCTGACTTATAAGTCATGGTGTAGGGTTTTTGCTATAATCAAATGCTGAGTTGTGGTTATAATACGACTTTGTTATAACCATGTCCACCAAAAAAACTTATAACATACTCAAGATTCATCATCCAAACTTAAACTAAATTTAGAAACCGAAAGAGAAAGTAAAAAGACGAGTCTATATATTAGGAATCAAGAGACATATCACTCTCATAAAAAACATAGATCTAAAAAATAAAAAATCTGAGACAGATCTACTCTAGTAGTCTTCGTCTTCGATGGTAGTCGGTTACAAACCATGATTATAAGTCAGCCGTAACGTTCCTATAAGCCAGCCGTCAAGTGTAATTTGTTTCGCGACGTCTCATATTTTGGGCGGGAAAAGTGATTTTATTCCCGCCAAAATACGAAAAGTTGCGAAACAAATTAAACATGACAGCTGGCTTATAGGAACGTTACGACTGACTTGTGGAAAATTACACTAAGTCATGGTTTAGTGTTTTTGCTATAATCAAATGCTTAGTTGTGGTTATAATACGACTTTGTTATAACTATGTCCACCAAAAAAAGCTTATAACAGGCTCAAGATTCATCATCCAAACTTAAATTGAATTTAGAAATCGAAAGAGAAAGTAAAAAGACGAGTCTATATATTAAGAATCAAGAGACATATCACTCTCATAAACAACATAGATCTAAAAAATAAAAAATCTGAGACAGATCTACTCTAGTAGTCTTCGTCTTCGATGGTGGTCGGTTACAAACCATGATTATAAGTCAGCCGTAACGTTCCTATAAGCCAGCCGTCAAGTGTAATTTGTTTCGCGACGTCTCATATTTTGGGCGGGAAAAACGGAAAAGTGATTTTTTCCCGCCCAAAATACGAAACGTCGCGAAACAAATTACACATGACGGCTGGCTTATAAGAACGTTACGGCTGACTTATAAGTCATGGTTTAGGGTTTTTGCTATAATCAAATGCTGAGTTGTGGTTATAATACGACTTTGTTATAACCATGTCCACCAAAAAAGCTTATAACAGACTCAAGATTCATCATCCAAACTTAAATTGAATTTAGAAACCAAAAGAGAAAGTAAAAAGACGAGTCTATATATTAAGAATCAAGAGACATATCACTCTCATAAACAATATAGATCTAAGAAATAAAAAATCTGAGACAGATCTACTCTAGTAGTCTTTGTCTTCGATGGTGGTCGGTTACGAACCATGATTATAAGTCAGCCGTAACGTTCCTATAAGTCAGTCGTCAAGTGTAATTTGTTTCGCCTTTGTCTTTGTCTTCGATGGTGGTCGGTTAAAGAAGAAGCTTTGTCTCCTCCAGTGTCTTGTATGGTGATCCGACATCCTACTGCTCCCTCCCTCATCGGATTCGTCGGTTTTGCAGAAGAAGAAATGTCAAAGAGAGAGAGAGATGAAGAGGCTAAGTCCTATCAATTGTAAGAAAAAGAGAGAATAAGTTTTGGCCTTTAGATTTTATTTAATCAATGGCCATTAATTGTGATCCTTGAAAAAAAAGATTAACCAATGAGAAAGAAGGTTGAAGATAGACAAAAAGATAATTTTGAACCCTTAGATTAAAATCAATCAATGGTTATGAAAAAAGCAATATAAATTGTAATTTTAGTTTTTTTCAATTTGATTTTAAAATAACTTAAATTTTAAAAATATAGCTACGGATTTAAATCAAGATTTAAAATAGAATATTTAAGGATTAGAGATTAAATTTTTAAAATGATTGAAATTTGAATTTAACTCTAAACTATAAACCTAAACTCTAAACCTAAACCTTAAAATTTAGATAATAATAAATTTAAATAATAAAAATATCAGATTTAATGTTCAAAAGATAAACTTTATAATTTTTTTAACTTTATAGTTCTATGATTTAGGATTTGAGGTTTAGATTTAAGAAATGATTAAAGTTAGAGTCTTGTGAGTAAGAATTGTATAAGTAATTGTAAGAGAACATATATCTCAAGATCAAGTTAAAGTCTCAACTTGAAAATTCAAGAAACTATACATATTTTAGTTGATTTATATTCACTTGATATTGATAAGAGGATCTTCAATATAACTATTTAAAGTACTTGAATTCAGATTTTTGATTTTAGGGTATGTTTGAGGTATGACTGAGTTATATAAACGACACGACTAAGTTATCAAAACGACACGGCTGAGTTATATAAACATTTCTGATTTTATAATATGTTTGAGGTATGGCTTAGTTATTTAAATGATATGGCTGAGATATATAAACGATACAGCTAAGTTGTATAAACATAGCATAAGTCAAATATAAAATACACGGTTGAGGTATGTTTTCCACAGAGAAACAAGAAAATACAAGTTTGCTGCACCATTCCGGTGATAACTCCTCCATGTTTCCAAGCTTCACTGAACTCCTCTGCCTCGTCTTTGCCAAGTCCATCACTTCTTTATGTCTCCTCCATTATCTATTTGTTAAAGCTTCTCTTTCACTCAGATCTGAAAAAAAAGATTATCGAAATATGGGTATCAAATCACAAACAAACTTAAATGAATACACCCCACAATTGTCAATTTGGGTGTTTTTAAAATGTATTTGTTTTTTCTCTTCAGAATGCACATTTATTATACCTAGGTATTTGGAGATTCACAGGAAGTAACTCAGCCACAACTGCATATATAACTCAGCCGTAAAAGAAAAGTAACTTAGTCACAACATAAATAAAACTCAGCCACAAACTCAAAAAACTAAGCATAGAAGATGATTTTGGGCGATTGCAACGAAGAAGATTTCGTAGAAACGCTTACGGAGAAGAAGATTTCGGCGAAGACGATATCAAGATAGATAGTTCGAGAATTTCAGATAATAAACAACAATGTCAACATAAAATCACACTCAGTCACAACTTAAATCAAACTCAGTCGCAACATATATCAAACTCAATCACAGTATAGATCAAACTCAGTCGAAACTTACCAGAGAAGACTTTTGTGGAGAAGACTTTTTCGGAGAGGACGATTTCGGAGTAGACAATTTCCGAGAAGACGATGACCGCATTTCTTCTCGGCCGTTTTCAGAGAAAATGCTAGACTGGAGAAGAAGAGTTCACGGTGAAGAGAATGACGACACAATGAAAAACTCTCTCTAGGGTTTGAAGAATTTGACTTCAGAAGAGAGAGTGGGGAGTTGGGTTTTTTTTTCTTGTTTTGAACAAATTAATGAATGTATTGGTAAGTGTAAAAAATATTAATGACATGAAATACGTATAAGGTGAGGTGGAATACGGTTAAAGTGACGTGGAATACAGTTAAGGTGACGTGGAATACGGCTTGCTGACATGATATTCTTAATTAAAAATATAGGCAAACTAAGGAAGTGTGTTTATTGTAATTTACTAGGGTCAAAAAACATTCTAGTAATTTTTTAAAAATATATGATATTCTAGTAATATTCCAATTTTTCTATGCTATTCTAGTCATTCTCTCTATTTATAATAAATTACATCATATACGTTCGTATGAGCAGAAATATCAAACATACAATGATAACTTATATGATTGTTCTACAGAAATGTCCAAATTTAAAACCAATTTGTCTATCATTTCGTGTAACTAAAATTATTTAGATTCATATAATTAACAAATCAGATATAACCCTTTTAATACTCATGCATATAAATAGTATTTTTGCTTGTCAAAATTTTAAATATATATCGTAGTACAAAAACCCGGCGTGTAGCGCCGGCAAACCCTTAGTTCATAATATAACAAGGATATTTTTTGTTTTGTTCTAGATAGAAGGACAATAGAGACAATAATTGGAGAGAGACAATAACAAGAGAGAGAGAGAGAGAGGGATGTTTGAACCGAGTTCGGTCGGTTAGTACCTAAAAGACCTAACTCGTCGGTGGGCTGTTTTGAAGACGTTTTTACTAAACCGGGAAAGAAGTTTTCTTTATCTATACTGAAAGAGAGAACAACAAAGAGGATGCTGATGGTCGGCTTAAGAATCCTAATACAACTTGGTAGCTCTCATATGTAATCCTAACCCTAGCCGTTTTTTGGTCCAACCAAAGTCCCCTTTTCCTTTGTCCTCTCGTCCTTTTTATAGGTTTTCCCCCTTTAGAGTTCCCAGGTTGAGTCGCTTAATGGGACTTAATTGAATGGGCCGACTGTTCGTACAGATGAGTAGCCATCTGTTTTCCCGGCCCAGCCAGATCCGCGTGGTTAGACGGCTAAAAGGTACTTGAGATGGGGTGCGCGTCCGCTCTTTGTCTCGAGCCGCGAGCCGAGTCATCACCAAACAGCTAGGCTTATCGAGCCATGCCAACTATTTCATGGGCTTGTAAGGGGATGAAATCCACCTCCTACAGTAAGCCCCCCCAAGTCCATCGCTAATTGGCGTTAGATGATCTCGATGGTTTATAAACACCGGTTCGAAAATAGCTGGGTTGGTGCGACAGACCAGTTGTTGCATGTGTCGGGTTTTATTTCGATACATTTATTCGGCAGGTTATTATGCATGAGTTCTCGAATATGATTGATCAGGGGATGCGTACCCGTTCGGCGAGTAAACAATTTTCGTTCAGAGGTATAGCATATCCCGTAGGGATGCCTTCAGCGAGATCCCTCCCCCCTTTTTGTTTTGGTTGGTGACTCATGTCGTCGGTAATGGAAACGCTCGAGATGCGAGGATCTGACCAGATGAAACCCTGTTACATTCGAGGGTTGGCTGATCGCCAAAATCCAGCTCTCGTGGAGAGGAGTCGAAAGGTTTTTGGTGCCAGGCCCATTTACGCGGGAAATTGAAGGGTCGCGAGCTTTGTAGGCAATTTGAGGCCCAACTAGGCCTCTTCTAGCCCTAATGATGACCCGCGGGAACTGCGCCGCCCTCTCCGCTTATAAATAGAGGAGCCCCCTTTCATTCTCCTCATTCTTCTATGCGTTTACAGGAACTCTCTCTTTTTCTCTCTACTTTCTCTCTCTAAATAGTGTTGTAGGATATATAGTCGTATCGCGGTTAGGATGCGTTCGTCGAGTAAATACTCCCGGGAAGAGAAGGGAAAGGCAGTGGCTGCTGATTCGGACCTAGCGAGAGACGTGACGACAGGTGATGCTCTCGATGATTTTAACGTAGTGCATCAAGATGCGCTAACGGATGTGGATGGTCTCGACATGGCGCAAAGGATGTTGGTAATCGACGCCGAGAGACAGATCAAGGGCAAAGTCGATGGTATTGCTGCAGCGGACCTTCTTGGCGATGCTCGGGTGCGAGCGACAAATGCTAGGTCAGTCACGTCCCGTCCGTTGAGAAGGAGACGAACTAGATCAGTAGCAGTTAGTTCGGTGAGAAGGAGGCGTGCCACCGTGGAAATATGTTGGAGATGGGAATTTCAGAAGGATGCCCGACATACCCGAAGAGAGAATGCGCTCAGCAGACATTGAAGGGCAATTGTGGGAGGGAGTTCGGGCGACCAGATCGACTCCCGACACGGTACAACGGCTGCTAATGGACTGCAACGCAGTCGGGGTGACGTATCTGGTCCCGACAAAGGAGCAACGCCCCTGGTCTCCCCCTGTCGTCTATCAGTGCGTTTACAAGTCCTATTTTCAGCAGGACACTAGGCTCTGGTTTCTAATTCCTTGACTAATAACCGCATACGCATTCCGTCGGAGGGTGGCCATTTGCCAGTTTTTAAACGGCTCGTTCTGTTTGGTAGTCGCGTTGTTGGTGATGGTTGCAGAGATCGGGATGTCTCTGTGTCCTCGAGCATTCGAAGAGTTGACATCCGTTAAGCCCATGTCCGGTGGTCTTTTCTCGGTGAAGATGAGGCCGAAATACAGCATCATTACCAGACACCCGAACAAGATGCAGAACTGGAAGAGCTTCTATTTTTACGTTAAGTTTGACAAGCATGCGTTCGTCGACCCGCCGAGAGATGACTTTCGCGTTCTTTGGAACGAACGTATTGGTAGATTGTCGTACCCAATAGCTCAGTTTCCATCTGATTTTTAACCTTGTTTTCATTCTTTTATGTGGCGCAGATGTTCACCCGTACTTGACCGGCGTCCCAGGAACCTTCTTCGCCAACGCTCGAAGTAAGAGCTTCTTCTCGCTCGTTTTTATTGGCTATTTCTTGTCATTGTTGTTTCCTGACGGTGGGGACTCGTTTCGCGCAGGTGACTGGGAGTCGAACGTGCCTTGACCTCTTCGATATGGTAAGAAGAGATCGTCCCTCTTTTCGAAAGCGGACCATCGAGAAATCGACCGTGCCCTGAAGATGAAGGAAATGCCGGATCTTTCCATCGTCATTGAAGATCAGTTTTCTTCCGGAGCCGGTCTCATGAGAGCTCTGGATGGGTTTCACTACAAAAAACAGGGTATATTCCGACGGAGACTTAATTCCTCGGAATATACCGACGGACTTCCGAGAAAACCCAAAAATCATGTTTCCTTGGAATTTCGCCTCATGATGATAGGGGCGAAAGGGCAACATATTATGTTAAGGTTCCAAACATCTTCACAGATGTCGGACGATTTAGCGGAAAATAAAAGGACCGTCGACTTACTGAGCCGGAGCACAATCATTTGCAAACATATCTGCTCACAACTGCGAAGTATTTTTCCATATGATAGGTACATATATAATTATGTTTAAAAATTATTATTTTAACAAGTTGTAATTTAAATCTTAATTAATTTCAATCATGTGTACATGATTTTCATGGCTGAAAAGCGGTTCACTCATAGACACGCCACATTAGAGGAACTTGAAGAACTGAAGCAGAGAGAATTTGCTGCTTGGATGCTTGGTTATGTGAGTGCTTTAAGCAAATTATTATTAATCACATGTTATCATAATCCTCGAAATATTGCTATAACATATTTTCTATTAATAGGTGTATGCTGGAATTGCCAGAGGTTAAACATTTGACGATTGGATGCGCGAGATGGTGTGTGGACCACAACATGTTATGAAGTCATATCCGAGATTTTGTACTCAAGGATATGCATTCACAACTCAAAATAGGAGACGTTCAAGTACAACTTATGATGCTGGTGTCTCGTCTGCATCTGGAGATGATGTGTACTACGGGAATATACGCACAATTTTGGAAATCAAGTATCCGGGCATGGTTGGATTGCGGTGTACGGTTTTCTATTGTGATTGGTACTACAACACTGCAGATCGAGGCGTGGGAACAGATGCATTTGGTGTTACATCAGTACATTCCCGATGAAAGCTGCAATATTATGATC
Organism: Moricandia arvensis; assembly: GCA_905132765.1. Taxonomy (NCBI): domain Eukaryota; kingdom Viridiplantae; phylum Streptophyta; class Magnoliopsida; order Brassicales; family Brassicaceae; genus Moricandia; species Moricandia arvensis. The sequence goes on along the minus strand of CAJHQP010000232.1, from coordinate 163,600 downwards.
CTTTCATTCTTGCTTCGCAAGCCGATCAAGTAATTATACATATACATATGTCAATTTATTCATAATGATTCATTTGTGTGTATATTACTATTACTAATTTACATATAAATTTTTAATATTTTACAGGTTTGCTATATCAAGTATCCTCGGGTTAGGAACATAGATGATCCATGGGTCACTGTTACATCACTCAACCTGAGAGGGCGAGTTCACGGAAGTTATGATCAAGACCCACTACAACCAAGCACATCCGGAAACTTAAGTGCAACTGAAGATTTAGCAAATGCTGAGCTTGTAGTCGATTTAACTGACTTTGGAGAGGAAGCTGTTGTTCACAAAAAGGATGAACATGTGATTGGAGAGTATCACCAAGCATCAGATTCATCTGGTGATGACTCGGAATCAGAGTAGAACCAATGTCCCGTTTTGTTTTTGTTTTTTTTTTGTTTTTTTTTTATAAAAAACCGAGGAAATTTTGAGGAAATAGGGGGTAGTCCTCGGAATTTCCTCGGAATATACCTTTGTACATTTCGGATTGGGGGTTTGAGTTTAGGGGCAACCATTTCGTCGGAATATCCTAGGTAGTTTCCGAGGAAATTCCGACGAAATGGTCTGTTTCCTGGGAATTTCCTCGGAATATGTCGAGGAAGTTCCGACAAAATGTGATATTTTGAACCGAAAACATTATTTTACGGTTAGAAATGAAAAATACGACCAAAAACCCTTATTAAGTGTCATAAATTGATTTTCAGTCCAAATATTAGTTTGTCTTCAAATAATAAACACTTTTCTGATTGTATGAATGAAATTCATACACTTCAAAAGAAACACTTATACAGTTTATTAAACGGGAAGGACAATACTTGTAATCGATTTCGAATTTTGTAATTTAATGTTTTATCCACATCTATAGATAGAATTCTCAATGTTAGGCATTGGACAACTTTGAAATTGTGTAAGAAATGATCTAGGGTTCACAAATTTGAGGTTTCCAAAACCCAAACAAGGTTTCCTCGGAATTTCCTCGGAATATACCGAGGAAATTCCGACAAATAGGTAATATTTTTATCCAATAAGGGGACATGCAGAGCATATTTCGCTTTCGTCGGAATTTCCTCAGAAATTTCCGAGGAGAGGGGAATATGCTGTGCAACAATTATGATGTTTTGTCCAATTAATGGCTTTTCTGAGGAAATTCCGACGAATTTTTAGTGTTCGTCGAAATTTCCTCGGAAATTTCATTACCCGGGAAATGGAACCGCCAAAAATTTTCGCGAAAATCAAGTTTAGTGGATTCCAAGGAAATTCTGACGACCTTTGTCCGTAGGAAATTTCCGTGTTTATTATCCAGAAACCTTTCTTCTTTCCCATTTCTCTTCTCTCTCTCTCTATTTCCGGCAAGCTCTCTCCATTTCCTCAATCTTCTTCATTCCTCCCCAAAACCTATCACTAAACATGTAAGAACACTATCCCACTCTTTTTTATTCTTTTTGTTAGGTTTTAGAATGAATTTGATGATTTTAGGTTTGGTAGATTGTTAGGATTTAGGATTGTTAGGATTTAGGATTATATTGTTAGGATTGTTTGGATTTAGGATTGTAAGGTTTATAAAACTATTTTTTTATATTTATAAAAACGTTTAAAATGTTTTTTAATATTTATAAAACGTTTTTAATATTTATAAAACGTCTTTAATATTTATAAAATATTTTTAATATTTTTAAAACATTTTTTATATTTATAAAACATTTTTAATATTTATAAAACGTTTTGTATATTTATAAAACGTTTTTAATACTTATAAAAAGTTTTTTACAGTTATAAAACGTTTTTTATAGTTATAAAACGTTTTTTATATTTATAAAACATTTTTTATATTCATAAAACGTTTTTTGTATTAAAAAAACGTTTTCATATTTATAAAACGTTTATAAAACGTTTTTGTATAGAAAATCTTTTTTTTTTAGATTTATTTAATCCGTTTTTTATTTATAAAACTATTTTTATATTTATAATTTTTTTTATATTTATAAAACGTCATTTGTATATAAAATCTACTTTTAGATTCTTATATGTATAAACCAATTTTTATATTTATAAAATCTTTTTTTTTTAGATTTTTATATGTATATTTGCCATATTTTAAAACTATTTGTAAAACTTTGTTTTACAAATAGGTCTAGTGGCGAGAACCAGACTCGACTTCGCCGTTCTGCACCACGAGGTCGTAGTGGTTCGTCCTCCCGCTCTCGCGCTTCTTCAGCGTCCCAAAACCAAGCTGCGAACGATTATGCTCACCCTCTCGCTCCTCCGGTTGTTCCGGGAATCATGTCTGTTGAACAGTTGGTTCAACAGTAGGGTCGAGAGCATCTTCTCGTTCTCACTCCCTATCCACATGGACAACACCAAACTTGGTAATTTTTTTTTATCATTTTATTATTGTTTTCATTCTTATTTTTTTCCTTATCTGAGCTTCGATCGATCGAGGAACGGGATCAGTACCTTAATCAATCGGATGATATACTCGACCCTCAAGAAGGGATATCCTACCTTCACCAGCTTCCTTCCCGAGGACCAGGAAATGTGGTTCCATCAGTTTGCGGTAATTTTTAATTTTTTAACTTATATTTTTAATCTTTACCATAATTTTTTACTAATTGTGTATTTTTTCAGCAAGAATTCAACTGGAATCCTGATCAGATAAGCTTCATCCGTAACCACTTCTACCATAAAGTCATGGAAAATTATGGGAAGCAAATCTATGAGTGGAAGCAGAAGTGGAACAAAGGAAATACACCGAAATCGATTAACGAGACGGTGTGGGTGGAGTTGATACAACACTGGGAGAAGGACGAGACGCAAGACCGATCGGTGACCAACTCCGGCAACCGCAAGAGCGAGCGTCGTGGGAAGGGCATGTACAAGCAAAACTTGGGTGCCCAGAGTATTCACACTCTCGGAGATCGAATAGTAAGTTAAATCTATTTTTCTTTATTTTAATTTTTTAAACATTTTTATTTTAATTTTTAATGCATTTCTTACATTTTTAGGCGGAAGAAAATGATGGTGAACCGGTTGATGATCTCGCCCTAATCAGGATGGTGTATACCAACAAAAAGACCGGCGAGATTTTCTGATGGTCTTGTGAGAGAAGTGGTTGACCTGGTCCAAAGCCAGAAGGATGAAGAAGAGTTCCGCCTATCTCAGCTTCTCTCTAATGAGGACGCCACTACTGCTGTTTCCACCAACCTGTGTCGAGGTCAAATAAAAGAACTCGTTGAATCGGTAAGATCTTCATTTTTATTTTTACTATATTTTCATTTCTTTTTCTTTATTGCTACTAAAATTATTATGTTTTCTTTTCCAGGCGGTTCCAAAGAGAAAAGGGCGTTTGGTCGGTTTGGATCGTCGATGTCCGTCGGTTGCTTCTTCTTCATCAGCACCTTTGTTGATCCGGCACTTATGGAGCAGCTACAAAACAAGATTGACCGCATATCAGCATTGGAGACCCAGAACAACACCATTCTTGCTCAGATGGCCGCCCAACAAGCTAAAGTGGAAGCAGCGGAGAGGACGAATACACAAATGATGGATATGATGAAAAGGATGTTCCCGCACGAGTTTTAGTTTGTGTTTTTTTTTAATAAAACTTTTTTAATGTTTTCTTTTAATTTGTAAAACTTTTAATAATATTATAATAATATGTTTAATATTTCAGATTTAATTTTATTTTTAAAAATTAAATTCAAAATAAAAAATATATTAAAAAATAATTATTTTTCAAAATTAACTTTCGGGATATTCCGAGGAAAGTGTTCCCTCATAATCCCTCGGAAATTTCCGACGGAGTGATGTCCTCGGAATATTCCGAGGAACTCCTTCCCTCGGAATATTCCGAGGAACTCGTTCTCTCGGAATATTCCGAGGAAATCTCCATCAGAAGTTTCCGAGGAAAGTCTCCTACGAAATCTTTCCTCAGTAATTCCTTAGAATATTTCGTTCTCGGTATTCCCTCGGACTGCCTGACGGAACTCCGACGATTTATGTTTTTTCCGACGACCTATTTCAACAAATTTCCGTAGGAATAGTCATATTTCGACGAAATTCTGACGATATTTGTCGTCGGAATATCGCTGTTTTCTTGTAGTGTTTCGACTCGATGGTACGGGACCAGAGAATCCTGGCCTCGAGGTCGGTCCTTGCCTCGAAGGTTCAGAGGTTTCCCGCCCGACTGCCTAGGCGATACGGCCGCCCACCGAAGTTCGGAAGAGGGCCCGAGAGGATTCCCTTGGAAGCGGTGATGGATCAAGTGGACCGACAGAGGAAGCGCGAGTCGAAGGGCCAGCGAAGAAGAAGAGGAAAAAACACCGATCGTCTGAGCGACGCCCGGTGACAGCCAAGAGGGGGATTCCATTCCTACAGAATGAGTCTCTCGAGGGCTTAGCTGAAGGAGGTTCGGGCTATGGCTCGATTGTTTCGTCAGGTGGTGCATCCGCGCATGGCCCTCGAGTTGAGCAAGAAGCCGTTCTCGACCGATCCTCGGAGAAGAGGAAGAAGAAGAAGGGGAAGAAGGCTGACTCGGGGGCCTCGATCGGCACATCCGTGGAGCCTATTCGTCGGGCTGGTGCGCACGAGGAGTCTGGCAAGGCTCCCGAAGGTCCTTCGTTGGTACGCGGGGACGAGGTTCGCGCTCCTGTCGATCATTAAAGGAGGGAAATAACGCGGAAGCTGAAGCACCTGTTCCCGGATTCGATCAGTTACGCTTACGATGCTGACACTCCGTTCGTGTGTGACGGTCCCAAGTGCGCAGTCTTATTCCGCTAGATAAAGGGGAGTTCCGACGGTAAGCCAGCGGTCGATGATCTCGTGTTCAAAGAAGCGTACATTGAGGCGTCTTGCAGCCAGATTATGGTAAGCATGCTCTCTCGTGATTAACTTTTCTCGATTTTGCCTTATCCTGACCTTGTTTTCACGTAGGCCGCCGGTGGGATGAACTTTCTGATTGGACAGTATGTCGCTGAACTGAAGACTACTTACGCTAGGCTTGGAGAGGCTTAGGAAAAGGCGAAAGCCGAGAAGGCGCGGAGGCTCGCGTTTAAGGAGAAGGTGAAGGTTGGTCTCGACGGGGCTGCTCGGGAGCGTGATGAAGCTGTGAGTCGTAGTGAGCTTCTGTCTAAGAGGGCCGAAGATGCTGAAAATGAGCTAGGGATCACCCGGGCCGAGATGGAGAAGCTTGTAAGCGAGAAGAAGAGCTTGGAGATGGAAAAGGCCAAGCTTGAGCATGAAAAGGCCGAGATTATCGAGGCACATGCAAGGGAGGCTAGTCGCCTCAGGAGCTCTCGGATTTATGAAGTTACCTGCGAACGAGATAGGGTGAAGGCTGCCATGACCGCCAAAGCCGGCTGTCAGTTTGATTGCGCCGCGGGTTGATAAGTCGCTCTGAGCCCTTTAACGAGGCGCGTTTCTTCTACAGGCAGGTTTTCGGAACGCGGAAATGCCTCTTGATGATGCAGAGGAGGGGGGACGATATTGCGCAGGAAAGGGTTGACTTCTTCCAAGCAGAAGAGAATAAGTGGAGGGAAGAAGCCGCCCGTTTGTCGCCCGGTCAACTCTCGGAGAGCGACCTGCTTCTGTCTCCCTTGGATCTTCCGTCGAGGTTCCTGGACAAAGGGCTCCTCGCCATTTTGAAGGCCAAGTTCTTGGAGAATCCGCAGTTTGACCCATATGGTTCCAACGTCGGGCTGGTCGGTTGATACGCCCTACGATAGGATCACTCGACCGGATTGGGTTGATATGAACTCCGGAAGGAGAACTGATGGATTGAAGGGTCGCATGAAGGTTGCGGAAGGCCTCCGATATTCCCGACTTCAGTTGGTGCTTGATATGACTCACAAGTCCACCAAAGGAAGATGCTCTAACCGTTGCTTGATATGACTCACAAGACCAACGATTCGAGTTTTGTTTATCTCGGATATGACTCACCAAGAAAACAAGAAGAGTTCTTCAAAGAACAAAGAGTTTAACTCAAAACTAAAGTGATAATCGAATGGTTTATTGCTGAAATGAGATTACATATTTATAGTAGTGAAAAGGTATGTGAAAGGACTAAAAAGTTGTGAAAAAACATGTAAAAATAGTCAAAATGACTCTTCGGTTCATGATCTGGTTGAATGACCCTTGATGTACTTGTCACTTAGGTTGGTATGTAAGCTCCTACTAACGGACGATTCGGGTAAAGTTGCTGTATGGCCTTAGGTTTGTCGTCGTGGAATTTTTTCTCGAATTTCGGTAAGTCGCTGACGACCTAGAATTTGTTTGTGGAGTTTTTTAACTCGCCATTCAGGGTAGGTCGCTGACCGGCACTTATAATTTGTTTGTTGCGAGTTTTAACTCGTCAATTCAGGTAAGTCGTGAGGATTGAGAATTGTTGTTTCACGAAGTTCTTTACCGCAATTCAGTAAGTTCGGCTGACGGATTGAATTTGTTTCATCACGAGCTTGTTACTCGCATTCAGTTAAGACGCTGACGGACTTAATTTGTTTAGTCGCAGTTTTTACTCGTAATTATAGGTAATCGCTGACAGCTTGATTTGTTTTTCCGAGTTTTTTACTCGGCCAATTTAGGTAAAGTAGGCTGACGGATTAGATTTGTTCGTCGCGAGATGTTTACTCGCCAATTCAGGTAAGTCGCTGACGGACTTAGATTTGTTCGTCGGAAATTTTTTACCGCAAGTTTCAGGTAAGTGCTGACGGATTAAGAATTTTTGTTCGAGTTTTTACTCGCCAATTCCCAAGTAAGTCACTGATGACTTAGATTTGTTCGTCACGAGCTTTAACTCGCCATTCAGGTAAAGTCGCTGACGGACTTAGAATTTCTGGTTAGTCGCGAGTTTTTATCGAATTTCAGGTAAGTGTGTGCGGACTTAGAATTTTGTTGTCACGTTTTTACCGCAATCAGGTAAGTTGCCGGCGGACTTAGAATGTTGTTTGTCGCGATTTTTACTCAGTAATTCCAGTAAGTCGCGACGGACTTAAAATTTGTTTGTCGCGAGCTTTACTCTCGACAATTTGTTCACCTTTCAGAGATGGGTGCTGTTCTCTTTTCGCGTTAAATAGCTTACATAAGGGCGGAAGAATTATTATCATCGTGTGATTGATATATCCCAGTCTTGGGGAATGGGTTTGTCGGGACATGGCCTGTTATTGGTCGCGATACAATTAGGCAGTAACGCTTAGGTGGTTTCTGAATAGGCCTTCCTCTTTTTGTTTTTTTTGTATAGCTGGATCAGGGCTGCCTACATACCTGGTAGGGATCAAAGCATCGTATCGTTTGCACCACAGAAGTATCATGTGTGCATCTATCGGCTGCGAGTAAAGTGATTGTAGCGAGTCACGAATGATTTTTTTAAAAACGTAGTATACATTCATGTGCATGGATTCATCCTTGGAAGAGTTCGCAGAGAGGTTTGAAGTCGGTAAACTCCGGGCTTGAGACTTGGAAATCTTAAGGTCTTCCGTTGGTCCGAGTTTTCCTGCTTTCCAACCTTCGTGTTTCAAAACGTTTCGCAGAACCAAATTGCCAGTTCAAGGGTCGGGATAGACTTCTATGTTGTGTAGCGTTTCGATTTGTGTTAATAATTCCTGGATGCAGAGCAGTGCTTGGTCGCCTTCTCATCGTGTTTAGCGGTCAAAGCATTTTATTGGTTAAGTTTGACATTTGCGGCATCGCGGATACGGCGAAACTCATTAACGTTTATCTATTGGGGCCATAGTTTGACGCTGTAGGCAAGAGAGAAGGGATTGTTTATCGCTCCTCGGTGTCGTCGAATGCGACAGAGACCATGTGTATTCGTCCTCCAACTCACTTTTTTTTAATGAGGCCGTTTTTATACCATCTATGATGGTTTGTTGGTCGTTCCGCTTGACGTTGCCTGAGGGTAACGTGTAAGCTGTGTTTAGGCGAATTTTCATCTGTGTAGAATCATGAACTTGCTGAGGTAATTGTACCATTGCGTGATAATTTCGTAAGGAGCCGTGCCGAAGATGATATTTTTCCATACAAGCTTGGCTCGGTGTCTGTGATTGGCGACAAGGAATCAACCTCGCCTTTCGTAAAGTAATGTAAAGGCTAGATGAAGCAGTGCTGCCCGAAATCGACATTGGTCCGATAATATCCATCCCATCCACATAGTATTGGGGCAGTCATGGCCGAAAGTTTCCGTGCATGTAGTTGGAGCGTGACGTTGGCAGGAAGAATTGCTGTAACGTAGAGCTGGCATCAGAATTCATGGTGGGCGAGAATGCGGAGATCTTTTCTTTAGAGATCGCGCCGCCGGTGGTTCCCTGCAGCGCCCCATGCGTCTCAGATGACAGTCGGTGCCTCCCCGTGAAGTCATTCAAGAGACTTTGTCGCGGTGTGCGGTAGAAGGGCTTCGTTGTGGAAACGTATGGATTTACGCATTTTTAAACGTCGCGCGGCGGTCAGACGGTAGGTATACGCCGTGCTTAATAACGTCAGTCGGTTTGCAATTCCGAGAGATTGCTCTCTCGTTCCGGTGGGCGTCGGGCGGTCGTCCGAGACCCAAGTAGGTTTATTTTGGCGATTTAGGTGAAAGTCTGCCGTCTGGTCCGTGGAATGCTTGGCTATTGATGTGATGGATTGGGATTGTTCGCTAACTTTTCCTGAGTTTGCTTCCTATGGGGGAGGCGGGAGAGCGTCGAACAGACGTTTTCCCCTCGGGGAATCTGATAAGTTCGAGAAGTGTCTTTTGGTAGCGTGTGAAGAGTTTTTAAGTATGCATCCATAAATCGTTTTCAGGCGTCGAAGTCTCCACTGATGTTGTGACCAGTTGGAATCGAGTAGGTCTGAGGCATTTTTTAACCGACTTAGTTAACAAAGTCCGGTGATTAAATGACTGTACTCAGCTCATTGTCTAGAGCGTCAATCCGAAACTAAACACGGAATTAATTCGCCGTGGTGATGTAGCTGAACTCCTCCCAGAGCCTTACTCAACAAGGATCCGTCGAAATAGAGGATCCAATTCTGGTTGGTAGGATGAGGTTTGTTCTAATTCTTGGGAGAGCTCGATCGGAAGTCGGCCAAGACTCTGAGACTTGGCTGAGTACGATTCTTTTGGTTATAGTCGTGCTCGCTGAGTTCGATGGCCACTTGGAGTCTGCCTGATTGGTTGGTGACTGTATGACGGTGGTAAAAGGTTGGTCTAAGATTTCGATCGGGTACGATTGGAATAAGGGACGTAACTTTTCTTCGCAGAATCGAATATTGAGCCTCATTCGGAGTTGGTACGTTGTTTTTTCGCGTCGTCGGGATGCTCCGCTTATCTGATTATACTGGAAAAGGCGCCATAAACGTCAAAGCTCTTTCCAGGTAAGACTCACACAGTCGTAATGGGGAAGCGGAGTATCCTTCGCAAGCTTTGGTTCAGTGGTGAAATCGACATGCAGACCACCATTTGCGTAACTTTTTCCTTACTCCACTTGGTGGCTAACCATTCGGGTAATGAACTTCTGTGTGGACCTGGAACGAGTTGTGCGGTCCGACTTCTTCGATTACTATTGGATCATCGGGCGAGCTTGCGTCGCTTTTGTCACGGGACTTGTGGATCGACTTCGGACACCGAATTGACGTGGGAAGGACCGTTGGAGGTTTAACCGTTGCAATTAGAAGATCGCAGGCTGCTTGTTGGTCGCCTCGGAGGGTGCGTATCTTGCCGTCAGGTCCTGGGAACTTCACAAACTGGTGGTAAGTTGATGATACGGCCCGTATGGAGCGTAACCAAGGGTTTCCGAGGATGGCGTTATACGGCGCCTTGGTGCCGATCACAGAAAATTTGACCGACCTTGTGATCCGTTCGCGTATATTGGGAGTTGAATTGTGCCCAGCATTTCCTCGGATGATCCGTTGAACCCAGTCAGGGTTCAGGAAGATGGTTTTACATCGCAAATACCAATCCCCATCTTGTCAAGGTATCCCGGAAAATTAGGTCGACTGAGCTGCCGATATCTATCAGAATCTTGGTTACTTCGCATTCACCGATTCCGAGTTCGACGAGAAGCGATCATTATGCGGCATGTGAATGCCAAGCACATCCTCCGGGGAGAAGACGATTGGCGGATCGCTCTCTGGTTTGAGCGGACTGAATCGCCGCATGGCTGTGAACCGCCCATTATTACGTTTAGGGGTTCTGTTTGAGTTTTTTTCGGGCCGATCAATGTACGGAGGTCGAAAGTTGCGTCGTTGTCGTCCGTAGTTAGCTCCTGGTGAGAACTTCGGTTGCGGAGTTTATGTCGGAGATCTGACGGCTTGTGCGGTTAAGTTGAATCCTGAGATCATCCTCTTTGGAATTATGTCGGCTTCGAAGGTCTGAGTCGTCAGATCACTTGTTGCGTCTATCGGGTGATTTGTACCTCGCGACTTTTCTCACTCTGGAGGATTCGATTGCGTCCCGTAAATCGGGGGTAATGTCGAGGGGGCTTTGATCATCCACTACCCTTCGCTTCAGCCTGTCCCTCAGATTCGAAGTGGAGACTTAAGGGCTACTTGACGGGATGCCTGATGCTGAGCTGAGATTGTTTATTTTAACTCGTAGGTCTTCTGGATCATGAGGGGTTTCTTCATCCGACGAGGCATTTTTACGGGATAATATTACATGGACACGTCGTCGGTGTCGGGGTTTCTCTTCCTCAGCTAAAGAATCCTCCTTTTCTTTGTTTTTCAGGACGACTTCGGACCCTGGGGATCCTGCATCGCTTCTATATGCCCTTCCCTGTTGCCTTTGTACCTTCCTTTCCTTGTTCTTACTCTAGCTTTTGGCGGTCTTTTTCTTGGGCTTGGGCGGCTCGACTTTGGTCGTGCCATTACTGAAGGATGCCAGGAGCGCTTCGTGCAATTGTTTGCATACACGGATGTCATGACCTTTCATACTCGCAGAATTTGTTTAGATCGACAACGTTGGATGTCCATGCGGGTGCTTCGGCCTTCTTGTCGGTATCTTTTTTCTCTGGTGGTTGGGGCCAATGGTTCCATCCCTTCCCGCGCACAATTAACGCTGACTCTGGAATTTCTTCTTCGTTAACAACGTAGACGAAGCCTTTCTTGGCGTTGGTTTTATCATTGGCCGTGTGTTTCCGCGGCTCTTGTCGCGATTCTGACGTTTTTTGCGTCGACTTGGAAGTGTTCTGCGTAGTCATGATCGCTCGAGTGTCTTCTTCCATCCTGACAAAGTTGTTGGATTGAGCTATGGCGTCTTTCAGGGAAGTCGTTGGGTTACGTTAGATTTCGTCTCGGAACTTCGAGTGTACGTATAAGGTGTTCCTCAGGGCGTCTATGGCTATGGTGTCTGGAACGTTCACCTTCGACACTACACTTTTGAACCTTTCCATGAAATCGCAGAGTGATTGTCCTGGTGCTTGGGATACTTCCCATAAGTCCGAGGCAGTTGCTCCTTGGCTGGTGAACATTATGTAATGTTTTAAGAACATAGTAGATAGGTCATGAAAGCTATTGACGGAGTTGGCGGGAAGCCGAGAGAACCAGTTGAGCGCTGGCCCATCTAGGCTTTCAACGAAGAGATGATAAGACCCGGCGTCCTTCTCGGCATCAGAGAAATTTGCGCGAGCCAAGGCGATGTAAAAGGCACAGACATGCTCAGCGGGATCCGAGTCTCCTCGGAAGGTTGGTAAGCCGATCTTCTCTGTGGGTCGGAGACGTACATCGCTGATTATCGCAGAAAAGGGGGTCCAGAGTGTCGCGGCTATGACTCTATCGATCTGCGGAGCGGAGCTTGTGACGCGGTGTATTTTGGAGTTGATGTCCATGAGTGACTGTTTTAGCTCGGCGATTTTCTCGGGACATTTCCAGATCTGAGCTGTCATTTGGCGTGATGGTGCGTGGGCGTTGAGCGGCCTCGTCGCCTGTCGCGAGAGATGGGTCCTCGGCCGTGGGTTCCTCCTGCTGGTTGGTATCGGTGTTAAAGAGCCTTCTGCAGACAGTGATCGGGTTGCTCGTGGGACCGGCCAAGGCAGCGGCAATGGCGGCGAGTTGCGCGTTAGTTTCTTTTTGAACCTCCTCTTGTTGTAAGAGGCGGGCCATGACAGTATCCATGAACTCTGTCACGGTTGGTGTGGCGATGGTTTTTTGACACAGAGATAACTGAGAGATTCTCTCTAGGGTTTCTGTTTTTCGAAGGAAGAGAGAGGTTGAGCTTCGGAAAAATGAAACGATAAAGGTGGAGATTTAAATTGTTTGTTGCTTTTAGTTTTCCATGAGCGTCAGTTGGGCCGAGTCAGAGTTATGTCCCATTAGCTGAAGAGTGGTGCTGAGTCAAAGTTGAGTTGGGCCTCGGGATTATCTGAAAAAAAAGAAAGGAGAAGCCAATCAGTATGAACGATTTAGTTTTGTTTTAAGGACGAGCATATCATCATCTTCCTTCTCGAGTCAAGTGGCAGAGAGATTTTGTTACAATCTGTTACGAAACAGATCAAAGAGAGGAGAGAGAGAGAGAGAGTTTTATTTGGGTGGTGGTCACAACGGGGAAGGCGGAGAAGCTTCTTGTGATTCACTCCTAAGGGAAATATGATTACCGGTGGTGTATTTCAGAGGTATTCTCTACACTTGTGAACTTGGTCTGATCTGTTAATCAATAGTTGTAGAGATACCAAGACTCTATACTGAATTTAATCAATAGTGAAGCTTAAGAGTTTTGGTGTCTACCCGGAAAGTAGGAAACGAAGTTCGGGTGAACAATCTTGGTTTCTTGCTTGTGTTCTAATCTTTTTATCTTGCAAAACAAATTTAAACTCGTATTAGATTGAAACTCTATATCATAATAAAGATAAGAATCTACATAAAGCACAAACACAAATATTAAAGTATCACTACTATAATAAAAGTTGGATATAAGAGCATATGAAGCTGTCCACGTCATCACTTTAATTCAACCAATAACAATGTCCCTTTCTGCCACTCTGTCATGGGCTTCACAAAAATCGATCGGGCTTGAATACAGAATAATCGATTGGGCTTTATGGCTCTGAAACTTTTTGTTAAAAGCTCTGAAACTTTTTGTAAGATAGACGGAGAAATAATCAATTTAAACTACCTTACTATATTTTTTTTATAATGAAATTACAAGATAACAAAATACTATACAAATTAATTCTTTTACAACAAATGAGCAGTAGCAAAACCATCATAGAGGTGAGTTAGTGATCCTATGTCTATCATTTCATTTATAATTGTTATTTTAAATGTGAAAATTTAATAATCTTTTTGATATAGTTGTCATCAGTTTAAAATCACAAGTACACATAAAATTATTAACATATAAATTCTACATGAAGCTATCAATTTAATACGGCAAAACTCTATAATATGATCAAAAATGATTATTATAAAAATAAAGCATCTCGGAAGATATCATTGAAAGAGATTCACACAGCAACACGTAGTTTTAATTACGACAACAAACTCGGTAAAGGCCGCTTCGGGAGTATGTATTAGGGTCAGCTGTCTGATGGTTCACAAGTATATTCATCTTAATGTTTCTTCTCTTTAACTTAAACTGTTATATAGAACGTTCATCTTATTTATAAACTCATTTTGTGAGGTGAAACCTTCTGCTAACCTATTCAGTCTTTTGCTGATCATTTATGTTCTTGCAGTCGGGAGACTCAAGGCAAGGCATGGAGTGAGAGAGAAGATAGAGCTTTTGCTGTTCAAGTCGAGATTCAAAAGAAAGTTTCATGAAATAATTGATCGGAGACTGAAAGAGGAGAACGTCGAAGAGAAGCTGAGAAGTTTGTCTTGGTGGGACTAATATGTTCTCAGATGGAGCCAGAGAAGAGACCAACAATGTCTGAAGTGATGGAGATGCTCATGAATAAATCAAAGGAGAAAATGTCGTCTGAACTTGAAACCAAGTCTCTCTTCAAGAATCTATATAACAGCAACAAAAAACTGTAGAGAGCATCAGGAAGTTGCAGATGAAAGCTCAAACGTGATCTCAGAAGAAAAGGATCATCATCAATAAGGTTTTTTAGGCACATGGCATTTGTTTTTTTCAGATTAGTTGTTACCATCTTTTGTTAATTCTACTAACATATGACAAAGCTACTCCATTTCCAAATTTCTGCTACCATGCTTTCCATTGAAACTTCCATTAAAAAGGTGTAATAAAAAACTATTTCACTTAGTTTGTCTATGCCAACTTCGTTTTGTACATTTTTATGGTTGCTTCATCACAGTGTCTTTGACTTGGCCCAAGTCACCAAACCTTAACCTATAACCGTAGAATAAGCTGCCGTAAAATAGTAAACTCATCATATCATGAGGTGAAAGGGAAGCATTGTTCTCGACATCATCACCGTTAGATGGTTAGAAGCAAGAATCCAAAGCAAGAAATAGCCTGAGGATTCCGAATACAAAAATGATCTCAAATGAAACACTACCAAAGTCTGAAAAGGTTTATGGAAAAAACAAGAGTGGTCATGAGGAGAGTTAGGTGAGAACCACACCGATGATGTGGAGTGAGGATTTGAGGTAATCCACAAATCGATGTAATATATTTAAAAGCATTTTAGTAATTTATAAAAAGTTCCAATATATCACATTTTGTATTACTGAAAAAGATTGAAAAAAGAATAATGATAAAATTAAATTTCGCCCCTAAAACTCCTTTAATGTATGTATTGTATCTACTTCGTAAAGTGATATGTAGTCCTACAGTACAAAATTTAATATAAACATTAGCGAATTTGAACATTTAATTTTAAGGAACAAATCTAGATGAGAAAATTATTAAAACAAAGGTTATATAGTTTCAGTGAAATTTTGATGCTTTAAAATAAACCATCAACACATGTAAGCAATTAAGTCAAACACAACTATTCTAAGACTCAAACTCCTAACATTCGAAAATCACAAGATAATTAACAGTAATTTACACATAATAATAATAATAATATACAACCAATCACTTTTTTGTCACAGACAATCAAACACTTTAAACTAAAGACAAATATAAACAAAAACTCAACCAAGTGGAACTTTTACAAATAAACAGAAAAACCTGTCAATGAATACCCAATCAAATTGACAACTCATACGTTCCTAGCAACTCCGATATATACCCCATCCAGAAATATTCACATGAGCTCACAAGGATTCTCGGTGACATCACAAATAACTAAAATATAAAACACCAGCTACACATTCATAATCACACAATATAGGGTTATCCAAGGTAAAACAGTTATGTTACTATGCAATTACGGCACCTGCAGATACTTCTCCAAACAATATCACAAAATCCAAGATCGATAAACAAACCTAGAAAAACAGTTTCTCACCTCAGTTCTCATACATTTCAGGTTATAAAAACAAATCAAATTGTTAAACGAACACAATCCCGCGTGAAGCGCGGACCGACCACTAGTTAAAGTTAAAATTTAGATAATATATAATATTACTTTTAGTGTAAATTTTGGTATTATGGTTATAAATGGAACAT
This sequence comes from Moricandia arvensis, assembly GCA_905132765.1. Lineage (NCBI taxonomy): Eukaryota > Viridiplantae > Streptophyta > Magnoliopsida > Brassicales > Brassicaceae > Moricandia > Moricandia arvensis. The sequence goes on along the minus strand of CAJHQP010000232.1, from coordinate 148,071 downwards.
AAAATAGAGTGATTTACATCATAAGACATTTTTGAGTTTTTATTACTCTATAAGACACTTTCTACTCCTAAGATATTTTTTTCTTAACTTGTTCCCTTCTTTTTATGACTAGAACGTAACTAAAATATAATTAGTAGGACCCACACATTGGTATCATCTTTTCACCATTTTTGTAGCAGACTGCAACGATGGTTTAACCTTGCAGAGAAAACGGTGGTGAGGGAGACGACATCATCGCAAGCTTCCGGAAAGCTCCATTGTTGATTGAGGAAGCAACAAGTGACAGATCATTTGGAGAGCTTTGTTGGCAGCAACCTCAAACCGTGAGATCCATTCTGATCTAGTCCAACCAAATTTTCCAATTTCGTAACAGTGATCCATATTTTATGTTTTATGTTTTATTTGTTTCAAACTAGATTTGGGTTGTATACACGATGGATAAAGTCAAACCAAAGATGGCGTATTTAAAATGAAAAAAATTACTAAATTTTTGTCATCTAAGTTAAACCTTCAAAACATAGCTTTCAATGCATAAACATGTGTGGTTTCGATATCTTTTTGGTAAACCTCATCCCATCTATATGTTTCAATATGAGAGCATGCATGCTTCCATGTAAAAAGATTATTATTTTGTGTACATTTAGGTTGTGTACACCATGTCCCGTGTACATCAAAGGTGAATCAAAAGAATAGTAGTTGTACATTCAAGACTTTGGGGTCAAACTGAAAATAAAGCTAAATATGAGGGGTTTAAAGTGGAAATAAAAGAAATTGTTGTGGTAACGATCGACTGATCCTGATCTCTGTCTCTTCAAGCTTGCAACCATGGATCTTTGTCTCTTGGAGCTTGGGATTCCCAAATGAGATGAGCTTGATGTTGTCTTGTACATGTGAATGTGTGTATATGTACATGTATATGACATCAAGAAAATTGGCAAATTTTACAAAAACAATTGTAATACATTATTTTCTAATTAACAAGATAATTAGAGAGTGTTGTAATCAAGATTTACTATTGGGGATACATGTGAATGTGTACATGTATACATGTGTACACATGTACAATACTTTTCTCATGATTATGTGTACATATGTGCATGTATATATTATCAATAAAATTGTCATATTGTACCATAAAAATGTAATACATTATTTTCTAATTAAAATAACTAGATAGTGTGATTATGAATATTTACTATTCGACATACATGTGAATATGTACATATATACATGTGGTTATGTGTATATATTAACATACTTGTGTACATCATATTATACAAAACTTCTCTACGCACATTTATAACGATTATAATGAATAACTTATGCAATGATTCACATGTATTCACTGTAACAAGTTTCATCAAAACCATATATCATTTTTGGCCAGAACCATTTTTTAAAACTTAACGAGAAACCAATTTTATGCGTAAGAATAAATTTTTTTATTGTTAGTTAAAGTTGGGATCGACAAGCTATTTCCTCACGATTACTATCAAATATCATCAAATGTCTCCCGAAGTATGACCTCGTGCTATTTATCTACGAAAATAAAGTTTGAAACTTATTTCCCACCAATCTCGGTTTTCTCATGGTTTTGAAAACCAGATTTAAAATATCAAATATCGTGAAACAAAATGAACAAAAATAAACCAAAACAAAGTAATATCCTACCAAAAAATATTTGGAGCTGAAGAAAAACTCAAACTGACATTTTAAAACTTAAAAGACCCAAAAAATAAAAATGCAAATAAATTTCCATCAAGAATCCTATAATTGTTGGTTTGTTTAAAAACAATAAACCAATATAAACCGATTTTATGGGATTTTCGAGTTTGATCTATTCTTGTAGAGAAATATGGATGAAACTTTATATTCATTGGGAAATAGGTCAAACTTTATTCTTGGGGATAAATAGCATGAGGTCATACTTTGGGAGAAATTTGGTGCTATATGATAGTACTTTGGGGAAATAGCTCGTCAACCCTTAAACTGTAAAATACTTCCCATGTTCTCAAAACCTATCCGAAAACCGATCAAATAATTATATTGTTAAAAAATTATATATGTTTCTCTTCTGTCTGGAATGTTTTGTAGTTTAACACGTGAATATCATTGTCGTCTATTTTAAAAACATATGTTAAGTAATCAAAAGAAGAAAACCTAGAAGTGTTAAGACTAATAAAATAGATTTCTTATTTCTAAATGTTTTATATATATTCTGCAAATGACATTCTTATGTACATAGACTTTTTATTATCCACGTGGACACTATGTTCCATTATCCACGTGTACACCCAGTAACAAATATCCACATGTACACTGCTTTACAAAATGTGTCTACAAATATGACGGATTTTGATAATATTTGGATATTTAATGTGTTTTGAGTTTTTAATATATGAATCCATCCAGACCCGTTGCATACCTGACAACTATAGATATTTTAATTATAGATCTCAATCGATCCAAATATGAAAGGAACCAATTTTTAAAAAATATGTTGTTGGATCCAAATTTCTAGGATTCAAAGGACCCAAACCCAAGAAAACGACGTAACTCCAATCCAAAAAGGATGGTCCATGCCTAACTAATTGTTAATGACTATAAACATTATTTTCAAATAATTAAATTGGGTGCGTAAAAGTAAAAATGCTATGCGAGTTGTGAGTATGACGGTCGGAATAGGCATAGCGAGTTAATTAAAAATCAAGGATTAAGGTCTAGTTTTTCAGCTTTTACGTGTATGTATGTGTATATATACATTTAATATGTAAATAATAGACAATAAATCTCGTCAGATGATTTGGTAAGTGCTTGAGTTTTGGTTCAACAAACCCGAATTCGAAGCCCTAACATGTTGTTTTGGTTTATTTTTCGGTTTCCTTTTGATGAGGGGAAAACTTGTAATTTTATCATCTTTTCTTCCTTGTAACCTATCTGTGATTTATCAAGCTCCAAAGATGGGCGCCTCCATCTTTTCCATATTTGCACTCGTTTTCATCACTTTTTTACATATCTAAGTTAGATTCAGATTTTTAGATTTAGTTGCATCGACTGATAAAACACCAAATTGATGGTACAAATGATACATTTAAAGAAGATTTAGATTCTGTCAAGCTCAAAAATCCCATATGAGGTAGGCCTTGTAATGTCAATCTCACTATCTCTTACCTTGATATGCCGGAGTAAACTCGTCATCGACTTAGACCCGTAATGATTCTCGTCAAAAACTTAAGCTTCTTTAAAATCTGGTGTAAGAAAATTAAAGAAAGTTGAGAAAAAAGAAAATAAGAAATAGAACGTGGAACTTATTATTTATAGTTTAATTTTGTTTCAACTAGAAGTATAAACTAAAAATGAATAAGTTGAGAAAAATGTCTTAAGAATACAAAATGTGTTATTATAAAATTAAAAAGTGTTCTAGCGTGTATTTTTTCAATAAAATATGACATCAAAGCACCAAATTTGGTGTTGAAATAGGGTTGGAGATGCTGGCTCAAGCACGATAACTTTTAAAATAAAGACTGGTTTGGTAAGTGACATGGGTTTTGATGAAGAGAAGAACCATGTGTTTTATGTGATGACAAATTATGTGGCCGTGATATACTTTATCAGAGAGGTAACTGATGAAGGTGAGGTTCAAGTTTGAAAATTCATACTCCAAAGAATCATGCTAATATCTGACCAGTAGTGTTCAAGTGGAAAAAAACTGAATCTACTTTAGATCTCCTTAGGCTGATTCACTAATTTTGTATCTTCATCTTTGATCTATAGAATGATATGATTGAATCTGCCTCACACCTAGATTCTATCACACCGCTAAGTTGTATTAAGTTTTTAGGTTTCTAATTTAAAATCAATTGGCAATAAATGAATTAGTTTAAATAATGCTCTTTTTAAGCTATTTTGGTAGAATTGAGCATTTTTGGGCCATAAATTAGTGGAGTGATTGGATCACTCTTCAAGCCAGATTAATGGATCAAAGTGTGAGTCCACCTCATTCTGATACAACATTAAGTTTCATAGGCTTGCAACTTAAAATCAGTCGATAAATAGATTGGTTCAAATCCCTTATATATTACTTAAATTATTTATATTTTCAATGTGGGATCTTCAATTCAACAAATCGGGTTAATAATTTAATGTCCTTTACATTCTTCTTCTTATAATTTTTCTTACACAAACAGAAGTAAAAAAAAGGAGAAAAACTGTTTTTTTATTAACATGGGAGTATCATGAACCTATGGAAGTTCAGATTAATACTCAAGGGAAATGCGGTTCACATATGTACTTTCTCTCGAAATATTCAAAATGTGCCATAAACAATAGGTATTTCCGTGTCACCATATGTGGAGCTAGTAATTTCGTATTGGAGGAGAATCGATCATTGGTCTGAATCAATAAGGTGATCTCTCATCTGGTAGAAACCGATAGACCACCACGATATGATTAAAAGAAAAACTAGTTTGTGAGTTAAACGTGTTAAGTTTTGCAACAACATATTTATTCCTTCATGAAAATAAATTAGAAACCGACTCTAATATCTAGTGAACAGGATTAGTTTACATTAGCTCTCTAATAAATATTAAGTTCAAGTTTATTTTATATCAGCAAAGCAATATTTTGATTATGATTATGTTTGACTATTTACTTTTCTAAGTTTTATCATGTTTTTATCTTTTTATATCTTATTTAGGATTATTCCTTTTGTACTAATATTGTCGCCATGATGTTATCTAGATTATAATAAAATCATATGTGTACGAGTATTATAACTTCCAATCTATGAAGCCATGATAACTAATTGGATCATGTGCGCTTGTTAGCCTTCTTGATCACGCAGAGAGTCAGGGAAAGATAACGGGGATGCCTATAACTCACGCATGCCCTTCTATATCTCACCTACTTTTTGCTGATGATTGTATGTTCTTCTGTAAGGCAGAGCCCTGTGAATGTGATGAAATAATGAAATTGATTAAGGCCTACAGGAGGTCGTCGGGACAATGTATAAATTTCGATAGGTCTTCTATCATTTTTGGAAAACGAGTCTCTCTCAGGGTCAAACAGGAGATCAAAGACACTCTGAATATCGAGAGGGAGGGTGGATTGGGGAAATATTTGGGCATCCCAGAGGATATAAGTGGATAAAAGTGCAAATTCTTTTGCCTTTTTAAAGGATCGACTAGATCATAGAATCAATGGATGGTCAGGAAGGTGGCTTTCAAAAAGAGGAAAAGAGGTGATCATTAAGGCCATTTCTCTAGCCCTCTTGACATATGTTATGTCTAGTTTCCTTCTGCCACTGGATATATGTGAAAAATTAGCAAGTGAGATAGCTAGATTCTGGTGGAGTTCGAATCCTCCAAAGAGGGGGATGCATTGGGATAAATGGGAAAAGTTACGTTGCCCAAAGGATGAAGGAGGAATGGGCTTCAGGCTAATCCGCGAAAGAAGAGTTAGATTTTGTCAAGCTCAAAATTCCCAGATGAGGTAGGCCTTGCCATTTCAATCTCACTATCTCTTACCTTGATATGCCGGAGTAAACTCGTCGTTGACTTAGACGCGTAATGATTCTCGTCAAAAACTTAAGCTTCTTTAAAATCTGGTGTAAAAAAATTAAAGAAAATTGAGAAAGAAGAAAATAAGAAATAGAACGTGGAACTTATTATTTATAGTTTAATTTTGTTTCAACTAGAAGTATAAACTAAAAATGAATAACTTCAGAAAAAAGTGTCTTAGGAATACAAAATGTGTTATTATAAACTTAAAAAGTGTTCAAGCGTGTATGTTTTCAATAAAATATGACATCAAAGCACCAAATTTGGTGTAGAAAGAGGGTTGGAGATGCTGGCTCAAGCACGATAACTTTTAAAATAAAGACTGGTTTGGTAAGTGACATGGGTTTTGATGAAGAGAAGAACCATGTGTTTTATGTGATGACAAATTATGTGGCCGTGATATACTTTATCATAGAGGTAACTGATGAAGGTGAGGTTGAAGTTTGTAAAATTCATATTTCAAAGAATCATGCTAATATCTGACCAGTAGTGTTCAAGTGGGAAAAAAAAAACTGAATCTACTTTAGTTCTCCTTAGGCTGATTCAGTAATTTTGTATCTTCATCATTGATCTATAGAATGATATGATTGAATCTGCCTCACACCTAGATTCTATCACACCGTTAAGTTGTATTGTGTTTAGTTTTTAGATTTCTAGTTTTAAATCTATTGACAATAAATGGATTAGTTTAAACAATGCTTTTTTTTAAGCTATTTTGGTAGAAATCAGCATTTTTGGGCCATAAATTAGTGGAGCAGATCACTCTTGAGGCCAAATTAATGGATCAAAGTGTGAGTCCACTTCATTCTGATACAACATTAAGTTTCACGGGCTTCCAACTTAAAATCAGTCTATAAATAGATTGGTTCAAATCCTTTATATATTACTTAAATTATTCATATTTTCAATGTGGGATCTTCTATTCAACAACTCGGGTTAATAATTTAGTGTCTTTTACATTTTTTTTTCTTATAATTCTTTTTACACAAGCAAAGTAGAAAAAAGGAGAAAAAACTTTTTGATATTAGCATGAGAGTATCATGAACCTTTGGAAGGTCAGATTAATCCTTAAGGGAAATGCGGTTCACAGATGGACTTTCTCTCCAAATATTCAAAATGTGCCATAAACAATAGGTATTTCTGTGTCACCATATGTGGAGCTAGTAATTTCGTATTGGAGGAGAATCGATCATTGGTCTGAATCAATAAGGTAATCTCTCATCTGGTAGAAACCAATAAACCACCACTATATGATTAAAAGAAAAACTTGTTTGTGAGTTAAAAGTGTTAAGTTTTGCAACAATATGTTTATTCCTTCATGAAAATAAATTGGAAACCGACTCTAATATCTGGTGAACAAGATTAGTTTACATCAGCTATCTAATAAATATTAAGTTCAAGTTTATTTTATTTGAGTAGAGCAATATTTTGATTATGATTATGTTTGACTATTTACTTTTCTAAGTTTTATCATGTTTTTATCTTTTTATATCTTATTTAGGATTATTCCTTTTGTACTAATATTGTCGCCATGATGTTAATAAGATTATAATAAAATCATATGTGTACGAGTATTATAACTTCCAATCTATGAAGCCATGATAACTAATTGGATCATGTGCGCTCGTTAGCCTTCTTGATCACGCAAAGAGTCAGGGAAAGGTAACGGGGATGCCTATAACTCACGCATGCCCTTCTATATCTCACCCACCATTTGCTGATGATAGTATGTTCTTTTGTAAGGCAGAGCCCCATGAATGTGATGAAATAATGAAATTGATTAAGGCCTACAGGAGGTCGTCGGGACAATGTATAAATTTCGATAGGTCTTCTATCATTTTTGGAAAACGAGTCTCTCTTAGGGCCAAACAGGAGACCAAAGCCACTCTGAATATCGCGAATGTGGGTGGATTGGGAAAATATTTGGGCATCCCAGAGGATATAGGTGGATAAAATTGAGAACTTTTTGCTTTTTTAAAGGATCGACTAGATCACATAATCAATGGATTGTCAGGAAGGTGGCTTTCGAAAGGAGGAAAAGAGGTGATCATTAAGGCCATTGCTCTAGCACTCCCAGCATATGTTATGTCTAGTTTCCTTCTGCCACTGGATATATGTGAAAAATTAGCAAGTGATATAGCTACATTCTGGTGGAGTTCGAATCCTCCAAAGAGAGGGATGCATTGGGAGAAATGGGAAAAGTTATGTTCCCCAAAGGATGAAGGAGGAATGGGCTTCAGGCTAATCCACGAAAGAAGAGTTAGATTCTGTCAAGCTCAAAAGTCCCAGATGAGGTAGGCCTTGTCATTTCAATCTCACTATCTCTTACCTTGATATGCCGGAGTAAACTCGTCATCGACTTAGACGCGTAATGATTCTCGTCAAAAACTTAAGCTTATTTAAAATCTGGTGTACAAAATTAAAGAAAATTGAGAAAGAAGAAAATAAGAAATAGAACGTGGAACTTATTAATTATAGTTTAATTTTGTTTCAACTAGAAGTATAAACTAAAAATGAATAACTTCAGAAAAAAGTGTCTTAGGAATACAAAATGTGTTATTATAAACTTAAAAAGTGTTCTAGCGTGTATTTTTCAATAAAATATGACATCAAAGCACCAAATTTGGTGTTGAAAGAGGGTTGGAGATGCTGGCTCAAGCACGATAACTTTTAAAATAAAGACTGGTTTGGTAAGTGACATGGGTTTTGATAAAGAGAAGAACCATGTGTTTTATTTGATCACAAATTATGTGGCCGTGATATACTTTATCATAGAGGTAACTGATGAAGGTGAGGTTGAAGTTTGTAAAATTCATATTTCAAAGAATCATGCTAATATCTGACCAGTAGTGTTCAAATGGAAAAAAAAACTGAATCTACTTTAGTTCTCCTTAGGCTGATTCACTAATTTTGTATCTTCATCATTGATCTATAGAATGATATGATTGAATCTGCCTCACCCCTAGATTTTATCACACCATTAATTTGTATTGTGTTAAGTTTTTAGATTTCTAAATTTAAATCAATTGGCAATAAATGGATTAGTTTAAACAATGCTCTTTTTAAGCTATTTTGGTAGAATTAAGCATTTTTGGGCCATAAATTAGTGGAGCAGATCACTCTTCAGACCAGATTAATGGATCAAAGTGTGAGTCCACTTCATTCTGATACAACATTAAGTTTCACGGGCTTCGACCTTAAAATCAGTCGATAAATAGATTGGTTCAAATCCTTTATATATCACTTAAATTATTCATATTTTCAATGTGGGATATTCTATTCAACAAATCGGGTTAATAATTTAGTGTCCTTTACATTCTTCTTCTTATAATTTTTTTTACACAAACAGAAGTAAAAAAAAGGAGAAAAAAACTTTAATATATTAACATGAGAGTATCATGAACCTATGGAAGGTCAGATTAATCCTTAAGGAAAATGCGGTTCATAGATGGACTTTCTCTCCAAATATTCAAAATGTGCCATAAACAATAGGTATTTCCGTGTCACCATATGTGGAGCTAGTAATTTCGTATTGGAAGAGAATCGATCATTGGTCTGAATCAATAAGGTGATCTCTCATCTGGTAGAAACCAATAGACCACCACGATATGATTAAAAGAAAAACTTGTTTGTGAGTTAAAAGTGTTGAGTTTTGCAACAATATGTTTATTCCTTCATGAAAATAAATTGGAAACTGACTCTAATATCTGGTGAACAGGATTAGTTTACATCAGCTCTCTAATAAATATTAAGTTCAAGTTTATTTTATTTGACTAAAGCAATATTTTGATTATGATTATGTTTGACTATTTACTTTTCTAAGTTTTATCATGTTTCTATCTTTTTATATCTTATTTAGGATTATTCCTTTTGTACTAATATTGTCGCCATGATGTTATCTAGATTATAATAAAATCATATGCGTACGAGTATTCTAACTTCTAATCTATGAAGCCATGATAACTGATTGGATCATGTGCGCTCGTTAGCCTTCTTGATCATGCAGAGAGTCAGGAAAAGATAACGGGGATATGTATAACTCGCGCATGCCCTTCTATATCTCACCTACTTTTTCTGATGATAGCATGTTCTTCTGTAAGGCAGAGCCCCGTGAATGTGATGAAGTAATGAAATTGATTAAAGCATACAGGAGGTCGTCGGGACAATGTATAAATTTCGATAAGTCTTCTATCATTTTTGGAAAACGAGTCCCTCTTAGGGTCAAACAGGAGATCAACCACTCTGAATATCGAGAATGAGGGTGGATTGGGAAAATATTTTGGCATCCCAGAGGATATAAGTGGATAAAAGTGCAAATTCTTTTGCCTTTTTAAAGGATCGACTAGATCATAGAATCAATGGATGGTCAGGAAGGTGGCTTTCAAAAAGAGAAAAAGAGGTGATCATTAAGGCCATTTCTCTAGCCCTCTTGACATATGTTATGTCTAGTTTCCTTTTGCCACTGGATATATGTGAAAAATTAGCAAGTGAGATAGCTAGATTCTGGTGGAGTTCAAATCCTCCAAAGAGGGGGATGCATTGGGATAAATGGGAAAGTTATGTTGCCCAAAGGATGAAGGAGGAATGGGCTTCAGGCTAATCCATGAATTCAATCTTGCGTTTCTTGCAAAGCAGTTATGGAGACTAATCCAATACTTGGATACCTTACTAGCAAGGGTAATGAGAGGGAGATATTACCGACAGAGCACGCCTTTGCGAGCAATTGATACTGTGTCCCCATCATATGTGTGGACGAGTCTCATGGCAGCAAGGCCACTTCAGGGACTGGTAATAAATCAGAAAGTACATTCTGGACATCAGATTCGTATATGGGAGGATCCTTGGATCCCCACTGTCTCGGCCCGACCCGCCTGGCCTTTCCATTATGGAATTGACTTGACAATGACCGTAAAGGAATTAATCATCGGAGATCCGAAAGTGTGGAACACCAACCTACTGAAGAACCTTATTTCTCCCTAAGACGTAAATATCATTCGCAGGCTGGCCATAAGCCAATCATACCAGGATGATAAATATATGCGACATGGAATGTACACGGTAAAATATGGCTACTGGGTGGCAAGAAACATTTTGCGACAAAGCCCGTGTGAGGTTGTGGAACCGAGTGTTACGAAACTCAAAGCACAAGCCTGGAATATAGGTGCCCCTCCTAAGATAATACATTTGATCTAGCAGTTAGCAACTGGATACATCGTTGTCACTGGAAATTTGATGAGGCGCCATATGCGTTGTGATAACCATTGTCTTAGGTGTGGGGAATCAGATGCGAAAGTTAATCATGCTATTTTTGAATGCCCTTCTGCGCTTCAGGCTTGGGCCCTTGCCTCGACGCCTTCGTGTCCAGGGGTCTTACCGGTTTACGTTAACCTGGATTATTTGTTTTGGAGGAAAAAATGAAATCAAAGATCTGGAGTTGGATATGGACTCTTATCCATGGATAATCTTGTATCTATGGAAAGCGCGAAATGATAAACTGTTCAAAGGGATAGATCGGAACCCTCTTGGACTCATAAGACTCGCTGAGAGTGAGTATAGAGCGTGGTTTGAGGCAAATTCGCCTGAACCGCAGCCAGTGATCCAACAGACAAATATACTGGCCCCAAGCCTGTCAAATATTTGTTTGATCGATGGATCCTGGAACCCTGAGGCAAGGTTCAGTAGGTTTGGATGGGTATGGAAGGATGAAAGAGGACTAGATCAACTCATAGGGTTGAAAAACAAGGAAAAACGTTTATCTTCTCTGCACTTGGAGATCGAAGCACTTACTTGGGCGATGGAGGTCATGCTACAGCATACAACATGCCAGCACTTTGGGACAGACAGTAAGGAGGTTATTGCGATGATTCAAGCCCCACATGAGTGGTCAAGCTTCTCAACGGAGATAGGAGAGTTTCTATCACTGCGACAAGGATTTCTGGATTTCAAGATCAGTCACATTCCAAGACAATTTAATTAGAGGACTGATGGATTAGCTAGGACAGCTCATTTGTTTTACCTTAATTTTTTTTGGTTGTTCTATTCCGGTTTGGATTCCCAGACCACTCATGTTTCGTGAGTAATAGAAGAGTCTTTTGTCGTAAAAAAAACTAATTGGATAAAATTAAAAAATAGGAATACCCTAAGATAATCATAAAAAAATTTTTGTCACAAAAATAACTTTAAAGGAAAAAAAATAACCAAATAACCTTTATTAAAGGGTTAACAAAATGACTAATATACATTTATACCCTTTGGGTTAACTAATCTAGACTTAGGGTTTAGAGTTATGGGGTGGAGTTCTGGGATGAAGTTTAAAATTAAAAATAAAATAAAATAAAAATTAATTTTTTGAAAATAAAAAAAGGTTAGTTTGGTCATTTTTGTTTTTGAAGGTTATTTTTGTGACAAAAACTTCAAAAAAGGTTATTTTAGAGATTTGCCCAAATAAAAAAGAGAAGGTGATTTAAGCGCATTGTAGTCATCAATCGACTTCATTGGAAGTTTTATATGAGGTTACGGTCCTCTCAAGGAGTTTTAAGAGTCGACTATTCAGTTATTTATTCGATTTTATCTAATCCACTAGAAGCATGACTGATTGGTTATGGATATGGTTGTTGTGCTTCTAGAAATCGTCTTATTATATATTTTTAAAAAATTTGTTCAAGTTATGTAACTGTGGCAATAACGACTAGTTCTTTTAGCTATTGTCGAACTCATGTACAACTAAAACTACTCTTTAGGGCTGGGCAAAAAAAACCTAAACTCAAACCCATTGAACAATCAATTCGAAAGAGTAGTATCAAACACCAATCGAAACTAGTTAACGATCCAAATAAGTTTAAAAATTTGATATCTATAAAATTGGAACCAAATCTGAGTTGAACAGAAATATTTAATATATACAAATACTCAAATTTAATTTCTTTAAATAACTAAACAATATTCAAACCAACAAAAGCACTTGAAGTATCTATTATTTTTTCCAGACTCGGTCCTATAAATTTCAGGGCTAGAAGTCAACCAAAAAATTGACCTATTTTTTTTTATAAATTTTATGAATATGAAACTATGGCACCAAAAAATGACCTATTAGGTGTAAACGGCTCTTTTTCTCTCTCCTAAAGTGCGACTGAAAAGGGGATTAGGGTTTCTCACCTACCTCCGCCGTCGGTGGGCACCACGCTCGCCGGCGAGAACTCTCTGCCTCTTCCTTGGTCTTCTCTTGCTCCTCCCTGATGTCTAGATGCTTATCCGGAAAAAGAAATCTCGTCCGCCTTCTACTCTGTCCTTTAGAGTTTACGGCTTAGCTCGATCTGCCAGAAAGAGTGCTATGGCTAAGAAGAAGAACAAGTCCATCTCTCTCGTCAGGTCTCTCCCCAACATAGTTGCATCTGGAGCTTCGATTCCAGCGATAAGTTCTACTTCCGTGGCTACTGTTTCTCTTCCAGGAACTGTCTCTGTTGACGGATCTGTGTTTTCTGTAGGCTCTCTGTGTGTTTCTAAGGAAATTTCTCCGTCCGTCTGTGGCGCTGGGTTGTCTCAACGGCTATCTCTCCCTCAGATGTGAAATCCTCAAATCCTCCCTTGCCGGAAGATTCTTTTCCTCCATTGATGGAGGCTTCAGATTCTGGTGGTGCTCTTGTTCCTGTTACCAGCAACGCAAACTCTTTGAAAGGAGTGATCCCTCAGGCTAAAGATTATGCTTCGTTGCTTAAGAGCTCTGCTCAGTTGCAAGAGATGGGTTCTCCCACTGCACATGTCTCTGGTGCGCCTTTGGTTCTTATCCCAGATGAAAATATAGAGGCTGCCAAACTAGAATTCAAGGATTTCATTTACGCTCGCTTTCATGGTGAATACCCCTCCATGGGCAAAATCATTGGCGTGGTCAATGCAGTTTGGGCAAGATCTGGTCCTCGTATCTTTGTACACAACATCGGACAAGGAATGTACCTTCTTCGTGTTTCAAATCCAAGAACTCGTGAGGTTCTTCTGTCCCGTTCTTGCTGGAATATTGGTGGTCTCCCAATGTTTGTGGCTCCCTGGTCCCCTGAGTACTCACCGAAGGAGCCTCCTCTCACAAGTGCTGTTGTTCCAGTCGAGTTGTGTAATGTTCCATACTTGCTGTTCAACAAAGAAAGTTTGAGTTGTATTGCGACGGCAGTGGGCAAGCCGGAATCTCTAGCTCCTGAAACTGAACGCAAGGTAAATTTTGAGGTTGCAAAGTTGTATGTGAGGGTTGATCTTACAGCTTCTCTTCCACACAAGGTAATATCGGGATTCTCTAATGGTAACGAAGTTCAAATTGATGTCACTTACCCCTGGCTGCCTGTTAAATGCGATATCTGCACAAAATTTGGTCATAAGAAGGAGAAGTATAGTGTGGTAGCTAATGAAAGACCCATTGAGCCTTCTTATTATGGCAAGAAACCGTCTCTGGAAACACCAAGAAGAAGATCAAAATCTCGCCCAAGCCGTTCAACAAATAAGAAAGCAAAGAAGGTGGAATTTCGTTATGTTCCTATTGCACTCAAATCAGATGATGTGGGTGAGAGAAATGGAAAGGAAGCTGCGAACTCCAGGACTATGCAAGAAGGAGTAGACCTAGAAGAGGGGGAAATTGCTCTGGAAATTGTAGAAAATGCTGGTTCGGCTGTCAAAACTACCGAGCATAGCTTAACCGTTTATAAGAAAGATAGCGATGAGGTTGTTGCCGTATCGGAGACTGATGTATCTTTAGAGCCGAGGACGGCTCTTACTACTGTCGAGTCGCATCCAGAGTCTACAATGCCCGCGGATGATGGAGATGAACAGACCATAGTTGATACAGTCTGCAGCACTCCAAAGATTGTTGAAGGAGACCAGTCTCCTGAGAAGGTTGTAAATTCTCTTGATGCAGAATTGTTTGTTCAGAATGCTACTGAGACTCCACATACAAACCTTGGTGAAGGCCAGAGTGATCCTCCATGGTCAGTCGATGACCTGGAGCGAGACAAACCTTTTTACCTGGTCAGTAACAGGAAGAGTATCAGGAAGAGTGGCTGCAGGGCTGCAAAACGACTCTAAAATTATTAATTATTTTTTTGTGTGGAATGTACGTGGACTGAACAGCGATAGACGCCACAGGATGACCAAAGATTGGATTAATATCCATAGGCCTTTTTGGAGCTTTTTTGGAGACTCATATCTTAGAGAACAATAAAGAGAGAATTTTAAGAGCTATTCCAGCGGTTGGAAATTTTTTGGAAACTATGAGAATAATGTTCCAGGTCGCGTGGTTGTGGTTTGGGATCCGAGGGTTACTATGTTCATCTACAATACAACAGCTCAATCAGTTACTTGTGGGGTAACAATTCTATCAGAAAATATAACGCTCACAGTCACCTTTGCCTATGGTTTTAACTTAGTGGAAGAGCGAAGAAGTCTTTGGAACAGCTTAATTGAGGTTCATGATCACTTCCCGGTGTCTTCGCATCCCTGGTCGGTTATAGGGGACTTTAACCAAATGTTGGGGTCTTCTCATCATTCAAATCACTTGCTGTCCCGCGTTGATGAATCTGGGATGGAAGATGCAAATCTCGGCTTGCAAGATGCTCAGCTGTTTGAAGCGCAAGCTAAAGGTCCTCCATATACATGGAGAAATAGTCAAGATGACAACCCTATCTCCACCAAGATCGATCATGCTTTCATAAATCAAGCATGGTCATCTACTTTCCCGGACTCTTATGCAGAATTTCTGGATCTATCTCAGTCGGATCACGCTCCTTGCTTATTTCGGATGCCTTCTACCAGACAGCAGGTTGTTAAACCTTTTAAATTCTTTCATCATGTGATAGATCATCTGGAATATGCTGACACGGTTCGAGATTCTTGGAATTGCGGGCAGATAACGGGTACAAATCAGTTCAAGTTGGTTCGTTCTCTCAAGAAGCTTAAACGGCCGCTACGCAACCTAAATAAGAGACATTTCAGTGGTATTACTCAGAGGGTCAGAGCTCAGCAGGCGAGGGTTGATGGCGTTCAGATATCTTTAATTACAGCTCCAGATGTTGCCACGGCTCGTGAACAGCACTCCGAAAGGGAAAAACTTAATTTTCTTCTGAGGGCTGAGATGGAACATTTTAGGCAACGGTCTAGAGTTCGCTGGGCAGATGTTGGAGATCGCAACACGACTTTCTACCATCAGACAGTCTCGCAGCATGCTTCAAGGAATCACATTCACTTTCTAAAAGATAGGGATGATCGTTTGTTCTTCTCTTTGGAGGACATAAAGATGCATGCTGCAGAGTATTTCCATGGGATTCTCGGTTCTACTGATCTACCTTACTCATCAGCTACGCAAGAGGAGTTAAGGAATCTACTTCCTTTTCGTTGCTCGGAGCTCCAGCAGAATTATCTCAAGCGTGATGTCTCTGCGGCTGAGATTAAAGCTACTTTATTTTCCATGCCTTTGAACAAGAGTCCGGGTCCGGATGGATTTTCAGTCGAGTTTCTTAGGGCTTCCTGGGACACAGTGGGGGAGGATATTATCAGTGCTGTTTGAGAGTTTTTTAGAAATGGAAGACTTCTAAAGGACATGAACACAACAGCAATAGCTTTGATCCCAAAAAACCAGGACGCTTGTTCCCTAGGAGACTTCAGACCAATCAGTTGTTGTAACGTTGTTTACAAGCTCATCTCCAAAATAATTGCGAACCGTCTCAAACCAATCCTCACAGAGTGTGTTAGTCCCAATCAAGCCGCTTTTTTAAAGGGACGCAGCCATGGTGAGAATGTTCTGCTTGACACAGAGCTCATCAAAGACTATAACTACAATTCCTGTCACAAAAGCGCAATGCTGAAAGTAGATATTCGTAAGGCTTTTGACACGGTTTGTTGGGATTTCGTTAAAAAAGTTTTGGAAGCTCAACAGTTCCCGCCTTTGTTCATCACGTGGATTATAGAGTGCATCTCCTCTCCTCGATACTCAGTTAATATCAATGGCGAGTTATCGGGTTTCTTCGAGGGCAAGAAAGGCCTTCGACAAGGTGACTCGATATCTCCTTACCTGTTCATTATGCTTATGGAAGTGCTCTCCCGTCTGTTAGATAAAGCTGAAACTGATGGAACTTTTGGGCTTCACCCTTTGTGTTCTGATCCAAAGATCACTCATCTCTTGTTTGCGGATGACCTCTTGGTATTCTCCGATGGAACTCGTGCTTCTACTGCGGGTATTAAAGATGTTATGGACAACTTCAAAGATTGGTCCGGATTAGAGACCAATCATGCAAAATCAGAGATTTTTTATGGAGGTTATTCGGATATCCAAGCTTCTGTACTTAGCGACATATCGGGCTTCAAGCTTGGAGAATTCCCAACAAGGTATCTAGGTTTGCCTCTCAGTCCTAAGAAAATTTCTGCTGCTATGTTGCAACCTTTTGTTGACCGTATTACTGCTAAGTTGCATTCTTGGACGGTTAAATTTCTGTCTTTTTCCGGTAAGGTTAAGATGATTTACTCGGTAATCTATGGCATGGTTAATTTTTGGAGCTCAGTTTTTGTGTTGCCAAAATGGTTTTATTCTAAAGTGGACTCACTTTGTTCTGGTTTCTTATGGAAGAATAGCACCACTTCTGCGGCAAGGGCCAGAGTTTCCTGGGCAAGCATCTGTTAACCTAAATCAGAGGGGGGTTTAGGTATTAGAAAGTTAGAGGACTTTGAGATGGTTTTCAGAATAAAACGTGTCTGGTTGTTTTTCTCTGCTTCGGGGTCTCTTTGGGTTCCTTGGCTTCGTAATAATAGATTTGGTGGCAGGAGCATTTGGCTTATAAATGATTCGCAGAGGTTCTCAAGGACTGTAAGAAGTATGCTTCAGCTAAAAATTCAAATTCAGAACTTTCTTCGCTGCAGTATAGGAGATGGAACAACAGCTCTGTTTTGGTATGATTATTGGACTGAACTTGGTCCTTTACATCTTCTGTTCGGTTCCTCAGGCCCTAGGTCGTTAAGGATACCCCTCAATGCTACTGTCTCGCAAGCGGTTAGCAATGGTCACTGGAATCTACCCCCTGCAAGGTCTGACTTTGCAGAAACTCTTCAAGTAATACTATCGACTATGCATGTCCCGGGTGAAAATAATGGCAACAATGTTTACTTGTGGAAGAACCAGTATGGTGCTTTTGGCTCTTCTTTCTCCTCTCGTGTGACTTGGGAGTTCATTCGTAACCCGAACCCTTTGGTTCAGTGGCATTCAGTCGTCTGGTTTAAAGAGGAAATTCCTCGATGCTCCTTTACTAGTTGGACAGCTTTCCTTGGTAGACTTCCCACTCGAGATCGTTTGATTTCTTGGGGACTGAATGTTCCATCAGGTTGTGTCCTTTGCTCTTCCTCTGATGAATCGCATAATCATCTATTCTTTGAATGTGAGTTTGCTGCTGCTACTTGGCTTCGTTTTTGTGGCAGGTACTTGGCGTCCCCCCCCCCTCACATCTTTGGCTTCGGTAGTGGATTTATGCCAGGAGCTCCAAGGTCCTCATGTCTCCCGGGCATTAACCGTCTTGAAGCTTCTCAATCAAGTCATCATCTACAACCTATGGCGCGAACGGAATGCTCGCATCTTCACCAACACTTCTCTGACTCATGAGGCTTTCTTTAGGGCCGTGGATCGTGGCTTGCGCGATAGGCTTCTGTCTCCTTCTTTAGTGACTGTTTCGCTGCCGTCATTGCTTGAATTGTACTTCTGGTTCCTTTCCCCTTTTAGTTAATGTCTTGAACTCTCTCTTATTGTCTCCTTGTAATAAGTTGTGCTCCACAACATTGTAAACTCAGAAATTGGTATAAATCTTAACATTTAGAACCAAAAAAAATGACCTATTTTTTTATAAATTTTATGAATATGAAACTGTGGCGTAAAAAGTTTGAACCCTTAGCATCCAAAGAGTTACGATGATGCTTTTACCAACTAGACAAGTGGAGAAACTTGTAAAGTAAAGGCCGAAATTTTAAATTCGTTTTTATGGTTGGAAGCTACAACTTCTAAAGTTTGTACTCAGGCCTGATACTAAATTTTTCATCCAAAATATTGAAACTAGCCTATTTTTTAAGTCAAGTTCCATATGTTTTGACATATATTTTGAAATTTATATGTTATATATTATTTTTATTTTTAGATTATGAGAAATTTAAAATATATATGAATTTTAAAACTTAAAAAGTAATCTAAATGGATTATCCGAAATCGCAAAAATCCAAAACGAATCCAAACCAAAATTTGTAAATATATATATAAAGACTAAAATCTCTAATCATGAAAACTCGAAATCCGAAAAGACCCTAACCAAAGCCGAATATTTACCCGAACGTCCACCCCTAGTTCGGATAGATATAACAAAATTAGTTTGTTCCATCATTGTTTCAAAGGCAATACATTTCCAAAATTACAAATTCAAGTCAAGCTCGGTGTGCTGTTTTTTTATTAAAACATTAAAAGATGATTCTGGCAGCAGAAGAACATAAATCAGATTATGATCTTAGAAATCGTCAAAAGATAATCTAAAATACAAATCCACTGTCATGAACCTCTTCCAAAGTTCTTCTAGACCTCATCTTACTCCTGCCAATAAACAGGTTTAAAACATCAGAATGATTATTTTCTGGGTTCAGTATTTTTTTTAGTATATGATCGTAAAGCATACGTACCCTGAATCTCTTTCGACGTAAATCATCTGTATTGTATCCCACAGCCTCGTTCCTGTATCCATCATCTCGGTGATCCGATGCCCTCCTCATACTCCGGAAGAACCCAACCTTGTCCCAAGTTAGTTCATAGTCTGCCTTTAGCCGAGTACCTTCCTACTCAGATGACCAAAAAATAAAAAACAGATTACATCAGTCATGTTGCCTCATTCTTTCTACATAAATAATCAAACAAAACTCCATCTACCTACGTCCATAAGAAGGCTATGCACAGTGTGTATAAAGATGTAACAGAGCCGGTAAACAAACACATGTGATATATAGTTTGGGATGCAGCAACAATATCCCCAAAAACGCATGTGATATATAGTTCAGGAATCAGCAGATACATTTTCGCAATGAATCAAACTCGGGTGCTATTTAATGAGCTTACACAACAGCGGAACAGAAAAGCTACTATTCCACGATCTCCCATTTCCCCCAAAAATCGCGTCTAGTGAAATGGTTGGTATGAATATTTTACCTTTTGCATTGAGCGACCACATAAGGCCTTCACGGCATTCACAAAGTCATTGTACTTCTCAAACTGAACCACAATCTTGCAATGGAGACCTGATACAATGTCTCCACTGTACTCATATGCATCCTTACCTAAATTATCGTCCTCGGCAACATTAAAATTCCTATGGAAGTTTAGTTAAACCAGCACAATGGATTTACTGATTAAAGGAATTGCATTAATATCAGATTATCATTGGTAAGCAGAACAAACTAATTGTGATCACAAGGCTGAGCGCATATGGTACATGACGTCCAATACAACGACCATAATAAGATAATTATAGCAGAGAGGTTTTGCAAGAAATATTATACGATATGTCATCTCTATGTAAACGTGCAAGTATTAAATCTACGGAGAGCAACACAGCCAATGAAATTTGCAATAAGCAAGCCACAAATCAATTTCAATTCCCATAGTGCACATTCTTAAAGCAAATTCATGAATGTTTTTACCTAGTCATCATTGGAGAAACGCACAGTTTTAAATACACCTAGACAAGGTGGCTATGAAAGATGACACATTAGAGCTCAAGTGAACCATAAGGTCAAACTAGTTCTTAAAGTATCTCCAATCAATTGCTATTTTTACTTCTACAATAGCATTTAGAGGTAAAATTGCTCAAACCCACCTCTATAAATAAGATAAAAAATAGCAATTCTCTATTTTTACTCTATTATTAAAGATTGATATTTTAGAAGAATACACTGGAGATGAACCAAAAAAATAAGGAATACATTGGAACAAACTTTACCTCTATTATAGAGTTACTATAACTTAGCCATAAAAATAGCAAAATATATTGGAGATGGTCTTAGTTTCATGTATCTCATGTTTTGCCACAATAAAACCTTAAGTCATACATTGACCAGTAAAAGAAAATGTTAGTTCCATCACCCTTAGTGCACATGTAGTAGATGTATAAAAAATCTATAGAAGGACCACAAAAGAAATCAGAATTGCAATAAGCGAGCCATAGAGAACACATAATGTTACCTAATTTTGCCAAAGCAGGACAAGATGGTATGGGCAACCAACATAGAAGGCTTGAATGAAACTCTTGGCTCAGTAAACCATCTTGAAGGCACGCCTCTGAGTATCATCGTATCAGCCTCACTCCTTCCTTCCCTTGGATGTCCTGCAACAAAAAAAAATAATCAAAACACTTTGCAACAAAACCAATCTCAAAAATCAAAGAAACCTCTGAAACTACCAAAAGCATAAAACTCCTCCCAATCTTTCTTCAACCTCTCGAAATCATCAGAAACCGGAAGCACCACACTCAGATTATACTTCACTCCTTCCAAATTCACCTCAATGCCATTCATCTTCTCCACCAAAACCTTCCTCCACTCTATAAACTTCTTCTCCAAACCCTTCACATCCTCCTCCTTCTTCTTACCTTCTAGAAGCCTTAAATCTCGGATAAACAACGACCCATGTGCAACTGGCTCATCACGCTTTCACTTCTTCAAGTCCCTGTGATGCTGAACAACGATGTCTTCTTCTGATATCGTCACAGAGGGGAAAGTTGAATTCTTAACGAAATCAATCAAGGATCGCTTGAGTTGCCATTCGTCGATGGGTTTCAATACAGAAGGGACAAGAGGGTGAATTGTGAGACAGAGCTTGACGCGTGGTATGAGAGAGAGAGGCCGTTCTCCATTTCTAGGGTTTCCGTTGGAGTTAGCTCTTCTAACGATCGCATATTTCACCGGCGATTGTAGATTTTCAAAATGCGATTTGACTCTTTTGTGTTTCTTCGGATTTTGACTGCCATGTAGATCGCACTAAGACCATCTCTAACTGCTATTTTTTTCTCTATATTCTATTAGGTCTGGGTATTTTACCCGAGGACCCGACCCAACCCGAAAAAGATGACCCGACCCAGAACCGGAACCGATGATTTTACACTATCGGTTCTTATGTAGGTGGACCCGTGGTTCTCGGTTCGGGTACATAACCGACCCGGGACCCGACCGGATAATTAAAGACCCGAGTATATGTCTTTAATGTGTGTCTCTGGAACCAAAGACGGTCCCTTTGAAACCTTTGGACTACTCGAGGAAAGGAAATTTCGTAGGGGAATTAGGGTTTAATAACCATCAATTCGAAAATCCTAGGAGATAGCAAGCTGGAAATCAATCTTCCACCGAATCTACCATATTCTCCTCCATCATAGACGTCAAGAAATCGATCTCGGGTATACCCTAGAAATCGATTTCGAATTTTTTTTTTCGTTTTCTCAATTCGAATTTGTCAAATGTCAATTGCTTAATGTGTTTGTTGTTTCGAAATGTTCTTGTTGTTAGTTTTTTGTTTTTCATTGTTGTTCGAGACTTCGAGTGTAAGAGTTTGTTATCTTTTCGGTTTTGATCAAGCTTTGAATCTCGAAATTGTTCATTTTTTGCTCGTATATGTTGTTTGTTCATTGTTGTTCGAGTTGTTTGTTCATTGTTGTTCGAGTTCGAGTTTAAGAGTTCAAGTTCGAGTCGAGTTTGTTGCAATACAAAGATTGTTCTGTTCTGTTCAAGTTTAAGGGTTTAAGTTTGAGTCGAGTTTGTTGTTTGTTCATTGTTTGTTTGTGTAAGTTGTCTGTACTTATGTTTGCTTGTTCTTAGACAGTAAAACACATTTATGTATATAGAGAATAGAGACTAGAGAGGACTGTTCTGTACTTTGGTTTGCTTCTAGTTTGTTGCAGTACAAAGACTGTTATGCTGCTTCGAGTTTGTTGTTCATATGTGTTCATTATCATCTGTTTTGTACTACTCTTTTCTTCTGTTTGCTTGTTCTTAGTAGACACCATGGCTCATTTGCTTCGAGTTTTTGATTCTTACTAATTCGTTTTGTCTTTTTTTTTTGGTATTGTAGATGGTGTCTTGTGATAATCAGGAGGGAATAGATGAACAGAACTGTGGTGATTCAGATAGTTCAGGAGATGAAGGTCAAAATACAAGTGCTCGTAATAAAGGAAAACGCAAAGAAGGAGAAGGAGGAGAAAGTGGTTCAAAGTCAAGAAAGAAGAGTAAAACTACATCTTGTGTTTGGGATCATTTCATCAAGAAGAAAGATGACTACGATAGAGTCAGTTGCAACTATTGTGGCAAAGAGCTCTCATGTCTAACGAGATCTGGTACATCTAGCCTGACAAAGCATTTGAATCTATTTTGCAAGGGTTATCAGGTGTGGCTATCTGCCAATAAATTTAGCAAAGAAGATGCTGAAGACAGTGGCAATCAGAAGTTGAGTAAAGTATCACAAACTGTTATTCAAGAAGCTACAAACGAGATGATGGTTATAGGAGAACTACCTTTAGCCTGGGTAGAGAGTTTGGCTTGGAGACATTTCACAGACAAGGTTAAGCTCAGCATACCTCATTCTTGGAGAACTGCAACACGTGACATTGTTGAGATATTTGTGCAGAAGAAAGAGGACATGAAGAAGATACTCATGGAGAACAAGCAGCGACTATCATTGACTAATGATATATGGAATGCTCCTCATACTTGTGCATCATACATGGTCATCAAAGCCCACTTTATTGACTCTTGGTGGAAGTTGAGGAAGCTGATTATAGGATTCAACAATGTGTGTGACCACAAAAGATCAATGATCTCTAGGCTCTTCTTGCTTGCTTAGAAGAATGGGGCATCACGAGAGTGTTTAGCATTACTGTTGATAATGCCACAGAAAACGGTTCAGCATTGAGAAGGTTCAAAGAACGATTCATGGAGATCAATGGAGCTGAAGCATTGGCTTTAGGTGGTCGTTTTATGCATCTTCTGTGTGCAACTCATATTCTAAATCTGGTTGTGAAAGATGGGTTGCTGGACATTGATAACAGTATAAATGCCATTAGAAATGGCATTTATTTTGTAAGGTCTCTTACATTGAGGCAAGTGTCATTTGCAAACCGTGTTGAGTCAGGAAGGATTCAAAGAGGTAGTCCTCCTTTAAATGTGAGAACCAGATGGAACTCCACATATCTCATGCTAGAACAAGGGATGAAGTTCATAGTGGCATTTGATAAGATGGAATCTGAAGACAAGCTCTACAACGACTACTTCAACGAAATAATGGAGGGGGAGAAACAAATAGGACCACCAGTGAAAAAAGATTGGGAAGCTGTGAACAGGTTAGTGCAGTTCTTAATCATCTTTTACAAAGAAAAATTGGTTTTTTCAGGTTCAAATACAGTCCCTACACACAAATTGTATCATGCTGTATACACTGTCACAAGGAACATTACCTTGTTAATCACAAGTCATGGACCTGATGATATTTAACGGTCTAAAGCTTCTGCCATGAGTCAGAAATTAGCGAAGTATTGGTATCCATTTGGTGATAATGTTGAGCTGAATAAGATGATCATCGTGGCTGGTGTTCTTGATCCAAGCAAGAAGATCAATTTTGTGGTTAAATATTTCAAGAAATTGTATGGACAAGACAGTGCTGAGGTTACTCTTCTCACTAATGAGACTAAATACATCTTGAGAAGTTTGTTTGATGAGTATTAAAGCAACATGAGCAACACCATGTCCGCTGGTGGTCAGACTGCTAATAGTCAGTCTCAGTCTCATGGAACCTCATCTCAATCTCAAGAACAGTTTGTTGAAGAAGTTTCTCAAAGAACCGTACTTGGGAATGGACTTGCATATGAAAGCATGAGAGACATCTATGATGAGCTGGTGAGTGAAACAGGGTTTCAAGAAAAAATAAATAAGCTTGATTTATATTTGAAAGAGGATGTGGAGTATCCAAGTTTAATTGATAGTACTGAGTATGATGTACTCTCTTGGTGGAAGGTATACAGTCCTAAGTTTTTGGTTCTCTCAACAGTAGCCAGAGATGTACTTGCAATGCAAGTGTCTCCAGTATCTTCTGAATCAGCCTTCAGCACAAGTGGTCGGGTCTTAGACCCAAGTAGAAACTGCTTGACACATTTTATGATAGAAGTGTTGATGTGCACTGAGTAGTGGCTCAAATGTGAGATCAAATTCAAAGGAAGGGAAGTCATAACGAAGGAACAACTGCTTTCTGAGTTAGAGAATCAAGATGATCTTATGAGAGGTAATCAAATATCTCATATGTTAGTTTTATTTACATTTGACTTATACTTTGATGAGTTAGCTTTGTTTACATTCGGGTTTATAATTTTGTAGAATTTGAACCAATCTTCAAGCAAGTGCAAGTCTAAAGGTGATTAGAATTTTGTAGCTTTGTAATTGTTGATGTTCTCTTGATATTTGTCTGATTTTTTCTGTCTTAGGTAGTGTATATTGTGGTCTCAGGCTCTCAAGTATTGCTATTTGCAATGTTTAAGATAGCTTTGGAGTTTGGAGTACAGCTACCTTAATGGAAATGGCGAAATGCAATTGCAAGCAGCAAGCTCGGCTAGTATTTTATATGGTCTTTGACTCTTTGTGTGTATGTGTGTGTTTTGAAATCACCAGGAGTAGACAGTCCTACTTTCACAACTTGTTCAGGTCTTTGTTTGTACAATATGTTAAGTTACTTATGTTTTGAACTACTAGCAAACGAATGGCAGCTTTAAGACTTGCATATTTGGTGTAATAGACTTTCTCGGCTTGTATTTGTCATGTTAATTGCATTTTTTTTAAATTGAATTGCAGGTTCATAGCCGAACCGACCCGGACCTGATAATACCCAAACCGAACCAAAAATCTAAAACCCCCAATTCGGGTACATAACTTCGGACCCGACAGACCCAGACCCGAGGAGACCCGACCCGAACCCGACCTGAGGACTCGGATGCCCAGGCCTATATTCTATTTTAAGGGGCTTATTTTTATATGTAATTTGTCAAATATTTTTTTTTAAAGTTTGTTACCAAAATAACCCAATCACATCTCGTAATTTTAAATTCTAAATTTAGATTAAATAACCATAGAGGTATAAATGTATATTTACATTCTTTAATAAAATAAATTTTAGTTATTTTTTCTTTGAAAGTTATTTTTGTGAAAAAATATTTTTAGATCTATCTTATGATATTTTTTTCTTTATTTAAAAATAATTCTTTTCAACTTTAAAATTAGTAATAAAATACACGATTATATAGAAGTATAACTTTTGTCACAAAATAGAAGAAAAATGATCAAAATAAGTTTTATTAAAATGTGTAAATATACGTTTATAGATCTAGGATCAACTAATCTAGACTTAGGTTTAGAGTTATAGAGTGAGAGTTTTGGAAGTGGGGTTTAAAATTTTTAAAAAGATATATTAAAATTTTCAAAATAAAAAAAAATTTCGGTCATTTTTTCTTAAATGCTGTTTTGGTGACAAAAAACATTAAAAAAATATTTGAGATAATTGCAAAAAATTGAATTTTTACAATTATACTTAAAATAAAAAATTATTATTTTATTAAAAGTTAATATTTATTGAAAAAATGATTATTATATTTTTATATTTTTTTAAAAAAATATTAATTATTAAAAGTTGCCCACAGATTTTAAAAGTTGCAGACAAATGTTGTCTCTGTAATAATATTTATAGAAAATAAAACATTAGAATGAGTTTACACGAGATATTTTGCACCAATGCATGTTTGTCTTAATTTTGTCTTTTGATAGTTAATAATTTCATCAATGCATATTTAAATTAGTGTTAGGACAGCGAGCCTCTCTGAAATGTCAATACTTTGTTGGGTTTTTTGCCAAAACTGACCTAAAACTTGATTTGAAATGCAAAAGTAAACCCAAACTTGAATCAAATGCAAAAGTAACCTAAAAGGCTATTGAAATTACAACCAGCTCCTTGTGAACAAAAAAAAACGGAATTTTTTTTACGTTTCTAACCCCCGCAAGTCTTCTGTCTAGACGACTTACAAGTAAGTCGTCTAGTATAGTACTTCTTAAAAATAATTTAAAAATTTTGTAAAAAATATTTTGATAAGTGAAAAATTGAAATCATGTAATTAACGTATGTTTAAAGAAATATAAATTAAGATATAACAAAATTTAATTGTTTCAACATAGATGAGTGAAAGTAGTGAGTCATGATATTCTTTGGTTTAGGTTTTGCCAACATATGTTGTAGTATTGTATGTGTTCTTAGGGTTAGATTTTGGAAAGCATAAATGTTTTTTTGAAAAATTTAAAATTGACCTAAGTGTATTTATTTCTGTATATAGTAAACACTATTTAAGTATAATTTGATTTTATAACGTGGTTTGTTAGTTATTTTAGTCAATTTCGTTTAGGGTTTAGGGTTTAGGGTCTGGGACGACTTACTAGTAAGTCGTCTGGTGAATATTTACGGTAGACGACTTACTAGTAAGTCGTCTGATGCACGTTCAAACCGGACCGAACCTTTAGTTTTACCATTTTACCAATGTGCTTTTAAACATAACCGGATTTTTTTACCGGGCATATATAAGATTTTTTTTTTTTTGGTTTACTGTTTCGCGAGATTTAGAAACTGTAACGTCATTCTCTCAAAGAGGCGATTTCGAAGGCGATTTCGAAGGCGATCTCGAAGGCGATTCTCTGTAATCCATCATTCTCACAACCGTTTCTCACCGCCGTTATCACCGTCATTCTCACCACCTTTCTCACCGCCACTTCCTCTATTTCAAACCCTAGCGCCGTTTGTCTGTAAACCCTAGCGCCGTTTGTTTGTAAACCCTAGCGGCGTTTGTCTGTAAACCCTAGCGGCGTTTGTCTGTAAACCCTAGCGGCGTTTCTTTCAGAGGCGTGTCTGTAAACCCTAGCGAGGTAAGTTAAAACGTTGTCTCTTAAGTCCACCGTTCTCACCACCGTTCTCACCGCATTTCTTTTTGGCTGTCTATTTTGGCAGATTTATAACCGCTGTGTCGAAGGCGACTATGGCTTCTCCGAAATTTCAGGTATGCTCTAAAAATGTCTACTGGAAGTCTTGGAAGACTTATAATTAAGTCGTCTAGAACGTCCTTCGGACCCCCCTATCTTGGCTGGAGGATTGTGTAAGTCGTCTGACAAAACTGATTAGTAGATTACTTAGTAAGTCGTCTGGTAAGTCTTCTACATAGTCGACTTACCAGACGACTTACCATAAGTCGTCTGCGTAGAAGACTACCATAAGTCGTCTGGTAAGTCGACTATGTAGAAGACTTACCAGACGACTTACCAGACGACTTATGGTAGTCTTCTACGCAGACGACTTATGGTAAGTCGTCTGGTAAGTCGTCTGGTAAGTCGTCTATGAAGACGACTTACCAGACGACTTATGGTAGTCTTATGGTAAGTCGTCTGGTATCTTATGACTTCTATTATTTTATATGCAGCATATGGATGCTTGGATCAATGTTTTGAGGAAGAGGCAAAAGGAGACGCCACACCTTTTCAGGAGCGAGAGAATATGCTTCCTTGATCATCTCTTTTCTCAACAATGGAGGTTTAACTACCAGGATTTTAAGAATTCGCAGCCCGATGCCTATGGTTTAGGAAGAAGACTTCCTGGTGGGGCGTGGGCTTATTATTCAGGCGAGTTACCATCATTTTGCAGGACGGACAAGGTTTGGGGGACGGATGTTGATGATATCTATTTGCCAGTGAACCAGAGCGACACTCATTGGATTGCGCTGTGGATATCGATCCCTAAGAGACACATAGTCGTCTGGGACAGCATTCGTTCACATATCTCCTCTCATGAACTGGATCTGATAATGGAGCCTTTTCTCCATATGCTCCCTTATCTGCTTTATGAGTGCGCATCCGTTTCTCAACGTGACCAGTTATCACTGGAGCCATTCACGTATGAGAGACCAACCGATATCCCTCAGGCCAGATCTGGTGATTGTGGCGTGTACAGTCTGAGGTACATTGAATGTCATGCTCTTGGGATGCCATTTACCCAAAAAGACTTTGCTAAGCCCAACGCGAAGACTATGAGGGATAAGATGGCGATCGATATATTTAAAGAGCTTCCTGAGCAGCATGCGAAAGAAAACGATGACCTTGTAAAAAACCTTGGAACATATGATGTATGATAGATTAGGATTTGTGTGTATTTGAACTTGTAATTTATGATAGATTAGGATTTGTGTGTATTTAAACTTGTAATTTATGATAGATTACGATTTGTGTGTACTTGAACTTTTAATATAATTAGACGACTTAGCATTATATTGAACTTTTATATTGGACGACTTAACATTATATTGGACGACTTAGCATTATATTGGACGACCTAACAGAATACTGGACGACCTAACTGAATACATAGACTAAACACAAGGTCTTCTGGACGACCTAACTTGAAGGTCTTCTGGACGACCTAACTTGAAGGTCTTCTGGACGACCTAACTTGAAGGTCTTCTGGACGACCTAACTTGAAGGTCTTCTGGACGACTAACTTCAAGGTCTTCTGGAGGACTAACCTTCTGGACGACTTACTTGAAGGTCTTCTGGAGGAATAAACTCTGGACGACTTACTTGAAGGTCTTCTGGACGACCTTCAAGTTAGTCGTCTAGTGGTTCCTTACATTGTGGTTTCGTATGACCAGTTTCCTTGCAATTTGAGCATCTATAAACCCTGTGTTGTTTCCTAGGTTTGCGTCCTTTCATCCTGGATAGCTCCAACCAGGATTGCCATCTTGATTTCTTCTGTCTTCCCCGACCACGTTTTACCTCCGGAGGCAAGCATGTGCGTTCCTCAACTTGTTGTCCAACACAAGGATATATATTTTCTGAGTATCCTGCAAACAAATAATCCTTTGAGTACACTGGACTTACAAGTGTGGAGATATGCAAACCATCATGTATTCCAGCAGCTATAGCATGAGAGCAAGGTATTTTCTCCACTGCATAAACACCACAATCACACTTGCCATGTTCCAAATCAACCACACAGTCCATTTTGCCACCTTTCACAAAGAATCGCCATCCATCAATTGGTTGAACCCTCATCGTATCCGCTATCTCCGATCGAACAGCAAGCAAGTATTCAACACCGCGACTATGGTGACTTGGGAGACTCAAAGCATCATCTCTCCTTTTCCAAAACCACTTTCCTAGCTTCTCTCTTATGTACTCCAATAGGAAATGAATAGGAAATCCTCTAGCTCGCTTCAGTGCGGAATTAATAGATTCTGCGATGTTGCTTGTTTTTATGTTGTACCTGTCCCCCTGAGAATAAACCCTTGACCATAGGGTGACATCGGCATCCTCCAAATACGTTGCAAGGTCCGGGTTTGCACATTAGTAAACATAGAGAAAATGAAAGTTTACTAAACATTGACGCAGACGACTGACGGTTAAGTCGTCTGGAAGACATAGACGACTTACAAGTAAGTCGTCCAAATAGGTCATTTTTGCAATTGACTTTAAAATGGGACGACTTACTAGTAAGTCGTCCAGATTTGTTTGTTAAGAAAAAAATTCTAGACGACTTACTAGTAAGTCGTCCAGGATAAACGGGTTAGTTTTGCATTTGACCGAGTTGTGTCAGATATTTGACTTTTCCTGGACGACTTACAAGTAAGTCGTCTCTGGGAAATCAAAAATTTCAATATTTTATTAAAGCTAGACGACTTACCTGTAAGTCTTCTCAGGTTATTTTAAAATTCGAAAATAAAACTTAAATATTTAACTTTTCCCAGACGACTTAATTTAAAGTCGTCTAGGTAGAGGACTTACTTGAAAGTCGTCCGAGAGAAGCAAGGTTTGACCAGAATCTCGGAAAAAAATCTGGACGACTTCGCTTATCCTGGACGACTTTCAGGAAGGTCCTCTACCTAGACGACTTCCAAGTAAGTCGTCTGGGAAAAGTTAAATATTTAAGTTTTATTTTCCAATTGCAAAAGTAACCTGAGACGACTTACAGGTAAGTCGTCTAGCTTTAATAAAATACTGAAATTTTTGATTTCCCAGAGACGACTTACTTGTAAGTCGTCCAGGAAAAGTCAAATATCTGACACAACTCGGTCAAATGCAAAACTAACCCGTTTATCCTGGACGACTTACTAGTAAGTCGTCTAGAACTTTTTTCTTAACAAACAAATTTGGACGATTTATAAGTAAGTCGCCCGTGTGCTTAGAAGACTTACCCGTAAGTCTTCTTCAGCCAGACGACTTACGGGTAAGTCTTCGACGCGAACAAATCTGAAAAAATTTTCAATTTCATACCTTTCACTAGTGAGATGACTTCCTAAGCACAAATAGTCCTCTCCAACCACCCAGAACCTCAAACAAAAGTAACCCACGAAGATTAGTATGCTTGAATGGCTCTACCAAGCCTAAAAAATTTAGAATCAAAAGCTTGAATTTTTTGGATGAATATGGAGACAAAGTTAAAGAGATGTTGTTTTTTGTTCATAACATTTAGTGCCAATCAATTTTAGGTAGTGTCAATCAATTTTAGGTGCATTAAGAGCTTCAAATTGGTTGTTCATGGTGGTTGTGGTATTGATGGCAATGGCAATATTGTAAATATTTGAAGATGATGAGGTTGAGAGAGTAAAAATGCCATTTTCAGAAAAAAAAACAAGAAAAAAAACAATGGCATTTTCGTAAATAATGTGAACATATGGGGTGAATTGGACACAAGAAATGACAAAAAAGGGAGAGGTTAGTTTTGTGTTTGACTTTGAGTTTTGAGTCAATTTTGCAAAAAGCCCAACTTTGTTTGGTGTAGATTGCTGGTTTATAGATTACTACTGCTAGAACTTCAAATTCTTTAGCAATAAAAAATAGTGCTAAGGCAGTATATATATATTTCTAACACGTATTTTAAGATTTTTAAAATATAAATAGAATGACTATTTATCTTCATTAGTATAAGGAAAAAAAGTAGTTAAATTACATATGTCAAATCTCTAGAAACACAAAAAATATAAGAATAATATTTCTATTGTTTTAGAAACTTTTCAAAATTAAAGTTCTTAATGTTTTTCTTAGATCTCTTGTGGAAACCTCTCCATGAGCCTTATATTTATAGTAAAAAATAATTTCTTTAACATATGAGATATGAAAACACAAATCTAATCTAAATAGAAATTTTTTTTCCTATTCTAAATTGTTTTTTGTGTGTTTATCTTAACATATTAAACACTTATTAATATGTTAGTTTCCACAAACTTGAAATTATCCAACAATCACACACTTAATTCTAATTTGAATTAGGAATATCAATTTCTTGAACTCCAATTACGTTTCTCATTTGCTTGAACTTAATCATTGTTAATGACTTGGTAAGGAAGTCCGCCTTCTGCTCAACACCCGGCACATGCTCCACTTCGATTTACCCATTCTCCATACACTCATGAATGAACTGATATTTTGAAGTATGTGTTTACTTCTTCCATCAAAAATTGGATTGTTAGTTAGAGCAATGGCTGATTTGTTGTCGATTCTATGTATGACCTTCTTGCGTTCTTCACTTAGTATCTCACAACAACTCCTCGATCCATATAGCTTGCTTCACTGCCTCTGTTGCCTCCATGAACTCTGTTTTGCATGATGAAAATGCGACCTTTGGCTGCTTCTGAGACATCCAAATAATCAATGATGAACCATAATAGAATGCATATCCTGACGTGCTCCTCCCGTCATCGACATCAATGTTGTGACTGTTGTCACTATAATCAATGACGCTCCTCGACCCATCTCTCTAGAAGAACAAACCAAAGTTTGTTTTTTATTTTGCATACCGCAATATGTGTTTTGATGGCTTGTCTATGAGAGTCTCTCAAATTGTGCATGTATCTACTTAGAACACCCACTGCGTAACACAAGTTAGGTCTTGTGTGGAGCATATACCTCAAACATCCTATGATTCTTCTCAAATCCGTAGCATCTATATCTGGTTCTTCTTCAGCTTTTGAGATTTTCAAAGTTGGCTCCATTGGTACGTGAGTTGCGTTACACGCTTCCATCTTTGTGTCACACATGATTCGTTGAGCATACCTTTTTTGTTTTATTTTGATTTCGTCTGCTCCTTGAATTAATTCTATGACAAGGTAATACATTAGCTTTCCTAGATCTGATATCTCAAACTTCTTTGACATCTCCTCTTTGAATTGCTTAATCACATTAAGGGAAGTTTTCATCATAAATAGATCATCAACGTAAATGGCTATGAACAAGAAGTCTCCTTCTTCATTCTTGGGTACACTATTGGCTCCTTCGTGCACTTATTAAATCTCATCTCCTTCAGAACCTTATCGAGTTTCACATTCCAAGCTCTTGGTGCTTGGCGTAACTCATACAAAGTCTTGTATAACACATAAACTCAATCCTCTTCTCCTTTCTTTTCAAAACCCTTGGGTTGTGTCACATACACTGTCTCCTTTATATCTTCATTCAACAAAGTGGTCTTCATGTCCAGATGATGAATCTCCCATTCGTTTGTTGCTGCAAGGGCTCTTAAGAGCCGTATAGTTTAGAGACGTGCCATTGGTTCAAACACTTCATCGAAATTTATTATTTGTCTTTGTACATAGCATTTTGCCACAAGTCTCGCCTTATACTTGTTCAATGTACCATCCCCTTTTCTTTTAATATTGTAGATCTACTTTAACCCTATTGGTTTCACTCCAACCGGTCTACGCACAAGCTCACATGTCTTGTTTCTTGTGATAGACTCCAACTCGGCTACCATCGCTTCAACCCATAAGTAGTTCGACATCTTCGGCTCAGCTGAGGTAAACTCTCCTCCTTTATTAGTGTGAAAGGTTTGCATTTTAATGGTTTCCTTGAACCTTTTGAACCAATTGAATACCCCAGTATTCTTCTTCAATATTATAGTCGGGAATGAATGTTTTATGTGCTTCCATTCTAGACATGTGTCACACACGCTTTCTTCGTGTGTTACACTCGAAATTCCTTTGACTAACGTCTGAAGTCTCGCCTTCCTTACATGAACAGCTCCAAGATGCCATGACTTTATGGCGTTCCAGATGTCTTTAGAAGCAGCTTGTTCCCCCACCTGGAGAATCAAGTTTTCAAGAACGAATTAAAACAAAAGAGTTATCGCCACATTTTTCTTCTTTTGATCATCTGAACCAGATTCTATCGTGTCACATACTTCATGAACATTCATCATAACCTTCATCCTCATCAACCAAACTGTGTAGTTTGTCAACGCTAACATTGGACATTGGATGGATGTAGATCCAAGGTCCTTCGAGTGTGGTGTAACCCTAGTCACGTCAGCCATCTTGCCTTCGGGATCTCTGCTTCACAGTTACCAGGATCAAAGCTTTAATTTAAGCTTAGATCGAGTCCCAACATGAGGCTCTGATACTAATTCAAGCTTCAACTTAAGCTTTGATACCAATTCAAATCTCGAGAAACACAAAGAATTATAACAACAACTTTTCTTATTGCTTTATAGACTTTTCAAAACTAAAGTTCTCAATGTTTCTCTTAGATATCTTGCGGAACACCTCTCCATGAGACATATATTTATAGTAAAAGACAATTTCCTTAACATGTGGGATATGAAAAGACAAACCTAACCTAAATAAAATATTTCATTTTCCTATTTTAGATTTATTTTCTTTCTTATGTTTAATATTAACATATTAAACACTTATTAATATGTTAAGTTTCCACAAGCCTGAAATTATCCAACAATATGACTATGCATATTGGTACTGGGTTGGATCAACCAAACATATAAATTAGTATAAATATTATTCATGTAAGTTTTGTTTGTCTATTAAATTAAATGTTATCTGATAAAGAAGAGTTCTAAAGAAAGAAAATATTTAAAAAAGTAGACTTAGGCTTGTTCAGAAGAATAAAAATAGACTAAGAAAATGAAACTACCTAGTGCATTATTAACTGTAAGACGTCTGGGCATGATATAGCTAAAGATAAACATTATATTAACTACAAAAATAGAATTTTTTAAAAATAAAAACTATTTCACCATTCATCATCTTCTCCTTTAGATGATGAAAATATAAAAATATTTGATCTTGACCAAGAAAAAGAAGCAATGCAACTTGCTATTTCTAATAACAATTCAGTTATACATTTTTTTTAATCAACAAGAAAGCCATGCGATTCATGGTGTTCCAATTCTCAGACGTTGTTCATCTATAGATTGTTTTAATGATTATTTCTTGGAAACTCCAAAATACAACGATATTTTGTTTCGTAGGAGGTATCATATGTCTCGTTCCTTATTCCTCGCATCATCCATGAAGCTGAAGGTCATGAAAACTACTTCACACAATGAAGGATACTATGGGCAGACTTGGATTATCATCTATTCTTAAAGTAACGATTGTTTTCGGATGCTAGCATACGGTCTTCCTGCAGATGTCGTAGATAAGTACATAAAGATTGGTGAATCAACGACAATCGAAAGCATGAAAGGTTTTGTCGAGCTATTGTGGAGATATTCTTAGAGGAAAACCTACGATCACCAAAACCTAATGACGTTGCTAAGCTTCTTTACTTAGGTGAAACATGAGGCTTTACATGAATTCTTGGTAGCTTAGATTTTATGCATTGGAAGTGAAAAAAATTGTCCAACTACTTGGGCTGGACAATATGCGGATCGTAGTGGATCACCCTACTATAATTCTTGAAGTTGTGGTGGATTATTATTTTTGGATATGGTATGCATATTTTGGATTGCAAGGGACTAACAATGATATTAATGTGATAGAGTCTTCTCACATTTTCTCCAATCTCACTCAAGGTATTGCTCCTCCTATTCATTATGTCATTCAATGCAAGGAATATAATATGGGTTATTACTTGGCCGATGGTATATATTAAAGATGGTCAACCTAAGTGCAAACTATTCATGAGCTAGTAGGTCCAAAAAAAATATTTTTCAGCACAACAAGAAGTATGTAGGAAATATGTAGAATGTTCATTTGGAATTTTACAGTTACGTTTTTATATTGTGAAAGGACTGGTACGTTTTTGGGAAAAAAAATATTACATGATATAATGATTACATGTATAATTTTACATAATATGAACATTGAGGATGCGTGGGATCTTGATGCACCAATTAGAATTGGAAGATAAGCTCCACTTCGAGAAGTCCAAATACCAGATGATGAAGATAGCCAGTTCAATTAATTTCTAAGTTGATTACGAAAAAATCAAAGATAGAGAAGCTCATTTCTCACTTGGGGTGTGAGAATAGAGAGAAAATGGTGATAATGAAATGGAGAATGAGTTCGGTAAAGAGAATCAGCTTCTGGTTTATTTTGGACCAGAAAGACTGAGAATCAAAAAAAGAGTGTTGTGGGAAAGTGAGAATGATGAGATTATGGAGAGTGTTTGTGATCTTTTGGTTTAGTATGGATCAGAGACAATGAGAGATGGTTTAATAGAGTTTCTGAGAGTATTTCGAGAATAAAAGAATGAGAGAATAAAGTAACCATAGATTTGTTGAAGGAAATAGTTAACTTATCACTTCAAAGAGTATGAGAGTATGAGAAATTGTGAACCAGAGAATAAGTGAAGGAGGAGGCTCAACTCTCCTTGGTAAATTTCGTGATACATGAGGGCTATATATAGCCAAAGCATACACCAAAAAAGAACATTAAACTACGAATAAAACAAAGAAATTAAAATACTAATGTTGTAGGGAAATGAAGTTCAAAAACTAGTTGGGACAGACTGGTGTGGAGCAGGCTGTGGTATGGACAGTCTGGCACGTCCAGAGGAAGAGAAAGTGACTCGAGGAAGAGGGCACAATCAGCTTGGTGTGATAGTGACATGTCCAGCTGCTTCTCCAAAGCACTCATGTGACTTCTTCTTGTCCAATTCAAACTAACTCCTTCCATATGAATTCAAACCAGGCATCCTTAGGTTGTTGGACCTTTAGCCACGTCCAAGAGTTTCCCAAACACCTTTCTTGCCTTTCAAGTCAGGTTAGTTCAAGTGATGTATGGACATCCTTCATCTTTCCTTGCTAGTCAAGTCTACTCGATCCAGATTGTATCTTTAACCAGCTTTACTTCTTCTTCTTTTCCTTTCATTATTCCAACCAACACTCCCCCTCAAGCTTGACGATAAGAATCCTTGGGCAAGCTTGAAACAGGGATTATTTGCCTCATTAAAACTTTAATTACAGGGAAAAAAGTACAAGCATCCAACTTGGGGATTCTCAATTTTTTGGCAAGTAAGGCACACCCCTCATTTCCTTGTTTCCCAATGAACTTAGTTCCTCCTAAACCTTCTTCTTATTTGACAACTTGTCTCCCCCTTGCTTCTAGCTTCTTGCCTTCTTCATGGGTTGAGATCAAGCCAACATGTCTTTGGGATGATAAAGAGGAGTGCCTGCCCTCTTGGCTTGCACTTAAATTCCCCACTCTAGTCCCTTTCTGAATAGCCTTGCAAAGTCACTTGTAGAAAAAACTTGGTAGGGGACTTTGCAAAGAGTTAGCTGCCATCTTTCCAGTGAACTGCCTTATCCTTGCTTAGACAAGATTATTCCTGGTCAACTCTACTTGTTTCATTTGCTTCAACTTCAATAATATGTCATTGGCTTCTCATTTAACATCCCTCCTCAAGATTGACCTGAGAATGAGAGTATATGGTCAAGCTTAAAGTTGACAGACAACAGCTTGAGACCACAACCCTCTTGGCTTGAATTGTGGCCTTTCTCTCTTGAGGAACATCCTGTTCACCCTCTTGGATTCATGTAAGACCTCTTGAGTTGTCTCTCCATAGTACCAATCTTCCTCTCAACCATCATGGGAGTTAATGAACACAATCAGTGTCCAAAGTGTTCTTGGGTTGTGGGCAATCTCTCTGTGGTCATGAATGTACTTATGTAGGCTTTGAACACATGGGCTTCTTGCTCTTTATTTTAAGGAGGAACAATTTATCAATAACCTGAGTTGGTTTCTTGAACCTCCAGCCCATGGGGGCTTAGTGAAACTGAAATGACTTAAGGTGTGGATTGAATATCCAACACCTCTTCTTAATGATTATATTCTTCTGATCAAGGAGACACTTCAAACCCCTCATGTCTTCTTGCTGATCGTGGGTCTTGGGGATCAAAAAATGAGCTTCAACTTTGTTGGCCAAAGAATAATTTGAACAGCCAAGCTTAGAAGCTTCTTCAGTGACCTTGCTTCAAAAGTAGTTTTCTTCATGGATTTTCTTCAGTATTTTGGACCTCTATTTTGGACTAGAGGAGGTGGTTTTGTTTTTTCTTTGGAGTCCTTGCAGTCTCTGGAGTCAGCATTTTGGTTGTAGTCTCCATCATGGAGAGTTTGGACCAATGGACAAGAGAATGTACCCACTGATTTTGCAAGAGACAAGACTGGAAACTGAAGTTTTGATGAAGCTTGTTGAACTGAGATGAGGCTTTTTGGAGTTTCAGACACGGGAATACACCTTTATCATAGGTACGGATGAGTTTTTTTCCCCTCCTGGAAGACTGATATAGTCTATTTATTACCAGTTTTAGACCATGTTCTAGGCTATATTCATGGTCTATTATGTGTGTGTAGGATATGTTTTAGAGTATTTATAGGTCCAGTGACATTTTGGAGATAAATGGAGATACTTGGAGCTTTTGGAACATTTATAGGAGAAGAATTTGTAGCTGACTATTTGAGGAGTCGAAGTACAAGCCTGTTGTGGATCGACGACACAACCTTGGAATCGACCGATGACAAAAGACCAAGTTCGATCGATGTTGCACATTTGCCATCGATCGACGCCCATCTCGCAGACAACCTACTGAAAATCCCAAGTTCAGAGGGCAAAAGACAAGAATGCCCTTGATGAGTTTTGACCTAGATTTTAGGGCTTTTATATTTATGCTCATGTATTGAGAGCAAGTAGAGTGTGCAAGTACAAGCTTAAGGAAGGCTTGACAAGACTCAATTTTTTTTATAGTTTTAGGTTTTTAGGGGAGAAGATTCATAACTCCTTAGGGAGATTTGTATTGAAACCCCAATATTTTTATATATGCATTATATTCAGACTATTGTTCTTTCTTTGATTATGTCTAAGTAGTCATCAACTAGATTTAGGGTTGAATGAATGCTATCATGGATTATCCCAAAAATAAGATTGCTAGTTAAGTTAATATCCATCAGTTGAGTTGTGCTTAATGCTTGCTTTCTAGAGTATCTAACTAGGATCTCGAAAGTAGGACATGGACGACTACGACAGTAGGTTTTGTGCCAGAATAGACTCCATTGAACTAGGCTGTTAGGCGCATGCAAGAGCTGGTCTAATAAGTCTGGTGGACTTATCAAATCTCGTTCACACTTCCTTCTGATTTCACCGTCGATCGACATCAGGCCTTAACCGTCGATCGATGGTCTTTCCTTTTGCTCGCATACGAGAGTTGGAGTTAAAAGGGACAGAAAAGTCAACATTTGATTCCTAGTATATTTACATATATGTGCTTCTTATCCTCTATAATTCATTAAGCTTGAAACCCTAGATCTATCATATTTACATTTGCATCAAGTTAGTTTATTAAAATATTTCCATATTTGCATTATTAGCATATTTCGATATTGCATCTCTACTTCTTGATAAAGAATATTTCCTTATTGATTAATTCTCAACCAATATATATATATTCACCTAGCTTTATCTTTAGAAACAATAAATCTATTGTGTGTCATTGCTCTCTGTGGATTTGATCCCTAAGTACTACACATGATCTCTTTTGGCAAGAGTACTATTTGTTTGTTAAAGACTAAGGTTAATTTGATAGTGATTTGTTTAGGATATTTATACCCTGCTACAACAACTAAAACACGCATGTCAAATTTGGCGCCGTTGCCAGAGAGCATTGATCGCCATTAGATTTAATTTCTAGGATTTTGTCTAGGTTTGTTACTACTTTCAAGTTACTAATTTTTTCTTTTCCTTGTTTTTCAGGTGCATGCAAAGACACACCAGAAATAAAGGACAAGAACTACTATTCTCTGACCCCGATAAAATCGAACGTACGATCCGCAAAGAAAGAAGACAAGCGTCGATCGACAACAACAACTCTGCGTCGATCGACACTTCTTTACGGACAGCATCGACCGAAATCAGAACTCGAACATCAACTGACATTGATCATATACCAACGATCGACAACATCTTATCCACATCAATCGACAGAAGCAAACGAGTTCAAATGGTTGCGATTTTAGTATTGATTCAGGACGAGGATGGTGACATGCATGACCTAGAAGGTCATCTGCGTAATGCAGCATCTCAAAAGATCGAGGAGAAAATGGAAGCTGGACAAGTGCACAACCTCAATGCACTAATTGATGAAGTTTTTTGGGTAGAAGTGAAGAAAGAAAGGCTACAAGAGGAAAACCATTCGCACAGATATCGATTGACACTGGTTACTGCGAATCGATCGGTGAAGCCTGTGGAGTTAGTAGAATCGGGAATCAAACATCGTTCAACGCAACAATCGTGGAATCGATCGACGGGTCCCATCAGCAAAACGGGTTCCTTATCCAAAAATCGTAAATGTGACAACTCCAGAGCAGAAGATGGGTACATCAGAGAATATGATGGTAGATAAACTACCAAGGATCATCCCAGGAAAAAACAGAAGATTGTTCTAGAGAATAAAAGTGACCCTGAAAAATTTGTGGTACCATGTCTGATCAATAACCACAAGTTTCCCAATGCCCTCTGTGATACTGGATCATCGGTGAGCATCATACCCAGAGCTATAGCAGACAAATTGAATCTGAAAGTGGAGCCTTCCATAGATTCCTTCATCTTTGTGAATTGCTCCAAAGTGGATTCAGGAGGTATTTGTAGAGATATCCTACTGCAAATTCAGGATGTCTTAGTCTCGATAGACTTCCATGTCATGGATATCCAGATCAATTGGAATTCATACTTGTTACTTGGAAGAGCTTTCATGGCTACCATGGGAGAATCTACGACATGAGGACAAACAGGTTGTGCCTTTCCTTGATTGATCATAATGTCTACTACGAAATTGTGTGCTAATGCAGAACTTGTGGCCACATGTTTCTGCCACTATGACTTTGATGAAGAGTCAGAGGATGAAGCATTGATCGACACCCAGCCCAAACCACCGATCGACACGCTTGCAATTCAGTAATCGGTCGATACCAACCCTTTGCTATCGATCGACACTCACACTCCAGAACCGATAAACAACTACCACACAAATGGTGATTACGACATAACCCACCCCGATTATGAAGAAGACTACAGAGAAGAAGAGATGATCGAGTACTTTGGTATTGCTATGGACGACGCTGGTGTTTTCACATTTCCCATCGATTCGGGAATTCGATATTGATCGACGGAACACCTATGCCATTGATCGATACTGACCACGAAGCAGCAAACGAAGTAGATTCAGCTGCAGAACACGAGAATGAATATGGTTATCTACAACCAGACAAATTCGATATTATGAGAGATCCAGACGGTCACGCAAGAGTTATGGATGGCAGATTACTTAATGTCACGAGGGACGATATTGCAGACATCCTGGCCATAGCTAATGGAGCTGGAAAAATTTTCGCGCAACAGTGTGGTTATCGAGCATCGATCGACTGTCACCATACACCATCGATCGACACGCGTCCAGTATGCGAAGGAT
Source organism: Moricandia arvensis (assembly GCA_905132765.1). Classification (NCBI taxonomy): domain Eukaryota; kingdom Viridiplantae; phylum Streptophyta; class Magnoliopsida; order Brassicales; family Brassicaceae; genus Moricandia; species Moricandia arvensis. The sequence continues at coordinate 106,731 of CAJHQP010000232.1, read as the reverse complement.
ACGACGAAAATTACAGAGAGGAAGAGTAGATTGAATATCGCGGCCTGTTTCAGAAGACATTGGTTAGATAATGAACGTGAGAGTGGATAACCCAGCATCAATCACAGGATACTCATGGCCTTCAAATGACATCAGACGCGAACTAGAACACAAACATGGAGCAGAAGAGACAAATATTGGTAACCTCAGACCAGATTACTTTGGAATTTTCAGAGACCCGTAGGGACATGCACATGATCTTTGTGGGAGACTCCTACATTTATCCAAGGAGGATGTAGCATATGCCCTTATTATGGCTAATGGATTGGATAATATATTTGGACAGCAGCAACAGCCATCGATCGATGCACACCATTCAGCATCGATCGATGCACACCATTCAGCATCGATCGATATTGAGGAGCAAAGACACGAGCCGATCCTTACTGATCCGGATATTTTCAAGCCATCATCGATCGATATCGCCATCCAGACATCGATCGATTGGCGTTTTTAGAAAGGTACGAAATGTCTCGATACTAAAGGCAACATAATTTTCCATTGGGAAAAGAAAGATGAGTACGTCATCTACAAAGATGAGAATGGCAATGCACAAGCTACAGACAAAAGGGTAGTAAATGTGCAAGCTGAAGACATTAGAGCAGTTCTAGAGAGAGTTAATTTGTTTGAGCAGAGCTACGTATGTTTACCAGAACATGCAAAAAAGAATCGCTATGTCTAGGAAGGATCAACAGACATAAAACAGAGAAGAGATTGACGATACAAAACTCAAGATATGTCACAGGATGATTTCTACAAGAGGTTGGCTGATATCTACTATCCTATAGACACCTGCCTCACCGGTTTAACTGCACGCATGGATGAGATGAAGCCATATTTACATACTGTTCAGAGACATCATGCGATTGGGGCAAACAACCGGGCATCGATCGACGGCAACACCAGAGCATCGATCGACAGTGAAGACAACGGACAGAACATGGCAGCAGAAGTAGAATTGGAAGATAAGTTCGATGAGATTGCATTTTCTCAGAGCCTGATGAAGGAAGATATTTCTCAGCAATTGGACGATTTATCCGAGACTACAGCTGCCAGACTTAGAATGCTACAACGCAATATTGAGAAACTAGAAAAAGGAATGTAATCAATGGAATTTTTCAGAACAGTTACAAGGAATGAGAAAACCAGAAGAGATGAGGCAATATCATCAATACATGGTTCAGACGAGCAATGAAGATGTAGACACTTATTTTCCAAGTGTTAATCCAACTACCTACAAGTCAGAGAGTTCACAACGTCGAGCTAAAGACTATAACCAAGCGCTAAGTGGGAGGCAACCCACTATTTAGTAAAATTTTCTTTCGTTTTTACTTATATTACTACTTATTTCGAGTTTTACTTTGTTTTATTAACGTGTGTGTTTTAATTGTTCTAGCAGGGTATAATTATCCTAAGCAAATCACTATCAAATTAACCCTAGTCTTTAACACACAAATAATACTCTTGCCAAAAGAGATCAGGTGTAGTACTTAGAGAATGAATCCACAAAGAGCAATGACACACAATAGATTTCTTATTCCTACAGATTAATCTAGGTGAATATATATATATATATATATATAGGTTGGCAAACAGTCAGTTAAGAAAATATTCATTTTCAAGAAGTAGAGATGCAATATGGAAATATGCTAATAATGCAAATATGGAAATATGCTAATAAACTAACTTGATGCAAATGTTAATATGCTAGATCTAGGGTTTCAAACTTAATGGACTATAGTGGATAGGAAGCATAGATATATAAGTATACTAGAACTCAAATATTAAATATTCTTACCCTTTTAACTCCAACTCTTGTATGCAAGCAAAAGGAAAGACCATCGATCGACGACTATGGTCTGATGTTGATTGACGGTGAAATCAGAAGGAAATGTGAACGAGATTTGATAAGTCCACCATAATTGTTAGACAAGCTCTCGCATGCGCCTAACAGCCTGGTTCAATGTGGTATATTCTGGATCAGAACCTACTCTCGTAGTCGTCCATGTCCTACTTTCGAAATCCTAGTTAGCTACTCTAGATTGCAAGCATTAATCACCACTCAATTGATGGATATTGACTTAGCTAGCAATCCTACTTTTGGGCTAATCCATGATTTCTATCATACAACCCTACACCTATTTGATGACTACTTAGACATAATCAAAGAATAAATAATAATTTGAATAAATGCATAGATAAAATATTGGGGTTCCAATACAAATCTCCCTAAGGAGTTATGAACCTTCTCCCCTAAAATCCTAGAACTACAAAGCTAAGTGTGTTGTGTCAAGCCTTGCCTAAGCTTGTGCTTGCACTTGCACCACACTAGCACACTCTTTGCATGCTCTCAATACATGAACATAAATATAAAAACCCTAAAATCTAGGTCAAAACTCGTCCAAAGTATTCTTGTCTTTTGTCTTTTGAACTTGGGATTTTCAGTCGGTTGTCTCCGAGTTGGGCGTCGATCAATGGCAAGTGTGAAACATCGATCGACCTTGATCTTTCATCATCGGTCGACTCCAAGGCTGTGTCGTCGATCGACGACATGCTTGTACTTCGGCTCCTTCAATATCCAGCTACGAATTCTTCTCCTCTAAATGCTCCAAAAGCTCCAAGTATCTCCATTTATCTTCAAAACGTCACTAGACCTGTAAATACTCTAAAATATATCCCAGACACACATAATAGACCATGAATAGAGCCTAGAACATGACCTAAAACTGGTAATAAATAGGCTATATCAACTCCCCCCAAACTTAACATTTTGCTTGTCCTCAAACAAACTAAGCCAGTGAAAGAGGTTTGAAAAGCGGAGACTCACATAATGTCTAAGTATAATTGTCACATTACTCTGTTGTAACCACATCCTATCAAGTCAATCACAAAGAAACTTCATATACCCTATCCTAGTATAGCAACCAAATCCAGTCTACCAGCAACTTAGCAAATACTAGTCTGACTCACCCCTCTAGTGATTTCATTTATTTGCATAAAATAAAGTGCAGGCTTTATCTTGGGAATATTGATCAAATAACACATGGACTCTACCTCTGCAAGCATCTGAACAACTAGGCACAAAGTCTTTTCTTATTCCTTTCTCCCCCTTTTCTCTCAGAATCTTTCTAGATCTGAAACTCTATGGACAATGATGTTGATATAGTCCATCTTGCCATCTCATTTTTGATTTTCCTCTTCTTTTCTTTTCTTTTCTCTTTTATTTTTCTTTTGCTTTTTGGGCAAAGTTGTAGGCGAATAGTGGGGTCATCAGTAATGTACCTACCCCTTGCTTCCAACGGTGTGTGATTGTTCCTACGAATTAGAATAACGGGGTCTTAGATAATTTACATACCCCTCTGCATCTCGGGAAGTCGTCTCAATATTTTAAGCTATTAGGTAGATGCTGAAGAGAAAGAGAGAAGGGAACCAAAGGTGCAATGACTTGTACCTACAGATTTGCAGCAGGAATCTGATCCAGTGTATACCAAGCCCCAAAGCAAGCAGATGATGTCAGAATTAGTGTTGGAAATCAGCTTTGGTTTCTTCAAACTTTCTAAGCAAGTGTGATATAGTGGCAGGATGATCCAATTTTGCATCTCTAGTAATCTCTGCAACAACCTTCTAAGAATGGTTAGTCAATAATAAATCTTGATCATAGTACCATTCTTGACTCAATAAAACTCAAAACAACTTAAATAGCATTAGCAAACCTCCTCCAGACTTAAATTACATTGTCCATGGTGTAATTCGCTCCGGATTGGTTAGGAAAAATTAAATCATAAGTAAATAGATAGGTACAGAAATTCGATACCAAAATCTGTGAAGAGTATTGATCGATGGTAGGCGTGTATGGTTGATCGATGGTCGCGATCTAGTGTCGAATGATGGTGCCTCTATTGTGTCGATCGATTGTTAATTAAATAGTATATATATAACAAAAAGTAAAATTCGAAATAAATAGTAATATAAGTAAAAACAAAATAAAAGCTTACTAAACAGTGGGTTGCCTCCCACTCAGCGCTTGGTTATAGTCTTTAGCTCGACGTTGTGAACTCTCTGACTAGTAGGAAGTTGGATCAACACTTGGAAAATAAGTGTCTACATCTTCCTTGCTCTTCTGAAACCAGATACTGAAGAAGTTCCTCAATGCCTCATATTTTCTGGTTTTCTTATTCCTTGTAACTGTTCTGAAAAGTCCATTGAATGCATCCATGTTTCTAGTTTCTCAATACTGCGTTGTAGCATCCTAAGTCCGGCAGCTGTAGTCTCTGATAAATCCTCCAACTGCTAAGAAATATCTTCCTTCATCAGGCTCTGAGAAAATGCAATCTCATCGAACATATCTTATAATTCCACTTCTGCTGTTGTCTTCTGTCTGTGTTCATCAGTGTCGATCAATGCAATGTTGCTTCCGTCGATCAATGCTCGTTTTTCTACCTCAATCGCATGCTGTCTCTGAACAATATCCAGCTCTTGCTTCATCTCATCCATGTGTGCAATCAAACTGGTAAGGCATGTGTCTATAGGATAGTAGACATCATCCAACCTCTTGTAAAAATCATCCAGTAACATATCTTGAGTTCTGTAGATCGCATTCACAATATCTTTAATCTCTTCTCTGTTGTATGTCTGTTGATCCTTCTTAGACTTAGCGATCCTTGCTGCATGTTCTGGTAAACATATGTAGCTCTGCTCAAAAAAATTAGCTCTCTCTAGAAATGCTCTAATGTCTTCAGCTTGCACATTCACTACCCTTCCATCTATAGATTGTGCATTACCATTCTCATCTTTGTAGATGTCATACTCATATTTCTTTTCCCAATGGAAAAGTCTGTTGCCTTCAGTATCAAAGGCTCTTGAACCTTGCTCATAACGCCAATCGATCAATTTCCAGATGGCTGTGTCGATCGATGGTGAGTTGAAAATGTTTGGTAGTACGATTCGGCTCGTGTCTCTGTACCTCATTATCGATCGATGCGGAACGGTAAGTGTTGATCGATAGCCTCTGCCGCTGCCCAAATATATTATCTGATCCATTAGCCAAAATAAGGGAATCTGCTACATCCTCCTTGGACAAATGTAGGAGTCTACCATTAAGAGCACGTGCATGTCCCTTTTGGTCTCTGAAAAATACCAAACTCATCTGGTCTAAGTCTACCAATATCTGTCTCTTCTGCTCCATGTTGGTAGTTTGGTTCGCGTCTGATGTCATTTGAAGGCCATGAGTAGCCTGTGATCGATGGTTGATTATCTACTCTCGTGTTCATCACCCAACCAGTTTGCTCTTATCCCAGGCCGCGACATTCAATATGCTCTTCCCCTCTGTAATCTTCATCGTATCCATCGCATATTGGATGTGTGTCGATCGATGGTGTATGGTGACCGTCAATCGATGCTAGATAACCAGACTGTGGCACAAAAAGGTTTCCAGCTCCATTATCCATGGCAAGAATGTCTGCAGTATCTTCTCTCGTGACATTAAGTAGTCTGCCATCTATAGCTCTTGCGTGACCGTATGGATCTCTCATAATACCAAACTCGTCTAGTTGTAAATAACCATATTCCTTCTCGCGTCCTGCAGCTGAATCTACTTCGGTTGCTGCTTCTTGTTTATTATCGATCGATGGCATAAGGTTGCTGTCGATCGATGTCGAATTCGCGAATTGATGGGAAATATGAAAAACACCAGCCTCTTCCATAGCGATACAACGGTACTCGATCATCTCTTCTTCTTTGTAGTCTTCGTCGTACTCTGGGTGGGCTGTGTTGTAATCACCATATGTGTGGTAGGCATTGATCGGTTTTGGAGTGTGAGTGTCGATCAATAACAAAGGGTGGGTGTCGACCGATTATTAAACTGCAAGCATGTCGATCGATTGTGTGGGCTGGGTGTCGATTGATGCCCTATCTTCCGACTATCGAAGTCATAATCGCAGAAACATGTGGTCACAAGTTCTGCATTATCACTCATTTTCGTGAGGGCATGTTTATTCTTATAAATTTCATAATATACATTATGATCAATCAAGGAAAGGCACAACATGTTTTTCCTCATATCGCAGATATCTCCCACGGTAGCCATGAAAGCCCTTCCAAATAGTAAAAAGAATTCCAATTGATCTTGATATCCATCACATGGAAGTCTATCATGACTAAGACATCCTGAATTTTCAGTGGGACATCTCTACAAATACCTCATGAATCCACTCTGGAGCAATCCACAAAGATGAAGGAATCGCTGGAAGGCTCCACTTTCAAGTTCAATTTTTCTTGCATAGCTCTGGGTATGATGCTCACTGATGATCCAGGATCACAGAGGGCGTTGGAAAATTTGTAGTTTTTGATCAGACATTGCACTAAGAATTTTCCAGGGTCACTTTTCTTCTTTAGAACAATCCTCTGTTTCTTTCTGTGGTGATCCTTGGTAGTTTTATCAGCCATCATAGGCTCTGATGTACCCATCTTCTGCTCTAGAGGTGTCATATTCGCGATTCTTGGAAAAGGAACCCGTTTTGATGTTGGGCACCATCGATCAATTCTACTATGGACGCGTCGAACGATGTACGAAAATTTTCCAAATCGATCGATGGGCGGTAGTGTCTATGCAAATGGCTTCTTTCCTCTTGTAGCTTTTCTTTCTTCACTTCTATCCAAAAATCATCATAAATTAGTGCGTTGAAATGGTGCACCTTTCCAGCTTCTGTTCTCCCCTCGATCTCTTGACCTGCTGCATTACGCAGATGACCATCTTGGTCATGCAGGTTCCCATCCTCATCCCGAGTCAATATCAACGTTGCAACCAAATTTGTTTCTTCTTCTTTTCCTTTCATTATTCCAGCACGGAATGCATTGATTGATCATTTATGGGGAAAGTATAGCATATAATGATGGTTAGATAATGTCTATTTTGATTTATTATTTATGTATATTGTTTTTTGTAATAAAATGTTTAATTTAATAATAATGCATTTATATGAAATTTTTCCAAAAATATAATTAATGGGTTAACTTTAAACATTTAAGTTAAAGGTGTTATTTACAAAATAAAAAAGAATCTCTTAAGAATATTCCTTTTTAGAGAAGAAAATAGAGGAATACATTGGAGAGAAACTCACATCTATTATAAAGTTTCTCTATTAAAGAGAGAGAGAAAAAGAATACATTGGAGATGGTCTAAACCGTCAACTGCACCATCTTAGTCTTTTTTTTAACATAAGCGTAAATAGATTGGAATAAAGGATTGATATTGCATTTTCAAAAAAAAAATTTAATATATATATATTTTTTTAAATTATTAAGAATGAAAATTAAGACAAAATGCATTGTTGTAATTATATTAGTAGATTTAGATCCGCGGTTTGAAAACCGGAACTGTTTTATATTTTAAAAAATATATAAATATAAAACACTTAATATTTTTTAGTACTTATGTTTTCTAATACTTTAAACTTAATTTTGTTTATCATTGTATATACTTATGAAAAGTGTTTGTTTTAATGGGTTTAATTAATGGAGGTTGCATTTTATTTTGATACAATTCAAACTTGTATTTATAATATTTAAAACCTAACATGCATCTAAATAAATAAATGTTATTTTATGTAAATGTTACATATTTTTAATAAAAATATTAAAATAGAAACTTGATGGGAAAAGGAAAAATCATTTTGTTATTTTAGCTTTACCAAATTTAAAGTAAAATAGACGTAAAATACATAACAATCGTTTTGTCTTTCATCATAACTACTAGGTGGCTTCACCCTGCACAAGTGCAGGGACAGTGTTTTTTTTTTATCTTTTCTCATTAGTTGTGCTATTTTCTATTTGTGTAGTTATTTTGATTGCCAACCACCATAGGTCATTTCCTTATATATAGACCTTTGATCTTATTATTTTCACTCATAGATTTCGTCTTTAATCTTCTACGGCTTTTTTTTTTGTTTAGCTTTGTCATATGGGAAATTGGGCTGTATAAAGTTAAAAAAACATAATTCACAAGATAGCCAATTGACCTAACTTTTCGATACACACATTCCATTTTATGTAATAATACTGTTTTGCCCCTAAAGATAACCGGTGCAACCTGAAGAAAAAAATATTAAAAATTCATAGTTATTAACTGTCTAAAATTAGACGTGGCGTAACTAGATTCACACCATATCTTCTAATTTTCTTTAGCAACATTTGAGAAAGTAAAAGATCTCCGACGATTTGCTCCACCTCTTCGAACCCACTGCTTTGTTGTGCACTGTCGCCACCACCATTTTCACCTTCTGGAAGTGAGTTGCAAAGGGGATATCGTCTTCGCTTCTAAAATCGATTTCGAGAAGACGTCGTTACAGTCCAATCGGCGAGAAGGAGCAATCCGAGCCTTTTCTCCGTCACATCAGCGATTTGTCTGATATATGTTTCAATAGTGTAAGTTCTCGGTTGTGTGTCTTCGATTCTAGTCTTGCGATGATCTTTTCTCCTATTTGGGTTATAGTCGTCCTAGTCAAATCTAAGTTGTTAAATTCAATCCATCGTTTCTGTTACATGTCGGATCTGGTAGGCTGAGGTCAACGAATTGATTTAGGGTTGAACTTTTCCTTGTTGGTCGTCCTCATATATTTACTGCAAAGTCTGGGTTAATTATGTTTGGAATAGATAGGAACACATTAGGGGTTGAACTATATTGTATGACTATGCTATATGAAATGGAATAGCTTAAGAACCATGCTATGAAAAAATGGAATAGCTTAAACTGTTTAGTATTGCAGCACCATTCCGTTTTACTATTTTTTATGAAGTAGCATAGCAAAACTTATATAGAATTTCAATTTCATTCCATGTAACTATTTGTTCCATGCTATATTTATGAATACTATACTATATAAATTGCTTCACATATTAATTGCCTATTTCATATGCAGACATTTTCGTAGAACTTGTAACATAACTTTCTATGTGTTTTTCTTTTTGTTCGTCAGGTTTATCATGGATGAGTTGAGCTTTCCAAGTAAATTGTTTGAAACATGCTTTGAACCAACTGGAAAGAAAAGAGTTAATATTTATTTCTACCTCTGTTGTTTGGCTTAACAACTATTTCAATCTTGTTGAATTGAGGTGATCAAGGGTGCATTAGAGGATGGAGACTTGGGGATGCTGAATGGGCCACAAGTTGGGAAAGTATTGCAGATGAGGTCCTATACATTCTCAGTAATGTTTGTTCACTACATTTTCTCTGTTTGTTCTGTAAACTACACATTTTCGTGTTTCTATTCTATCTCACATAGGTAGAATAAAAATGCATCTTATTTGCATTCATGTTCAATATTGTACAATTTGACATCTATTTTATTACGTACAAGTTGACATATATTTCATGTTCTATACTATTTTGTTATATAGAATAGCAATGACTGTAACTTTTGATTCTTCACATACGTTAACATATGTTATGTAAATGGTATACTGTTTTTACTTTAAAACGTTTATTACTATTATAAATTATATGTGGTATCTACATCTTCGCGATGTATTCCATTATGTGATTATTAATATGCCACATACAAGTCTATGTCACCTATTTTATCAATTGCAACTGGAAACCTGCTAAGACAAGGGGCATAACCGGATGAAAAGTGACCAAAATGTCTGACATTGAATTATGTCAAAATCAGTGTCATTCACCTAATTTGTCTTTGAAATATGGCTATTACGCAAATAAGCCCTTGTCATATTTCCAAATATTATTTTTGCAGTAGATGCCACTCTCCCATAGAACTACAGTCAATGTTAATTGTACGTTCGTGACTCTTCACTCGGGGACATTGACCAAATCTCCTGACCACTTTTGTTATTTCTTCATTTTGTCTTCACACCATATTCCATGTTTCGAACTCATGCTTCTGTTAAGTTTTGTTTTGACGGTACTTGTGGAGTTGTCATATCAAATGGTCTTATTTAATTTCTTCTTGTATCATTTTACACCTATTTGATGTTTTGTAATGTTCGTTGACGGTTGGCCGAGTTGTTTCTCTATGTTGATTTGTGTTCATGCGTCGCTGTTTGTTTTTAAATACTTTTTTTTCAGATTCCTAAATTTTTGCAATGGTTTTATTGTTGTTACACTGGCTGCGTGATTAAATATTGTGAAAGAAACATCATTCTTTCAATGCTCAATTTACGCGAACCTCCACTTTTCCCGTCCATTTCATCTTTTTTTCTTACTCATCCCATGCATTTAATATTTTACTTTCAATTAGAATATAAATAGTTCAATTTCCATTTTGCTTGGTTTCTCACATACAGACAGCAGTACCTACCATTCTCATGAACATATAATTTGTGTGTGTTTCAAGTTTCATATGTATCATAATAATAGTAGTAATTACCTTTTGTGATGGTAGATCTTTGAAATCCTCTTTGAAAGATAAGTCTTGCATTCATTCTTTCTCTAGCCGTCAATGATTTCTAGACCACTTGGTGAAGTCACACGTGACATATAGCATGGAGTCCTTATAGTTTCACAAATCGAATATAGAACTCTTTTAATAAGAACTTGCTCTCTTATTAATCTCTTGAGAAAATCACTCAAAACTCAAGAACTCTAAATCAATCACAAAACTTTCTTATGTGTTGCAACATCTCTGCAACTACATATATAGGAGTATAAGATCCTATTCCTAATAGTCTTAACATTTATAAGATATATCCTAATCCTTTTTTTTAACACTGAAAATCAACTAGCACTGCTTGTGTTCTGGTTCCATATAGGAGACCAAAAGAAATTAGACCAACCAAAGAAAACTGATGGGAAAAACAAAAGAGAAGATGCCATTAGACATCGATGCGAGACTTAGTTTGTAGACAGGCCTGACAAATAAAGTTTGGCACCACACGATCGATGTTCGGATAGAGAGTCTCATAACGCAGTGATGATGCCCTTCAAGTATGAGGAGAGAGTGTAGCCAAGCCGGGCCCTGTGAAGAATGTGGGACTAGTACCGGTGACCCGTCGTGACCGAACGCGCAATCAAGTTGGCAGCTTCATTGCTTTCCACAGCCACATGGTCCAGTCTCCAGAACTCGATACGTTCCAGCATTGCAGATATCTGAGTGACCAGCCATTTGGTTTGAGGAAAGAGCCCTGGTGACAACATAGCTTCTCTTATCACTCCTGCAGAAGCTTCAAAGATAATTTTATTTTGTCTCATGATTTGCATACTTTCGACTGCCCAGAAAAGTGCTATGAGGCTAGCTTCGCGGAACGATCGAATTGCAGAGTAAGATCTCCTTCTGTGGGAGATGGTGATCCCTTGTGCGTCCCTAAGGATCCACGATACTCCACATTTTCTTTGTGCATCGATCCAGTCAATCCCTACATTACATTTAAAAGCCCCAACTGGTGGTTTGTGCCAAGATTTAGCAGTAGGGTCGTGTTCCTTATCCACCTGCGGGGAGTTTGCTGATTTCCATAGCTCTGCTTCATCAAAGGCCATAATAACCGTTTGTCGAGGCGGGACTACAATGGATTTGAACGTTTTAGAGTTCCTAGCCTTCCATATCAGCCATAAAACCCATGGAACAGCCTGTCAATCTTGTCCTCTTGTTTCTGGTTGTTCATGACAGAGATGAGGTGAAACATATTTAGAAAGACTGAGTTTCTTGAGAAACCTGCAGGCGGGAGAGGGATATTAGACAGATCCCACGTTTGGCGGGCTTTGTCACAGAGGAATAAGACATGACATATAGATTCACTGGCAGCACCGCATCCTAGACACGTAGAGTCAACTGGGATTCCTTGAGTTTGTAACCTTTCTTTGACAGCCAAAGCACCAGACAGAGATCTCCAAATAAAGTGTTTGATCTTTGGAGGAGCTTTGATCTTCCAAATGTTAATCCATAGTTTTTTCTCGATGGGGGGCAGCACATGATTTTTCGGATGTTGGAGCTCCAGCAAAGCTTCTGTAAGCTGGTACCCACTACGCGTGCTGTAGATGCAATCTTTTGTGAAGCTCCATCGAATAGAATCCTCGTTATCCAGTTCTGGTTTCATATGCATTATACGAGCAGCGTCATCTTGGGAGAAGGTAGCAAACACCAGGTCTCTGTTCCAAGCCACAGTACCAGTGAGAAACAAATCTGAAACTATCAGTGCAAGGTTGATGTTGCTATCAGCTCGATTCATGGGAGGACGCGGAACAACATCAACTATCCAGTTTTCGGCCCATACATTAGAGTGAGCTCCATTGCCAATGTGCCTACACAAACCTTTCTTCAACAACTCTCTGCCATGGATGATACTGCGCCAAGCAAAGGAAGGTCGTGTTCCCGTACTGCACTCAAGAAAAGAACTTCTAGAAAAATATCTTCCCTGTAAAACCCTTGCGACTAAGGACTCAGATAGATTCAATATTCTCCAGGCTTGCTTGCCAAGCAAAGCTTGATTAAAACGACCAATATCATGGAATCCCATTCTTCCTTGATCCTTCAGCTTACATAACCGTTGCCAAGCAACCCATGGAATTTTTCTCTTCTTATCCCCACTGCTCCACCAATATTAAATAATAGCACTTGTGAGTTTGGCACAAAGATCCTTAGGGAGTTGAAAGACTGACATAGCATATATAGGGAGAGCGAGAGCAACAAATTTGATTAGTACTTCTTTAGCTCCCATCGACAAGGTCTTCGCATACCACCCTTGTAATCTTCCTTCGAGCTTCTCCTTTATGAAGTTAAGTAAGTCTTTCTTGGAGCCTTTGAAACACTCTGGTAAACCCAAGTAAGTACCCTCCCCACCTTCTTTACCTATACCTAGGGACTCCTTGATGTTGGCCTTTGTTTGGTGCACCAAACATAATTGAGGATTTTGAGGTGTTGATCAACTGACCGGAGGCTTCACCATACATTTTTAAGCAGCGCATGATCTCCTCGTTTTCCAAAACCGTGGCCTCACACATCAGTAGACTGTCGTCGGCGAAGAGCAAGTGGTGTACTTCTGGACATTTTGCTGCGAGCTTAATGCCATGTAGCCTTCCGTGAGCCTCTGCCTGGTTAAGTACATTGACCAGAGCTTCTGCACAGAGAATGAAAAGGAAAGGAGATAAGGGGTCTCCCTGCCGTAACCCTCTCTCTGGTCTGTGAAGCCATGTGAGTGGCCGTTAAGGAGAACTGCATATGTAACATAGTTAATGCATGACATGATCCATGTGATCCAAGCTCTTGCAAAACCCATTTTTTCCAGTAAGACCTCCACAAAATTCCACTCTACCCTGTCATAGGCCTTTGACATATCAGTTTTAATAGCCATCGAGGTCTCCCCAACCTTCTTGTTCGTTCTTAATCCATGGACCATCTCGTGGGTGACAATGATGTTATCTGTGATCAATATGCCAGCTACAAAAGCTCCATGTGTTTCGGTCACAATTTCTGGAAGAACTAACTTCAGTCTATCACATAGAATTCTCGAGATGATTTTATACTGAACAGAGCACAAGCTAATGGGTCTCATGTCTTTCATGTCCGACGGGTTAGGCGTTTTTGGGAGCAAACTCAACTGTGTGTGGTTCCAGCCATCTGGCATAACTGAAGTGAGGAAGAACCGCTAGACCTCTTGGACGATTTTAGGACCAACAATGGGCCAGTAACGTTGGTAGAAACACCCAGTTAGGCCATCCTCTCCCGGTGCGCTACTCCCTTTCACTCCAAAGGCCGCTTTCTGGATATCTTCTGGTGTAACTGGTCGTGTGAGTAGATCATTCATCGCTTCTGTTACCTTAACTGGAAACCCTGAGAATAAGAGCTCCATATCCATCGGGTTTGTGCTCATGAAGAGTTCTCTGTAATAGTCTACTGCAATGTTGCCTTTGGATCCCTCTGAGTAATTCTCATGTCCATAGACGTCTCTCAACATTAAAACTTTATTCTTGAGTCTTCTCCCTCTCACTACATTATGAAAATAAGTAGTATTACGGTCCCCTTCTCTTAGCTATTCCACTCTGCTATGTTGCCTCCAAAACCTTTCTTCATCATTTAAAGCAACTGCGAGCTCATATTTTAGTTTCCTCATCCTTTGAGAACTCGGAAATTGCTTTGCTATCTCTGTTTCTAGCTCCAGTCTCAAACGGTCCATTCTGGACTTGGCGTTGAGGTTTTCCGACCGCCTTAGCTTTGCCAACTCAGTTCTGCATCTTGCGATACAGTCCATTATGCTACTCTCTGAGGTAGTATCATTAGTGTTCCATCATTTCGCGATGGCTTCCTCTACCTCTCTCTTCCCAAACAATTGTTTATCAGAAAAGAAACTCCCCTTGTATTTATCTTCTACCTCCATGGCGAAGTTAAGTCGTAGAGGTCTATGATCTGAAGCTCTCATCTCCATATATTCTGCTTTGGAACGTGGGAATAACCGAAACCAAGAATCATTCCCAAAGATTCTGTCTAAACGACACTGAACCCAGACTTTGTTCCCCCAGCCCACCCAAGATAAGAAGTTACCATGGCTTGCGTGTTCCCTAATTTTACACGTATCAGCCATGTTTCGAAAGTCCCAAAAGGTACTCTCTTCGTATATAGCCCACCAAGCTTCTCATCCTTGTTTTTCAACTCATTGAAATCTCCAATTAACATCCATGCTTCGTCTCATTGTATTCCTATGCTTGCTAGACGATCCCATACCAATTTTCTTCTTACCCTCACCGGATCAACATAGACACAGGTAAGATAAAAGGATAATGATCTGAATTTAACCTTTAGGTCGACTATCCTGTCATCACTTGACAAAATATCAACCTCGTAACACTGTTTCCACAAGACTCCCAAACCCCCACTTCTCCCTATCGGCTCCACTGTAAGAATTTTATCGTATCCCAAACTCAATTTCAAATTCTCCAAGTAACTAGATTTTTGTTTAGTCTCCATTAGAAACAAAAAATCAGGAAAAACACCCGGCGTATCTCCCTGATTCGTTGAACTGTCTCAGTGTTTCCAAGTCCTTGACAGTTCCAGCTTAATATGCTCATTGGGGGAGCAGCGGTTTCAATACGGAAGCCACCGAGTTTACTTGAGTTTGGTTTTGTTTCTTGGATTCTTCTTCTGTCGAGTCTGCTGCTTTACTCTTGGTCCTACCCTTCCCTACATCCTCGGATTTATCTTCATTCACTTCGGTGGGAGATAAACCAGCTATCAAACGAACCCTTCTCTTCCAAGCCGGAGGTCTATTCCTTGGTTTTCTCTGTGTACTGATCGTTCCGGAAGTAGAAGGCTTGCTAGAAGCCCCCATACAAAAGCCCGTTGAACTTTCAGTATTCAGGGAATGTGATGATGACTGTCCTGAGGTAGCTCCGTCAGTAGCTCTTTGCGAAGGGAAAGAGCGAGTATTGGGGGTCATTTCACCACCCTTGGAGGAGATAGATTTGGGTGTTCACCCTCCTTGTCATAACTGAAGACCATCCCTTGACCCTTGAACAAGTTTGTAGTGAAGGAGGGGAGGTAGTTAGCCGCTTTTTCCTTTTGCTCTTGGATACTTTGGTTAACTTTTTCAATTCTAGCTAACCTTTCAGTAGGGTTAGCATGTGAGACATACGACAAAGCACTTTGTTGTTCCTCTTTAGACAGTTCGGGGAACAAGGGAGGAAAACCTGGAGGCCCTTCCAGAAGTCGAGTTTCCTGTATTTTCCTTTCATTGCCTTGTTCTTTGGACTGGACTCTAGTTGGCATAATAGAGGCATCCTGAGGCAAACGAGGGGACTGAAAATGTTTCTTCAACAAGGGGCACTGGGCTTTTTCATATGTCAACTTGAGACAGTGGAAGCATTTGTTCCGGAGTTTCTCATACTCATAGGAAATGACTATACTTTTACCACCTGGTATGTTAAGGATTTTCTCATCTCTTGCTTGTTTAGAGATATCAAAAACAACTTTCGCTCTGATGAAATCTGCCTTCTGAGAAACCTTGGGGTCATAGGCTAAATCCTTGACAAATCCAGCTGCTTTTGCCAACATATGCATAGTGTCAAGGGTATAGAAATAACAGGGGATATTTCTGATGTGCACCCATACATCAAACTGAGTGAGGAAATCGTCTAGTGGTGACACGGTCCATCTTTCAAGGAGCATGGCCCAGTGGTTGAAAGACCAAGGGCGATCGTTCAGCACTGTCTGAAGATCCTCTTCCCGTTTGAAAATAAATTGGAACTTTTCTCTCGAGAGGGCAATACCTCTTACTCTTCCTACAACTCTCCAGTGCTTAGGCATCTCTTCAATCATACGTGATATCGGCTGACAATCTGGGTTTAGGAGTCTGCCAAGCAAACTCAATGAGTTCTCTTCAAAAATTTTGAAGCGGGGTTCATCGGGGAGGGTTATCGGTTCATCGTCTTCTAGGGACATGGTTTTCATCACAGAGTGGAGCTCGTTGGTCATTAAAGTCTTTCGCTTAACGTTGTCTCTGGTGAACCACCGTGTAGAGGTTTGTTTAGGTAAGAGGTCAATCACGAGTGATTGTCGGCGGCCTTTAATGTGGCTTATTTCGAATACCCTTTTTGAGAAATCATAATGGTAATT
Source organism: Moricandia arvensis (assembly GCA_905132765.1). Taxonomy (NCBI): domain Eukaryota; kingdom Viridiplantae; phylum Streptophyta; class Magnoliopsida; order Brassicales; family Brassicaceae; genus Moricandia; species Moricandia arvensis. The sequence goes on along the minus strand of CAJHQP010000232.1, from coordinate 90,142 downwards.
GAGAGTCTTGAGCAAGTAAACGATGGAAATATGGAAACTTTTCTGATTTGCGATTTTCGCGGGGTATGAAAAGAGGAAGTAAAGGAAAGCAATATTTAAACTTGACCAAAAAGAAAGACCGTAGCTGAAGCCGGTAATTAAGCTTTACTCACCGATGAGAGAGGAGGGAATTAAATGTAATCTCAACGGACTTAACCCACAAGGATTTCCGGTGCAGAGCAAAAATTATAGCGACTTGGTTGAAAAAATATAGGTTTGTAACTCTGACCTTTTGATCCTAATCATTTTAAGATAACTAAAACAAGATAAGATTAGGATAGCTTGCTCTTCAAGCTATTTCAAGCTTACTTCCAACATTCTCCCTCTTAAGCTTAAAATTTCCAAGTCTTCAACTCCAATTAAGCTTCTCATTTCTTTGTATCGAATTCTTCCAAGTCTTTTAGTTAGAATGTCTGCTCTCTTCTCACTTTCTGGTACGTGTTTTACCTCAATCTAACTGTTGTCAACACACTCTCGAATAAAATGGTAGCGTCGATGTATATACTTGCTTCTCCCATGAAACTGGATTTTCGTCAAAGCAATCGCAGACTTATTATCAATAAACATCATCACTTTCTCGCATTCCTTTCCTACGACTTCAGCTACCAGTTCTTGAAGCCAAATTGCTTGTTTTTCTGCTTCAGTTGCTGCCATAAATTCTGCTTCACAAGATGAGAGAGCAACTGTTTCTTGTTTTTGAGAACACCAAGTTATAGGTGAGTTTTGAAGATAAAAAACGTGTCCCGTTGTACTCCGTCCATCATATTTTTCCGCATTGTGACTAGCATCACTATATCCTATCAGTTTTACATTCCTGCACGCCTAAACACCAAGCCAAAGTTAAGCGACTCTTTGAGATACCTCAAAATTTGTTTTACGGCCGCAGCATGTGAAGTCTTCGGATCCTGCATATACCTGCTCATGACACCAACTGCAAAAGAGAGGTCAGGCCGCGTGTCGAGGAGGTATCTAAGGAAGCCGATGGTTCGTCAATAGTCTCTTTCGTCAGCCTTTGATTCATCCTGAGCTTTTGACAAGTTTAAGTTTTGATCAAAAGGTTCGTGGACTGCATTGCAGTCTTGCATTCCAGTTTCCTCTAAGATCTTATTTGCGTACATTTCCTGTCTCAATGTGATCCCTTCACTGTGCTGATCAACCTCTATTCCCAGATAATACTTAGTTTGCCCAAGTCACTCATCTCGAAGTTTTATGGCATTCCCCTTTTGAATTCAATAATCATCTCTAAGCTTGTACCAGTTACCAAAAGATCGTCAACATAAACAGCCACAAGTAGCAGATGTTCTTTATTAACTCGACGATATAATGCTGGTTCCTTAGAGAATTTTTCGATTTTTAATTCACTTAGAACCTTGATCAGTTTTTCATTCCACGCTCTTGGAGCTCAGCGTAAACCATAGAGAGCCTTTCTTAGTTTGAACACTTTGTTCTCTTGTCATGTGACTTCGAAACCTTCTGGTTGTGAGACGTATACTTCTTCTTTAAGATCTCCGTGTAGAAACGCTGTTTTGACATCTAAATGATGAACTTGCCATCCCTTTGATGCCGCAAGAGCTAGTAAAAAACGAACAGTCTCGATACGAGCCACTGGTGCAAACACTTCATCAAAATCAATATGTGTCGTTGTATGTAACCCTTTGCTACCAATCTTGCTTTGAACTTATTAATACTCTCATCAGAGTTGCGCTTCATCTTAAAGACCCATTTAAGCCCGATCAGTTTTGCCCCATCCGGAAGTTCACTAAATCTCACGTTATGTTTTTGACTATTGATCTAATCTCATCTTCGCAAACATCTCTCCATAATTTCTTTTCCTTTCCTTCTTTGTAGCGCCATGGTTCATCATTTATATTCAACAACAAAATTTATCCTTCTAGCTCAATCAACAAGATATAATCATCCAAGATCCTGGTTGTTTCCTTTCTCTTTGAGAATGCCTTCACATGGGTTCTGATTCATCACCATTGTCTTCTACGGCTTCTTCACTCCCTATGATTATGATTGTATTGGGTTCAAGGGGAGGTACGGTTTCTTCTTGGTTAGGAGTACTGTCGCAAACGTCATTAATGCCATGATTGCTGTATTGACTGATACTAACTTGAAAAGATCCACTTACTTCTTCTTTGTTGCTTGTCGTCCAGGCCCAACCTTTGCTCTCGTCAAATATCACATCCCTACTAACCACTACTCTTTTGTTTGTCGGATCAAATAGTCTATAGGCCTTTGAACCTGGTTCAGTCCGGAGATGTACAAGCATTCTTGACATGTTATATAGCTTTCTTAGGTGTTGTGAATCTATTTTTGCAAAGCCAACGCAGCCAAATATGTGTAGATGCTTGATATTTGGTTTCCTACCTTTGAATAGTTCGTATGGTGTCTTGGCTTTGATGACACGGCTTGATGCTCTGTTAATAATGTACGTGACGTGTCTCACAACTTCACCCCAGAGATAGTTTGGCAACTCTATGTGCTTCAAAATACTTCGTGTCATGTTGAGAAGTGTTCGATTTCGTCTTTCTACCACCCCATTCTGTTGGGGCGTGTAAGGAGCCGTTAGATGTCTTAGTATTTGGTTTTTTAGCAATATAGATTGAATTCGTTTGATGAGAATTCACCTCCTCGGTCTGTCCTTAAAACTTTTATCACAGCTTCACTCTTTTTCTCAACAATGGCCTTGAAACATTTGAATTTCTCGAAAGCTTCCCCTTTATCCTTCAAAAGTATAGTCCACATATATCTAGTGTAGTCATCGAAAAGAACAAAAATGTTTATCTTTTGTGATGGTGTTGACAATGTAATAGGTCCGCAAAGTCACCATGTATGATACCAATATCAGCTCTAGACGATGTTGATTGTGGGAAGGCATGCCTTGCTTGTTTTCCAAGTATGCAAGCAGAACATGTTTCTCTATCACTCACGAATTTAGGTAAACTGTATACAAGTTCTTTACTCGCCATTAACCTTATTGCTTCTTTCCCTATATGTCCTAACCGCGCATGCCATATTGATGATTCTTCTCTAGCCGATGCCACCAGACATCGATCATCTCTCCAAATACTTACTTTATTGAGACGGTTCCTTGACTTTTTGGATTTCGCGATGAGTTTCCCGTCTCGATCTCTTAATGTGAGATAATCATCCCTCATTTTGATATCACATCCACACTCTGTATCTTAGCCTAGACTTATTATATTACTCTTCAAGTCTAGTATATAGTAAACATCGGCTAATACTCTTTTGATCCCATCTTTCGTACAAAACCATATTGGTCCTTTACCGTTGATGTTGATACGAGAGTCATCACCGAATCTAACATCGCTGGTGATGGACTCTTCTAAGTTTTCGAGTATCTCTTATCTCCGGTCATGTGATTACTTGCTCCATTGTCTAGATACCACACTTTATCATTGTATTTACTTGTCTCAAAGTTTTGTGGGTTAACGTTCTTTTCATTAAGATATACTACCTCATGAACCATTAACTCCTCTGCTTCTGTAGTATCATTGTGTTTCTCTTTTGTTTCAGTACCTCGTGTAGTTTTAGAAGACGATTGGGACACACAGATGCAAAGTGTCCCATCTTATCACCGGAAACACATAATCTTGGACATGTCGAAATTATCCTGGTATCGATCTTGATATCGATCATTAATATACCTTCTTCTGCCTCTGTTATAAAACCGGTTTCCTCGTCCACAACCTCTGAAATTATTGTTATAGTCTCGTTGAGACATGTTCAAAGAATTATGTGTGAATTGAGGTTCTGTGTTTGCTGCATACATGAGTTTTGTTTGTGCATCGTTTGTTTCATCTTCTTCATCGGCCATTCTCTCCTCGTATGTTTTCAAATGACCTACGATGTCTTCGAAACTGAATGTTTTTAGGTCAAGTACTTGTTCCAATGATGCTAGAATATGTATGTACTTGCGTCGTGGTAAAATTGACAGAAATTTCTTGACAAGTATAGACTCGTCCATTGTATCTCATAATGCCGATGATTTGGATGAGAGTTCGGATAACTTTCCCACGAAGTCATCGATTTTGTCACTATCTTTCATCTTTAACTTATCAAATTCAGCCTTTAAGGTCTGTAGCCTTGCCTCTCGAATCGTTCTTCCCCCATATGTCTCGATTTAATCGCGTCCCAAACTTTCTTTGCCATTTCTAATTCTCCGACTTGTAGGATAAGGGACTCGGGAATCGACTGGAAAGAAGGGCACTCGCCATGTCGTTTATCACTATCAGTTGTCTCATTCTCTATAACATCCCAAACTTTATGCACCTCTAGAAGAACCTTAATCCGTATAGCCCATACGGTATTATTTGTCAATGAGAGCATCAGACAGCTTATGGTCGAAGGGCCTCCTCCTTCCTAGCTTTCGTTGGAACCAATTCTCCCAATCTTCTTGAGATCGAAATCTAGAAGCTCTGATACCAAATATAGTTTCAAAAATCGAATATAGAACTCTTTTAATAAGAGCTTGCTCTCTTATTAATCTCTTGAGAAAATCACTCAACACTCAAAACTCAAGAACGCTAAATCAATCACAAAACTTTCTTTTGTGTTGCAACATCTCTGCAACTACATATATAGGAGTATAAAGTCCTATTCCGAATAGTCTTAACATTTATAAGATATATCCTAATCCTTTTAAAATAACTAAAACAAGATAAAATTAGGATAGCTTGCTCTTCAAGCAATTTCAAACTTACTTACAACAATCCTTGCCTTTTCCCTTATTTCGGAGGCATGATCTTAAAATTAATACATGGATCTTGAAACAACTTGTTATGCCTGCAAATTTGTGTCTATCATCTCTACCTATGTGTTTGTCTTTTCTGAGCCTGAATTCCTGGGATCGTCCTTCTTCTTGGGGTAAAAGTTTCTCTTTCTCAACCTTTAATTTCGAACATTAATGGCTCCCTCTTAACACTCGACCAATATCTCATCTTATTATTCTAAAAAGGTTCCATGATCAATGGTTTCATTCCAGTCTCTCGAACCACTATTACCATCTGTTAGAAGAGAGACACATCGTCAACATTGGTGGGTTCAAAATTGTGCGACCACTTCATCAGCATCGCCAGGCGCCGTAAACAAAAAAACATAAACACTTAAACCTACTATCAGTAAGAATCACTCAAGACCACATATATCCACATATTACATGTACCATGTGGAGCCAGCCTTCAATGATGATAGCCCCAAAAAAAACATTCAAAAGCACTTAGTAGCCGAAAATATAACTCTCCAACAACATAGATGAACAAAGTGACAATATATTACATGAAAAAGAGCCTGCGGAGAATTAGTGACTACCATGTTTATAGCATCATGCCAACACAATTTTCATCTTCCATTTTAGTGTGACCCTTCCAACTTTACACCCAACCACCGATGTGTTTTTAGTGGAAGTAAAACCTTATGATAAGTTATATTTAGATACACAATAAACCTGACCAGAAAAATATACAAAATAGGGAAAAAGATTAAAATTGATGATGGCATGAAGACACAATAGACATGGGAAAACAGAGCAAATGTATGGTGGCATCCTTACAACGTCAGAAACATATCCGCTACCGACTATTGTGGTGTATATTAGTGAAAATCCATCAAGTTTGAAAGAAGAAAAAGTCCATAATCTCAAGCTTGGAATGGCGACAAAATAAATAGTAGCATGACAGAAATAATAAATTGATATTTGTATTTAGTATGTTCCTTTGACAACATTGTTGCTTTGACTATTTGTGGTAAGGGCTGCCAATGAGGTTTTCCATATAATTATAATAGTTAGGGGACGAATCTTAAAACGTCCAAAGAGAATCTGAAGTGAATTAGTGAAATTGGAAGAGTCAAACTTAATAGTAAGAATTGATGGGTTCGTATCGAGAGGATGACACAGATGACGGCTAAACGAATTTAAGAGGGGAGATGGATGGTTGAACTTCTGAGGTTGATTTAATGCTGACGTGAACACGAAACCAGAAAGTTGAGAAGAAGAACATTTTTTTTCTAACAACGGCTGAGAGACTAAGAGCATGATTATTGCACAACCCCATATTAAGGGCTCTTATGAATTTTTAATGGTATTTAGTGCAAAAAGTGATTTAAGAGACAAGAAACCCCTACATATAATTGCTCCATTGCAAGGTTCTTAATTAGGTTATTAAAAAATTAAACATTATTTTATTAAACATGAAAATTTTGATGAAATAAAACATATGAGAAGATAACATTTGAAACATACATTTTAAAATAAAAACATTAAAACAAAGGTTATTAAAATAAATGATAATAGTTTGAAAGAAACATCCAAGTTCACTTGTTGTCTTCATGATATTCAAATTTAAGCCATACATGTTCAACCAAATCATCTTTCAGTTGTTGATGCATCTGTCTATCACAAATTCTAGTTCGAACACCCATCATATTGACGATATTTATAGGGATATCTTTAGAATACGTGAGATCCACATGTGAACTTCCATTGTCTTATGCTTGTTGGAAATCCAAAACATCAAATTGAGTGTATCCATCTTGTTTGTCTTCTACTATCATATTATGGAGTATGATACATGCTTGCATAATCTTCCCAATTTTAACTTTATCCCAAAAAGTGTTGGATTTTTAACAATGGCAAAGCGAGCTTGTAAGACTCCAAAAGCACGCTCGCCATCCTTTCGGACATCTTCTTGACGTTGAGCAAATAAACTGCTTTCGGCACTTGTGGTACTGGAATAGATTGGATAAAAGTTACCCATTTCGGATAAATATCATCGGTGAGATAGTAAGGCATATGATATTCTCTTCCATTGACATAGTAAGTGACTTCTGGAGCATGACCCTTTATTATCTCATCAAAAACAGGTGAGCGATCAAGAACATTGATATCGTTTAAGGTACCTGGAGGTCCAAAAATGTGTGCATGTACATAGATCATACGAAGCAACCTTCTCTAAAACGATTGTTGGTTTTCCTAAACCACGAGAATATTGTCATTTACAAGCGGTGGGGCAATTCTTCCACTCTCAGTGCATACAATCGATGCTTCCTATCATCCTGGGAAATCCATAATGCTCTCCAATATCAAGTAGACGTTGAAGATCAGTCGGTGTTGGTCTTCTTAGGTACTCATCGCCGAATAAATTTATTATTCCTTCCACAAAAATTTCCAAATATTTACGAGTTGTGGATTCACCGAGACGTAGGTATTCGTCGACCGTATTAGCGGCAATACCATATGCCAAGACAAGAATAACTGTTTTACATTTTTGGAGTGTAGAGAGACCAAGTCTTCCAAGAGCATCTTTTTTTGGCGAAAGAATTGAACTTCATTGGAGAGTCGATCAACAATGTGCATGAACAATGGCTTGTTCATTCTAAAACGTCGACAGAAAAAATTCCCAGGATACGTTGGAGTTTCACTGAAATAATCATTTCATAAACGTTCATGACCTTCTTCACGATTTCTTTTGATATAAGCTCGTTTTTTCCTTTTTTCTTCCTTCTTCTTCATCACCAATGGTAAAATTCTCAAAAGTTTGATCAAAAAAATCATCAAATGAATCATCAAGACATCCATCAAATGTGTTATGAGAAGAAGATGCCATATAGAAAATGTGATTAAATGTTGTGAGAAAGAGAAGGAAAGAAGATCAAATTTTTAGGTAAAGAGAAAGAAAGACAAGTTTGCTCGTTATGTATGGTGAACGAGAGAAGATGAAGTTTTTAATAGAGAAGATGAAGTTGTTATATAGAGAAAAAGAAGTTTTCTATAGAGAACATGAAGTTGTTTATACAAATTCGTGAATGAGTGTCCACAAAACAACAATGCTACAAAAGTAAAAAAAATATCTACACAAAACTACAATGCTACAAAGCTGTCTTATAACTACAAGACTACAAAGTCCGTGACTCTTGTTTGTTATCCAATGCTCCACACGTTCACAGGTCTGTGACTCTTGTTTGTAACCCAATTCTCCACACTTTCACAGGTCTGTGACTCTTCCACTTGACAATGCTCCATGATTTACCTGCAAGTAACGACAAAGAACAAGTCAGGAGACAGAACAAAAAATTATAACAAAGACATAAATGACAGAGTTACTTACCTAAGCCAACAAGTCTGTGAGTCTTCCACTACCTGATTCCTCTATCAGCCACATGCGAACATCAATATGATAGCGGGAATACTCATTACTATCAGTGTCACGTATTGTATCCGTTTCAAACGGAACATGTTACGTGACTATGAAGGTAATGAGTAGTCCCATTACCTTATTACTATTAGCCTTTCACTCTTGCTGAGTCCCTTGCATCTTCTATTAACATGAACAAGAACAAGAAAGACAAACTTAAACATTAATCATCATTAACAAGAAGAAGATAGACAAACTTAAACATTAATAAAAAACAGAGAGTTCATATGAACTTAAGCAACAAGTTACACTGACACTTAAACCTATTAGAACAAGCAACATAAACTAAAACGGAGACTTAAACTAATTGGACAACAACTCATCAATGAGTTTCTTCTACAAAGCTTCTTCATAATCAGCAAGGGGTTCTTGTTTTGCAATGAGACTGTCAAGAAGCTTCATCTTGGACAGCCTTTCCTTCATAGCCAAATCATCCTTCTTGATGCTCCACATTGTCTGAAACTGAGACAACTCCTTTCCCTCAGTTATTGGCTTCTTATCACAAGCTTTTGCTGCTTTAACACCCTGGGACGAGTGGATCCTTCATCGTCTATTTCAAGTGCTTGCGAGCTTGCTGACTGTGAGCTGTCATCACACTTCCTCTTTTTGGAGTTTCCTTCATTTTTTAGCTGTAAAAATCTCACACCTCTTCTGGTCATTGAGAAGCTCCTTCCAAGCATGTTCTAGTGTGAACTTCTTTTTGTGATTGTTGAAGAAGATTTCATGGGAAAGTTTCAGAACATCATCATTCTGACCACTAGTCTTCTCTCTTGTTGCAGCTTCATAAGCTCCACAAAACTTGCAGACTAAGTCATTGATCTTGTGCCACCTTTGCTTACAGTGAGATGCCTCTCTTTTTTCACAGCCAGCAAGCTAACGGCTAGCAGAGAAGTAAGCTGCAATTCTCTTCCAGAAGGCCATAGATTTTTGCTTATTCCCTACGACAGGGTCTTTGCTCGTGTTTAACCATGAGCTGATGAGCACTACATCATCTGTTGGAGTCCACGTCCTTCTTTCCTTACGCGTTCCTGGACTGTCTTGTTCATCAGTAGCTTGCGTGCCAGAAGAACTAATAGTAAAAGAGTCTAAACCGATGCCAGAATGTTGTTGACTTTGAAGAAGATCAACAAAATTTACGTTCAAATATGGATTAGAATCCATATATGTTTAGGTGAAAAAGAGAGATGGAAGAGAAGAAGAGAGATGGAAGAGAACTTATAGAAAACAGAGAGAAGAAAGAGAAGACACAGAGATACAAACATTCATCACCAACCCACAATCAATTAGAGTTGACATTTATCTAACTCATTCATAACACTTAACAACAACCACAATCTATCTAACTCATTACTCACACTTAACCACAACCATTTCGACTTGACATATAGATAACTCATTAAACACTTAACCACAACCATTTCTATCTAAGTCATTCGTAACACTTAACCACAACCACAATCTATCTAACTCATTACTCACACTTAACCACAGCCATTTCGACTTGACATATAGCTAACTCATTAATAACACTTAACCACAACCATTTCTATCTAACTCATTCATAACACTTAACCACAGCCACAATCTATCTAACTCATTACTCACACTTAACCACAACCATTTCGACTTGACATATAGCTAACTCATTTATCACAATCTATCTAACTCATTACTCGCACTTAACCACAACCATTTCTATCTAACTCATTTATCACAGTTAAGCACAGCCACATTCACAATCAATTCAGATGAGAAACAAATACAAAGACATGAATCAGAGCTACTCTTACACGTACCAAAACATTAATTATGATCGATTTAATTCATCACAGGCCTCGATTCAAAGAGTAACATAAGCTAGATCAATTCATTTCAGAGCAGAAGCTAAATCAATTCATAAACTAACATGTATACATGGATGGAGACTTTTGTTCGATGAACCTTCCTCATGTCTCTGTTTGATCCATCCATCTCCTCTGTTTGATCCATACATCTCACGACACAAACACAGAAACATAAAGAATGAATCAACAACAAACCAAACCAAAATAAATAATCTTTCAGCAAACAAATCACAATTGATCGAACAAAAAAATAAATCAATCTAGAAACAGACTCGAACACAACAAACAAATCACAATTGATCGAACAAAACAAATAAATCAATCTAGAAACAGACTCGAACACAACAAAAAAATCAATCTACAGACAGAACAAGCACAATCTAAGACATGCATGATCAAATAACATGAAAAAAAAACCTTTACCTTTGGATTGGAGGAGAGCCACGGTCAGAGACCTCCGTCGCCGTCAAGGAGAGCCACCGTCAGACAGAACCGAGCCGATAGCCATCGAGACAGAACGGAAGCGACAACCACCAAGAGAGAGCTCCTTCTTCTTCTTCTAAATATTCATCTTCACCAACATCAAGATCCTTCGCTGTCTAGGAGACCTCTGAAGAGGTAGATAATCAACGGTCGACGACAGCCACCGAGACAGAGGCCGTCGTTTCGTCTAGGAGCCAAGGAGAGAGAGCAAATCGCCATTACCATCGCCGAAAGAGAGATCATTCGAGACAGAAAGAAGAAGTGAAACGAAGAATATAAGGCACCTCTCCTCTCTCATCTCTAAACCCAACATGTGTCCTAGAAGAACCGACTCCTCTTTCCCTAAATAAGACACGGTTCTTCTCTAATTAAGTGTGTTTAATTTTTTTTGATTAAAAATACATTAAGGGACGCGTTAAGAGCCCGCATTATTAGTGTTCTAATGTTGAATCGACATAGATGGAGACTAGTCCGGTCCAACCTTAAATGAAGTGTTTTATTTAGTTTAGGCTCTATAGAAGATTATCGTTAAAGTGTTGGACTTCACAATGGGCTTCAGGATAAATTAAGTTTCTTAATGGACGTTGTAGCCAATTATATATATATTACATAACCCAGCAAATGAATAGAAAACCAAACAAAATAATCCATATTAAAAACAATCATTCATAGAAGGAGTGCTTGGGGACCATAAATTAGACCCAACACGAAACCAGAAAAAAACAATTGAAATAGGACAAAATTTGGAGCCTACACACTTTAATAAATGCATACATGGACTCTTTCAGAAGAGAGAAAAGAGTCTCATTATATATATGATGAGACTCTTTTAATGCAAAAGTTTTTTTGTTGTGCTAATACGTGTGTGTTGGCATACTATCACCACAGATTTCTGAATAAATGGGTGCTGTTTTAGAGATCAGTATTTTCGCGGCTCAATAAAATTTTGGTATGAAAATAATAATGTTTTAAAGCAGTGGAAAGCAATTATCATTTTAAAGAGTAGATACTAAGGTCCGAAAGCAATAAAAAAAAATGGAAATGATAGATAATATGATAAAATGGGGAACGAAGTTGGTGTCCATATGCGAGTGAAATGTTTTGCGTTGGAGAACCTGAAATGTTTTTAATATACATGAGTGAAATAACATTTTAAGTGTAATAAATTTGTCTTATTTGTGGAATAGGTAGACATACCAGAAAATAGTGAGATATCCATGGTTAGTGAAGAAATTCCAAGATTGAAATCATTGCTGATAGCTAGAATACTGGTTGAAAAAAGCAAGAATTATTAAATTGTTGTTTATTTGAAATTTCGGAAGTAAATTTAGGAAATGAAATTTGACGTACTCTCATTGCAGCGGAGGCGGTTGAATATTTCTTTGTATACTATGTTTTTCACTTTCTGTGTGTGTGAGTCTGCACCCTTAATGATTTTTAGTCCTGCTTTGCTGGTCACTCGCGAGAGGGCCACATAGAGTTGACCATGGGTGAAGACCGGTTGAGGTAAGTATAGAACAACCTCTTTTAGACTCTGCCCTTGGCTTTTGTTGATTGTCATTGCATAACACAATCTGATGGGGAATTGTCGTCGGCGCAAAGTGAACGGTAGCTTTGTTTCGTCGTGCAAGAGAACAATCCTCGGAATCAAAACCTCTTTGCCAATGTGCGACCCCGTGATTATATCCGCCTTGAGGATTCGTTCACCTATGTGTGTTAGAATCATACGGGTACCATTACATAATCCTTTTTTCTGATTTATATTTCGCATAAGCATAACTGGAGCCCCAACTTTGAGTGTCAGCTTATGGGATGGTAGACCTGGATAATCCAAGGAATTGAGGTACTCAATCGCGTATAATGCATCGTTTTCGTCAGACTGAGTTTCCGAGATCTCAAAGCTATCATGACTGTAGTACTCTCTTGACTCCCCTTCGGTTTTGGAGATTACGTATGCATTGATATCATCGACTGTTTCATTCCGGGGAGTAAGTATAGCTTTATTAGTGTTGAAGCTATGGGAGGGCCTTATGTGGTCAACTTCTCCATAAGCCGCGCCAACAACTTGGTCTAAACAATCCTCTTTATCCACCAGAGTTAATGAGGTGTCAACACTAATCATCTGTTCACCAAAGCCATCATCTTCATCCTCTTCTTGTGATTGTGGGCAACCTTCACCGACTTTAAGAAGCCACTCACAGAATTCTCTTTCGTCTTGATTGACTCGCATATTAGTTTTTAAAGAGAACTTTTGACAGCTATTCCATAGATATGAATGACTTATTGAAGCCAGAACAATATCAGCTCTACTGCCTTGTGGGATCACTGGTAAAATCTGCCTAAAATCACCACCGAGCAAAACTGTCTTTCCCCCAAATGTTCGATCCTTTGCAGAAGGATCTTTCTTAGACAATATGTCCTTCAACGTTTTGTCCAGTGCCTCAAAAGCAAGTTTATGAGTCATAGGTGCCTCATCCCAAATTATGAGGTCGGTTTTCTCGATCAGTTCAGCCAGCATAGTATTTGGTTTGATATTGCAGAGCTTGTCTTCGGAGAGCTTCAAAGGAATATTGAATCGAGAATGAGCAGTTCTTCCGTTAGGTAGGAGCAATGCGGCTATTCCCGAAGAAGCAACTGGTAAAACGATTTGTTTCCTCGATCGTAGTCTGGATATAATGGTTTGGTATAGGAATGTTTTCCCGGTTCCCCCCGCACCATTGACAAAGATTAGCTTTCCATCCTTTTTATCAACAGAATCTAAAACTGATTCATATATCGTACGTTGCTCGGGGTTAAGTTGGTTGTACAGCAAGTCATGTCGTAGGGTTTCCTCAGCAATATCGTAATCCAGTTCTTGGTTCCACAAGCTGTTCCCAAGTTCCTTAAGCAAAATAGGGTTGATCTTTGGCATATCTTTAATATCACCTAATGAGCGGTCATGCATGCGCATCAACTTTTCCACTTCGATTAACGTGTATTGCTCAAGAGTCTCATCATCCAGTTGCAAGTTTGTGTGACCTAAGACTCTCTGTCTCTTGTTGAGTATGTCCTCACTCATTGATTTCCATGAGTGTTCCCAGAGATTTTTAGGGCTTGCGACGAAGCAATTGTTTAAGAAAGTAACAAACAAATCGCGGAGCTGATATGGGGTAGAGGATCTAGCAGACTCTAACATAGTCTCATGCCATTCAACATCATCTTTCAAATAGCCTCGTGCCTCGCAAACTGATTTGAAATCAGGGTATACCACATCATTAAATGTTTTTAGCTCGTCATAACTTCTAGCACCCTTGATCTTATTTATGAGGATCCTTAGGTAGTAACGGTCACCTGCTGATGGATGAACAGCGACGATTCTTCCAATGCTTTTTCCTTTCTTACGCTCGGACCATACTTTGGTACTGTTGTTCCACACGAAAAATTCGGGGATTTGAACATAAGTCAATGTACGTGCAAACGCTGACCTTCTGCATAAGACCATCCATTCAGTGAACATTGTCTTCTCAATCCCTGGCTTGCGAATTACACGGCTGAGGTTATCAGTCTCTTTAACTGTGATATTATGTTCACCTTCTAAGTGAATGATAAGCTTCTCGACTGCCGGCTTTCGCTTGTGAATGTGGAAAGCGAACGTTCGCCACAAAGATTCACATGCTGATAAATATCGAGCCTCAACAAACTCTTGGATCTCATTCCGCTGCCTGATAACTTTCTCATTCGGTCTGCTAGAGCCCACTGTGTCAGAGGTAGTTGTGTTATAACCCTTTTCAATTACGGCGCTTGCTCTGTCAACACCCTTAGTAATGTACTTAAATAAGTACTTCACCGCATTTGTACGATTACACCATTCAACATTAATGTGAGCTTCGTACTTCTTTAGTAGCTCAATGTTATGAGGTACAACAAATTCATTGTTTAGGATTGCTCCATCCTTTACCACAGACGCATTTTGGTTCTGTCGTCGGCGATACAATACGTACCCTGACTTGTCTATCGAGGTAGACTCGTTATACAGTCGAGGATATTTTTTCGTGCACGTACCATTCTCCATACACGGCGATTTCTGATTGAGGGCTCCACATGGACCGTGGATCATGTGTTTTGTCACTAAATTGTATGCTTCCGGGTCCTCTTCTTTGTTTGGTAACTCTGCCGAAATAATCTCATCCACTTCTTCTGCACTTGGTGTTCTTGTAGAGTTCCCAAACCACATCAATATATGAGCATGAGGGAGCCCCCTTTTCTGGAATTCTATCCTGTGTAAAATTGCGGTATATGGTTTGAAAAAAGTGCCTCTTTTTAAATCCTTGAGTAACTGTTCTAGCTTCATTTTGAAGACTCGGCACACAATGTCAGGTCTATCATTCGGAGAACCTCCACCATATCTCGCAAGATGCTCTTTAATCTCTCCCCAGTTAGGATTAGCCGTTATCGTGATAAACAAATCTGGGTTCCCAAATTCCCTACAGATAGCCATTGCATCATGATACTTCTCAGCTAAGTATCTGGGCCCACCGGTAAAACTTGGGGGCAATATGTACTTCTGACCTATAACTTTAGCATCGGTATCTCCTTTGCAAACAGCATCAAGCACATTACTATAGAGCTCGGCTCGCAAGATATCTTGATTGTTCCTCGCCCACCTTAACCGATCTTCTTCGATTGCAGTATAAATGTCCACAACATATTGGTGGAAGAGTCTACCACCTTTAATCAACGTCAACCCCTGACTAAGACGCGTCTGTATCTGAGCAGCGTAGTATTGGCGTATCGTTACGAATTGCCTTATCCTTGAATTCCCTGACTCGAGATGTAATGGGATCGCGGGGAAATAACCATACTCACCATATGGAAATAGAAGTGGATATTGGAGGCTCATATACAGAGGGTGGTCATAACGTATCTGCTGTAAAGTGTCCGATTGGAATTGGACCACTATATCTCGCTCCCCAACAGACGATGACATATCCCCAACGATTAGGCCTGCGACTTCATTTGTAGTTGGAAGATCGTATTCTTTTCCTTTCCCTGTGTCTTGAAGCAATCTTATAGTAAACTCTTCCCCAACGCTTTCATAGTGATCTCGTGCGCGCCGGAAAATTTTGGCTAGACAATTATTTTCATCAATCATCTCGATAAGGCGCTCCAAGGTTTCTGCATCAAGATTACCTTCGCCAGAGTTTTGGCCCATCGCATTTAACCGATTCCTGACTTCGTTTCCCGTATCAAATATATATAGCTGCAGATATTCCGGTAGCTTGCCTCGTTGCGGTATGAGCGAGCCAATTCTATGGTGGGTCTGACCTTGTATACGTATAGTATAAGGACCAGGTGAGTGCACCACACTATAATCCATTTTCATTCCAATGGATGTGAAAGCCAATATAGCATTGTAAACTCGAATAGTGTCTTGGAACCATTTGCACTGAAGAAGTTCTGTCAGCACGTCTGGGGGTTGCCTGATCGGAGGTAGCCTTATTTGTCCATGGTTACAGCATATTGTGAACGTTGGTTCGCCTGTTCTCGAGTCTGTACCAGTGCTCTCCGAAGTCCACATTAGGGCCCCACATTTCAAGCATGTCACAATTGGGTCTTCATCGGCTTTAGAAGTTGTAGCTTTATCTACATTCATACGTTTTGAAAAAATTATCACTTATTGTGTTGTGTATTTAAGAGTTTTATGTAGATTAATTTTTTAACTAACAATCATGATAATATATAAATATTACTTAATTATAGTAATATTAGTTTAAATGTATAATATGTTACATAGGTTAATAATTTTATTTTTGATTTGACATAAGATCTTATTTGGTGTACATTTTACCACAGAACTGTTACGTATTTCTTTATAAGCTACTATATATTATTGTTTTTTTTAAATTAATTTTATCTACGTATGAGGTTGTAAATAGTAATTTTTATTATCATATTGATGTTTGTTTTAGATGTTTTGAATTATTTGGAATATTGTAGTTACTAAATAAAAATTTTGATTATATTGTAGATACATGAGTTATATCTTTATTTTTTTTATTTCAATTTTCTCTATACATTCGTTTGTGAAGATTAATTTAACACATATTCTTTTAATTTATTTTGATATATTTTTAATTAATACGCCTATATTAATATGTTTATATTAATATATTAGCAGGTGTATATTTAATTGTTGATAAGATTTTTTCATTATTAATTTACAAATTATTGATTTTCATAGGTTCTATTGAATTCCCTTAGAAATAATGTTTATTTCTATGTTGTCAATATATTCGTTTATGAATATTTTATTTTTGACATATTTTTTTATTTATTTTGATATATTTTTAATAAAAATTCAATATTATAATTTTATCTTGATATATTAGCTGGTGTATATTTAATATTTCACAGAATTTGTTGCATTACTAATTTACAAATTATTCACTATCACAGGTGCTATTGAATTCCCTAGAAATTATGTTTTCTCAAATATGTCTTTTTTCAATCATTTGATAGCTTGACATAGTATTTACCTTTTTTTTTTCCTCTGGTGTGGCGCAAGCTATGCAGCGGGGAAGGGTCTGAATATGCATCGAAAACATTGACAATTAGAATAATAAAGATATTTATTATCAATATACCTGGTTAATTATATTGCTTACTCTGGGACGGAACTGTTGTTCGTTTTGACACCAAAATAGCTCTTCTCATATTGCGTGCATTCTTCTGCTTAACTAATGTATTTTTAATTAGTTAGTGTATGAATATGTGATTTTTAAAATATGCATCGGAGGACATTGCATACCATAATAATCGCATTTTTCACATCCACCTGTTTGTTTCAAATTCAACCACATTTAGTTTGTGATTAAAAATTAAATAAATAGGTTAGGATAATACATTCAGACTTACAATCATAATATGTCGGTCTGAATGTTGGACGTACGTTTAGTTGATGAACTGAGAAATATCATAATTAGAATACTATTCAACAAAAGTTTATTAGTTGGAATTATTTTTTATTACAATAAGGACACACCTTTCGTTTTATTGCGTGAACCGGGCGGGCGTCCCCGTTTTCTTTTCAATGGCATCTCAGACGAAGTTCCTGCGTCCACATACAGTAAATTATAAAATACTCGTATTTATGTCATTGTAATATATAAATGAATTTGCCATTAGTTATATAAATTTCAATAACACCCAAAGAACTATATAATTTATTATACAGAATTAGCATAGATAAAGATCTTTTCAAGAGTTGAGCCAATATCAATCAATCCAACTAACATAAAGTAATTAAGGATCTTTTTTATTCAGAATGAATCTATAGTAAATTATTAAGCACTCATACTTATGTCATTGTAATATTTTAATGAAATTGCCATTAGTTATTTAAATTTAAGTAACACCCAAGGAAATATATAATTTATTATACAGAAGTAGCATAGATAAACATCTTTTCAAGATCTGAGCCAATACCAATCAAGCCAACTAACATAAAGTAATTTAAGGTAGTTGGAATATGGCATATTAAAGGCCTACCCCAGATCTAACGTGTAGGAGTGTTCCATGATTACTATATATTCATCACACTTATGGTTGGTATTATAAACAAAGCAAATATTTAAATCTGACGATTTCTTGTATGAGAAGAAAAGAAACTAACATGAGCCAACCAAGCTAATGTCGGTGCATTCACGTTTTCATCCATATCGGTAACAATAGGTAATAAAGAATCTGATTATTGTTTGTTGGACATTAGCAATATTTCAAAAGCATTGCTTTATACAAAGCTCAGTGTCTTATTAACACTAATTGGTCAGTGTGAATCCAGAAACGATTGTGTTTTGTATTGATCTTTCAATGGTAACCAATTCGTTGATGGACTAATTTTATAAATTAAGATTGTAAGTTCTTTGAAATATCAGTACAGGAAACCTTGTGAAAAAATACAAAAGTGTTTTTTTCCTCAAGTCAAAACTACAAAAGTTGTTAATGAACCTGGATAACCTAACTTGGAATATTCTACAAACAACCGTCTACAGATTCAAGCGCTACTAATGTTCCTGTGCGTTACGGTCGACTCGTAACTAAGTTTTTTTGTAAGAATCAAATATACAGATAAATTAACAGGTGCTTGTTAGACAAAGAAATCTAAAATGTAATATACCCACATTCATGTAAGCTAACCAAGTATCCTCTAAAAGCAGTAAACGATGAAGATCCATGGTAAGAGATATTTACCAGCGTTGACGCCTTGGTCAGGGGGTGGGAGATTCATCCGGATTGTGTCGGTGATCCTTGTATACACCGTTTGGGTAGCTTGGTCTCGTGTAGATGGCGGAGAAAGATTTCTGAGTTATGGAAGAGGAAAAAAGTGTTTTGGAAATATTGAGCTGTTACCTTTTTAAAGAGAAAAGAGTTATTGAGTGGTATAATGAGTTATACTATTTTCCTTTTCTGTCGATATATTGGAGTTACATAATCTTTAGTCATAATTTTTGATCACAACATTCAAACAGAATCATGTCCTATTTATTACTAATTTTATTCACTAAAAACGCTGCATCCATTCATACACTAAGAAGATGAATGAATAATATTTATATAGTGAATAGAAACATGTTTGTCAAAACATCGTCTGGTGTCTAGGATCTACTGTATATTCAGTTTAAAAGCAGTAAGCAATAGATGTCATAACCAGCAGACAATTTAACAAAGTTTGTTATAATGCAGCATAACCAAAATCCAAAATCAGAGATAAAACCAACCGGTGTTCAAAAAAAAAAAAACCAACCAAAATGTGAAAACATGGGAAAGCAAAACATAGTCTTATTGAAAGGGAAAAAAAACAGCAGTACTAAGGCTCCATCAGCCACTTCTAGCACGCTTTGCACCACTACCCTCAGTCTTGTCAGCACCCCTTTTCACCAGCTCACTTGCATTATCCTCACCTTCATTATCAGGGACATCACCCACGTCCACTCCTAAAACAGAGCTGGCATCTGGGGCTTCAATAGGGAGCACCTTTGTAACAGTTAGAGACTGAGTCTTCCCATCCAGGTTGTGAGCTGATACCTTCACAATAAACTTCCGGGTCTGACCAATGGTATCAATCATAGCCTGAGGGATTGGAATCATATGATCCTCTCGCACGCTTTCATTGCCCTAAAATTTATTCACACATTATCAGAATACATCCCAATCTCTAGAAACATGGTTTAACAAAACTCAGAAAAACATGGTGTTTAAAGTACCTGGTAATATGCCTCAACCAATTCAGAAGCTGTCTTTCCAATCAATTCCTCTCCAGAATCACCAAGGAGAACAAACACGGCTTGGTCTTCGTCATCATAGACCGAAAACTTGGACAGGTACCTGTAACAAAGAAGCATTAACCAATATGGCAGCAAACGTATGAGCATAGTTAGATATTGACAACTTACTGCGGGACACCAACAATCTCACTCTTTCCACACTTCTTACACATGAGGGTCGTAGACCCTTTGGTAGCCTTAGTATGGCAAACCCCACAGCCTATGTAGTACCATCCAGAACCATGCACAACATCATCAATGGTTGCTGTGCACTCAAACCAAGCGACCTGAAAAAGTTTAAAATACAATGAGATAATTTATTATAATAATGTAAGAGGCAGCTTAAGAGTAAACAATACCTTAGCAGACGCATCCCTCATATAGGTGAAGATATCACCCAAGGTCGCTTTCTCAGGCTTTGTAACCACATCTGCATTGACACGGTTGGCAACATCCAGGTTCGAGCTTAGCCTGGTGGAATACCGAACCAGACATTAGAGTAGTGGAGTAATCCAACTTGTATTTAAATAAACAAATAAAACTCACCAGCTGAGGTAGTACCGGGTTTCTTCGTTATCAGCATCCATAAATACTCGTGAAGGCGCCGTAGTAGACACAGAGACAACGCCTATAACAATATAATTAACATGTCTCAGAATCAGCAACACTATCCATCAACATGTCACGTAATGAAATGTAGAAAACTAATCAATCTGAATGACGATCTTATGGTTCACATTGATTTAACAATGGGTCCGCAGTTAGAAACTAAAACATAACTAAACAATAGATGATCTTAGCCATAGCTAATATCTTAGAAACAATTAAAGTTAGTAATACACACCTCCAAAACGTTTCGGGTTTAAGGTGGTGACCAAGATAACCCGCGCAGCACATCCAGATGCCTTAAACTTTGCAACAAACTCCAAGGCAGCCTTGTCCCAGAGATACATCTTCAGAACCGGATCACTGCAACATCATAAACCCATTTGATGAGTAAAACAACTTACGAATATGGATAAAAACAGAAGATAACTCACTCATGTGTTTGAACATGGAGCTCAACTCGGCGGGAAGCAGCTATCTGCACCTCGTCAAGCAGAAGATTGTCACTGGGAACCTGCCCATTCACAAGCTTGATGTGTCCAAGATAATCTGCAAGAGAGAGAGATCAACACAAATTTTTTATTATACTCGATTCCTTGCAAAAGTAACTGAACACTCCAAAATATATTAATCCACACGATAACATAATGTATAAGATGGGTGTAATGTTGGTGGGAAACTTACCATAAAGATCACCTTTCGAGTCGCTAGCAGCTACAAACACCTTGTATCCTTTGAGCCGTAAACGATCCTCAGGAAAATTAATCGAACTGTCCTCGAAAGCAGAAAGGACCGAGTTCCAAGAGAAGCTTATAGTGACATCAGACTCAGCTACTCGATAAACGGTCTTGCTCTTTGATCCAAAAAATTTGGTGAGCCTATAGATGGCACCAGGCTTCATGCGAGGCAAGTAAGTGTCAATCCTTCCAGGGGGGATGAAGCCCTGGATAGCATTTCCCTGCATTTAAGAAAGAGCAAATTATAAGAGCTCGTTGGATATACTTAGATGAAATAAAAAAAAAAAGAAAGGAAAAACAATTAAGATGTTTACTTCGCTTACTTAACACGAAAGATGAACAAACAATTATCATCATGGTGCTCACAACATCTCATTATCTAATCTAATCAAGCAACTAATCTAATCATTAAGTTTACTAAGCTATAATGGTCTATACCTCCCCGTCGATCAAAAGCATCTCGAGACCCATAAGAACCTTCGTCTGAACGTTCCAAGCCTCCCAAAAGTGGATCAACCGGAACCGGAGCTCGCCTTCACTGGGTCCGAAAGACACGTCTTTGAAGGTAAGCACCTCTCCAACGTTGTCGGAGACAATAGCCTTGCCCTTAGCGACGGAAGAAGCAGAGGCCTTTCCCCTACCGCCGATGCTGAGGACAGAAGAGGCACCAGTTCTTCCGGCTGGATTCACCGGATTCGAGGAGCGATACGCACCGCCGTTTGGTTTCATCGTACTCAGATCGCCGGAGGATACATCGGAATTGGCTCCGGTCTTGACAGGAGTGGAGGAGACGTGGGAATAGCCACCGGTTTTAGCGGACTGGGGAACGCCGGTCATCTGTAAACAAAATCGGGAGATTTATGCTGGAGAAGAAAGGTAGTTTTGGTGGAAAACAAAAAACTGAGAGGAGATTAATATAGCAAATCAGATGGGGGATGCGAAACGAATCCATTAATCGGATTAAAGATGTTAAAGGAGTGGGGAGCGAATTCATAGCTATTGAATGAAGATCGTGAAACGGTGGAAGAGAAGATGACGCCATGAAACGGTGGAAGAGAAGAGGAGGAAGAGTAAGGGAGCAGAGACAGAGATGTGAGCAATTAGGGTTAATGCATC
The DNA here is from genome assembly GCA_905132765.1 of Moricandia arvensis. Lineage (NCBI taxonomy): Eukaryota > Viridiplantae > Streptophyta > Magnoliopsida > Brassicales > Brassicaceae > Moricandia > Moricandia arvensis. Next base: position 67,796 of record CAJHQP010000232.1, on the reverse strand, counting down.
GAGGGGAGTGATCCCTCGGCAAGAGATGGGCTATAATGGGCCACTTGAAAACATTCCCAGCACAGACTTTAAACCAGGAGCCCAAAGACGGGAGAGAGCCAGCATGAGATGGGCTATGCTGGGCCATTTGAATCAGTTCGCTGCACAGAAGCCCAACGACGCGTGAGAGCTGATGACGCGGAAAAATCGGAGCCTCCCATTGGTTGATTAAAAGCGCCGACGTGGACACACTCTCTGATCCTCATATTTGCCTTTTAGTATTAGTGGGATGATAATTATACATATACTTCATGAGTTATGCTGAGATCTAGGTGAAATATATATAAAATTCAGTTTTATGTTACTATTATTAAAAATTATTTATTAAAATTTTAGAATAAGAAGAAATATTAACTTGCCATATATCAGTTTAAATGGTGATAACAGAAGTATAATTAAAGACTTCAATTAAATATTAAATATCCTATTTAAAGAAAAAATCATCAAATTTATTACAGTTTTGAAACTTGAACATTTGATCAATAGGCAATTCAGTATATATATATATATATATATATTATAAAAAAATTATTTTCTCAAATTTTCAGTTATTTGTTTTTGGAATCGAAGTTTTAACTTAATTTTTAGGAGTAATATAATCCCATATATAATAAAAAAAATTTCGATGATATACTCAAAGCTTTTTAGTATTGCAATGTTTACCGATTATTGCATTTTAGTTAAAATGGATCTAGTTAACGGTGTCCACGAAACTTGTTTTTCCAACTCAATCACTCTTGAAACTTGTATTCTCACCAAAACTAAAAATGTTTTTTTTTGGAAAATCCATTAAATCATATTTTTAGCTAGATCATGTTTTCAAAAACCATAAAATATTATTTTCCTGTCAAAACTGTAAACTCGTGTTTTCTCAAAAAAACCTCAAACCCGTGTTTTTCAGTCAAAACAGTAACTCTTTGTATTATGGTCAAAATCCTAAATCTATGTTTTCTGTCAAAATTGTAAAACCGGGTTTTTCCATCATAACCATAAAGATATTTTTCTCTCCAAACTATAAAACCACATTTTTCGTCAAAACCATATTTTCCGCCAACCCAAAATTTTCATTTTTCGTTAGTAAAAATAATATCTACTAATCATTTTATGACAAATTATTATATTTACAGTGCGAGAGGTAAATACAGTGGTCATGCTAAAGCTTATATGGTGACTTTTTTCCTGCTCTACTTCTCTTTGCTGTCAGTGGACGAGACAGTATTTACTTCAAGGTGAGACATTTTGGGATGGGAGGGATGTTGGAGTGGGCTCTTGGATTTGGAGGAAGTTTTTGAGGATGGATATCAAAGATGGTCGTAGCGTGAGGTTCTGGACTGATATGTGGCACCCAAATGGTTGACTGGTTGAGCTCACTGGCAAGACTGGTACACAGAAATTTGGTATACGAAGAGATGCAAAGATCTGTGATATTCTAGTTGATGGTGAGTGGAGATTTCGAGATTGTCGAGACCAACATATCCGGGCTGCGGTACCTGCAATTGATAGAGGCATAACCAGCGGTGGATTAGTGTTAGACTGAGTAACAATAACAGGGTGTGCATGATCCACAGTAAGTGGCACTTGCTGAGTTTGTTTTATATCCTCAGCTCCTTTCCAGGCTTTATCATCCTGAAGGATTTTCAGAACCGTTGCTTCTACTGAATACTCTTTATTATCAAAGAGTAACTTGTTCCTATTAGTCCACAGGGTCCAAAGAACCCATGGGAAAATCGGAATACAGCCTATGCTCGTGGGAGGGGGGATGTTGATAATTCGGTTACAAACCTTCAAAAAAGATTTAATGGATTCTTGTGCTTGAGAGTGAGACATTGGGAGGTTGACACAAGGTAGCATATTCCAAACTCTAGATGCAAAAGGGCATTGAAGGAAGATATAAATCTCTGTTTCATGGGCTCCACATCGTTTACATTTGGCTTCTACATCTATACCTCTCTTTTGAATGGTAGCACCGACTGGAAGTGCCCCCGCCATAGATATCCAGAGAAGGTGACTCAAATTTGGTGAAGTGTTAACGAACCAGATTTCGTTTTTCCGGTCGAAAAGATCAAGAGGTTCAAGTTCTGAATTGAGCTTTGCTAATGCGTATCGTAATTTAGTAGTATAGGCTCCAGATTTGTCTTTTAACCACACCAGATCATCCTTCATGTTGCAATCACTAGGGACAATTGAAAGGATGGCTTTCTCATACTGAGGCAGGTTTTCTTTGATTGCTTGAATGTCCCATTCCACTGAATGTGGTAAGAGCAGGTCCGCCACACGAAGATTTGCGTTGCTCAGGGTAAGTGGTCCTATTGGGACTGTTGGTTTATCCAGCTGCAATCAAGGATCTGACAAGATACATATATCCTGCTCGTTACCAACTATCCATCCCAATCCTTGTTTAAGCACTTCCTTTCCGGCCATGATACCTCTCCAACCATGGGAGGCTGAGGAAAGTGTTGAGCAGTCAAGGAAGGAGGAGGATTTACAGTATTTGCCAAGGAGCTTTTGTGCCAATAAGGATAGAGATTCTCTTAGAATTCTCCAAGCCAGTTTGGCGAGAGAGCGTTGTTGAATTTTTTGATTCTCGGAAACCTAATCCTCCAGCACTCTTCGGTCTAGTCAGCCTCTCCCACAAAACCCAGCAAAGTTTGCGGGCCTCTGGCTTAGCGTCCCACCAGAAGCGGTGATCACGCTCTGGATTTTTTTACAAATGGATAGAGGGAGTTTGAAGCATGGAATGGTATAGGTAGGTAGGCTGCTAGGACTGCTTGTAGTAGAATTTGTTTCTCAGCCCCATACATGTATCGTGTAGTCCAAGTGTAGGATTTTTTTCTGATTCTATCAATCAAATTCGCGAAAATTTCCCTCTTCTTCCTGCCAAAGTGTTCTGGGAGTCCCAAGTACTTCCCCATTCCACCTTAGTTTTGAATATTGAAGAAAATTCCTCACTCGTACTTTGACTTACGAGGAGTCTTAGCTAAGAAGGTGATGGATGATTTCCCGAGGTTTATGCATTTACCAGAAATGCTTTCGTAGAGGTTGAGGATCTACTTTAAGGCTTTACAACTATTGACATTCGTCTTCGTGAAAAACATCGTGTCATCAGGAAAACGTAGATGGTTTATGGGCGGACAGCCTCGTGCCACTTTTATCCCCTTTAGACTCCCATTATCCATCGATTTTACGTAGATTTTGGAAAGTACTTAAGTACAAATGATGAAGAGATAGGGCGGCGATAGTGGATCGCCTTGTCGGATTCCCCAAGATGGATGACCTTCCCTTGCGTTGAGCCATTGACTAGATAGGTGTAGGAGACTAACTTGATGCATTCCATGATCCAGGAGGTCCATTTGTGATGGAAGCCAAGCTGCAATAAGACTTTCTCAAGGAAGTTCCATTCGATCCTATCAAAGGCCTTACTCATATCGGTTTTCACCGCCATTGAGCATCACACTTTTGCACCCGATGTCTGGAGATAATGGAGGACTTCGTGAGCAATGATAACATTGATGAGATGGCTCTCCCTTTAATGAAGGCAGACTGGTTTTTGGAGACAATGGTGTGGAGTATCGATTGGAGTCTACTGGTAAGGACTTTAGCGATTACTTTGTAGTGTGTACTACACAAAGCAATAGGTCTATAGTCTGCTACTTTCTTTGCTCCTCTGGTTTTTGGAATGAGTCTGACGTGAGTCTCATTATAACGAGCATCCAACGAGCCCGAGGCGAAGAAACTACCAATTTCATTTGTCACATCATCCCCGATAATATCCCAAAAGCTTTGGTAGAAGCAAGCAGAGAAATCGTCCGGCCTGAGGCCTTATCCGGGTAAATCCCAAAGACAGCTATTTGGATCTCTTGCTTATTTGGATTCCTAGTCAAGGTATCGTTCATCTCATCCGTAATCACATGGTTGACCACTTCCTCAATGATCTGAAGGGAGGCTGTTTGTTTTTGTTTTAATGTAAACAGCTCCTCGTAGTAGTTCACAATGGTTTTAACAATTTTGTCCTTGTCGTAGAATGCTTTTCCAGATGCGTCCTCTATCGATGAAAGTTGATGGTTCTTTTTTCTCTTGTCACCGCATGGAAGAAACTTGAATTCCGGTCTCCGTTGTGGAGCCATTGGATTTTGCTTCGTTGCCTCCAGTAGAGTTCTTCCTCGGCATAGGCCTATTCTAGTTTCGCATATAAGGCGCCAATCTATAATGGATTCGGGGAGTTGCTAGAGAGTGCTTCCTTCAGATTTACTTGAGTCTCCATGATTAGTTCCTTGGTGTTCTGGTTCTGGATTCTATTCCATTCCATTATCTTCCTTCGTATCCTACTGATTTTCTAGGACATAACTTCATATGACATAGTAGTCCAATGTTTATCCACAATCTCCCTTAATTTTGGATTCTGTTTGAGCCTCCTATCAAATTGAAACAGACCACGTTTCTTGTCTTTTGATTGATAGAGGTGGATTAGAATTGGGTGATGATTAGATCCTTCAAATCTTAAGTATTCACAGCATCCCGCCGGGAAGTCTTCAGCCCATTTGCAGTTTATCATTGCTCGGTCCAATCGCGATTGGATAAAGTGACTATATCGAGTTCCCCTCCATGAAAGGGAATTTCCCGAGTGTTGGAGATCCCATAGACCCATTTGCGATACAAAGCTGCGGTAAGCTAAAAAGGAACCTTCCCATCTCAAGGGTCCTTCCTCCTTTTCATTGTTATCTAGCAGGTCATTAAAGTCTCTTACTATTAACCATGCTTCTTCATCTCTTCTTACACAATTTCAGTTAACTTATTCCAGAATTCTGCTTTACCTTCTACTCGGGGTGGACCATAGATGAAGGAGACGAACATGGATTTCTGGTGCAGAACAATATAAGTATCAATAATGTTGGGAGAGGAAGAGAGAATATCGACCTGAGCATCTTCGTTCCAGGAGAGTGAGAGTCCGCCACTGTTTCCAATTGGAGGCACCATGAAGTGGTAAATATATTCCATTTTCTGGAACATTCAGAGCACCACTTCATCTTGATTCATAGTTTCCATGAGGAAGATAATTTCAGGGGAAATTCAAGATTTGAATTCCCTGATTCGCTGGCCTGTCAATGTGCTCCAAATACCTTTGCAGTTCGAGCTGAGCATCGCTAAGGAAGCGCATTTTGGTTTGACCGAAAATACTTTCCATTCTTTGTAATTATCGGGATGATAGTGGTCTTTGGCGCTCCGGGTTAGCGAGTGGATGTCTTGATGTTTCCTAGCTGGAGTTTCCTCCTTGCGGAGTTATGCGTTTTGGTGATTTTCCGTTTTTTCAAGCTAAGGCTCCAAAGAGGGTAGTTGTTCTCTTTCTTCTGAGTTATCTTTGTGGTCTTCTTTCTTCCCACACTTATTGTTACCATCTTGGGTCCTTCAGATAGACGAGCTTGGATGGGTACATAAGCTTGAATAAGATCCGGGAGGGGTCTCAGTCTTAGGGAGACGTATCGCATATCTTCACTAAGCGATCGGATTGGCGAAGAAGCATCTGGAGGCGAGGTCAGCATCCCTGGAGGGCGAGAGCCAAAGGGGCGAGAGCTGTTGATGCCTATCCGAGGGGAGATCATAGTTTCCTCAAAGTATTGAATTTCAATGTCATGTAAGCGACTTGAACCCGTGGATAAGCCTTGCTGAGTAATGAGAGCTTTCCCATTAGAGGGCAATGATAAACGATCTTTGGCAGGGCGTCTGGTTTCAGAAACCCCAACCTCCTCGCATACCTCCTCGTCTCTAAGTGTTAGGGACCTTCTCAGGTCATTAGAGTTGAGTAGATTCGTCGGTATGCCTGGCATTGGATGCATTTTGAACCTGAGTCACGCAGGGATGGTCGTTTGTCTTCTCATCCTGAGTCTTAAATTCCTTCTGTATCTTGGCGTGTTTCCAGCTCCCGGGAGGGGTGGTTAAAGGTAAGGTGGTAGCTCCTAATTCCAATTATGTCTGATATGGTTGGAACTCGAGAGTATGATATTCTCTGTTTATTGGTAGTGATCCTACCACAGCGGTAATCAATATCAGCAGGGAAGTCACTTCCATGTTGTCGATCGTAGTTCTGGAGTCGCTTCTTCTATCAATGGAGTCGTATCTTCTAGGATATGGAAGGGAGGAGTTTCTGAGGCTATGCTCTCGGGGATCTTTCCCAGCTTTCCGGTCCTCATACTTCCTCCTTTTTTCATTCAGACGGGCCATTGTGTTGCTTTGTAAGATGCCTAATCGTCTTGAACTTGTATCTTACTAACGTGAATCTCCCAGAAGTGGGCAGTAACTCTTTTCATGGGAGAGAGAGAGTGACACTTGAAGCAATGTTTCTCAAGCTTCCCGTAGGCAAATTCCACTTGTTTTGTTTCTCCTGATGGCAATAAAATGTCTCGAAGCATTTCTAACGCTTGTTGTCCGTTAATCAGAACTCGGATTCATGCATGTGTATGGATACAATCCTCTACTTTTCCTAGTTCCTTTCCAATAACTTTTAAGGCTTCATCTGACCAGGAGTGGAGAGTAACTCCATGTATCTGGATCCAAAAGGGTAGGAAGGGTTGGAAGCTTTCTGATACCACTGGTTCCCATCTCTGGATGAGGAACATCCATTTTTTGAAGTGGAACGGGGCCTTATTGAGAATGGTGAGTAGATCTCTTTCATTTTCAAATTTGAATTGAAACATATGTGGCCCAAGGTCTCTTCCGGCGAAACGTTCGTTGACATTCCAATGCTAGAGGAAGAATTCCACTATTGCCTTTGTGTTTTGAGTTGTCGGGTTTGTAACTCTCTCAATAAAGGTACATTTGTTTTTCCTTAATCAGAATAGTAGAGTTAACATCTGGAATTGGAACTACTGGTTTTTTCTTGGGTTGGTCTTGGGTCGTCGTCCACTTTCCTTTGTCTTCGCGAGAGTAATGGTTGCTCATATTGTTTACTGGGTTAAGGTTGAAGTTGCTAGAGGTAAGCTTCCTACTAAGATGCAAGGATGGATGAAGAATTCTCACTAGGAATATTAAGAGCAGCTGGTTTCGAGGCTTATAAAACTTCAGGGAGAGGTATTAAAACTTGGTGGAATTGCGAATCAGGATTCCTGAAGTGAGAAGAAACCTTCGCAATGTTGGCTGAATCATTCGATAAGTTTTTCCATGGTAGCTCTGACTGGTTCAGTGACGAAGATAGTCCCTCCGACTCGAATTAGGGGAAAATTCGATGGGTAAAAATTCAGAGGAGTGAATAAATCGAGAAGTATATCCTAAAAAAAGAAAGGAATTAGAAAAGGAATTGACTTTAGGCAGGATTTAACCAGAAGAGGTTTTCTTTCCGTTAAATTACTTGTTACTTTGTTCACAAAAATTGTACCTATTACTCATTTACATTTGTGTAAAATTACAGTTTAATTGTTGAAATTTGAAATCTTTGTAAATTAATCATAACGTGTTTGGGTGTTATATTCGTTCATTCTCACCCCGACGCATCTTAGCTTAGCACCGTCGCCACCGAATTCGAATTTCCGGTTATCTTTATCGCCGGAATATCCCCTGCCCGTGTGGCTATCGATATCGGATCTAGTGGCTCCCTTTCTTCGTCCAGATCTCGTGCTACCTTGATTCGCGCAAAGCCACGATGGAGGCGATCGATGAGTTGTCTCAGCTTTCGGATTCGATGAGACAAGCGGCGGCGCTGCTCGCTGACGAAGATCCCGAGGAGAGCTCTCCTTCTAGACGCCCTGCTACTTCTCTCAACGTCGTTGCCCTAGGAAATGTGGTGGGTTTCCTTTTTCTTCTCTTAGTTTCCAGTGCTGTGATCGAGTGTAGATTTGGTAGGATGCATTCTTCGTTCGTCGCTGGTTTTGTTGTGTTTCTCTTCATCATGAATTGTTTGATTGATTCTATGAGGTTAATATCTGGAAGGAAAAAGGTTGATGTGTTTGATATTTGTTCCCGTGAGAGTGTCACTTGCACAAAGTGTATTTCAGGAAGATAAAACTATAAGCCTTTCTTGTCAGATTGATCTCTCTGTTATGTAAGCCACTTGTCTGTTGAAAGATTGGAGAATATGTTGCTCTGTGTATGTCACTGGAACGTTTAAGCGTTAATTTTTCTCGCTTTGCTTGCTGAAACAGGGAGCTGGGAAGTCTGCAGTTTTGAATAGCTTAATTGGTCATCCAGTTCTGGTAAGTTCTATATTGTGTGTGCGGGAGTTTGTTTGTTTCACTATTGGCTGCTGCGGTTTTTTATTTTAACCTAACCACCTTCTTCTATCTCTGTTTGGTAATTACAACGGACAGCCGACGGGTGAGAATGGTGCTACACGGGCTCCTATAATCATTGACCTGAGTAGGGAGGAATCTCTTAGCAGCAAGGCAATAATCCTGCAAATTGACAATAAATCTCAACAAGTTTCTGCAAGTAAGACTCCCTATATGCACCTTTGCAATTTGGAAATGATTTGTAAATCTTTTTTCTGCATGTAGGATACAGTGCCTTGGATTATTATGTATGTAATGTTTTTCGTTTGTTCTGTATGGGCGTATTCTAGGTGCCCTAAGACATTCTCTACAGGATAGGCTTAGCAAAGGAGCCACAGGGAGGGGTCGTGATGAAATATACCTAAAACTTCGTACAAGCACTGGTAAGTCCTTTCCTACTTAGACAATCATAATTGGCCGCATTTATTGGCTGAAACTGGTCAATTTAGCATTCATATTATCAACCTAAGTTTTGGGTATTTGAATATGCCCCTGACATCAGTGAACGACTCAGCTGTAATATGTTGCCACCACTAACTAAAATGCACATTGGCAGCTTCACTTTTTTGGGTAGAACCTGAAGCCTAGTTGTGGATTTCGGTTATATGTATAAACGAAGGCTATGAAGAACTTAATATTCTACTCTTAAGAACATGAATAAGCACATATCAATTGTTTCCTTACGGTTTTCTATTATCATTACGACATATTTGTCCCCTTTAAATTGCAGCTCCACCACTGAAATTGATAGATTTGCCTGGACTGGACCAGAGAATTGTTGATGATGCTATGGTAAGATTATGAACTGCATGATGCCTTTGTCATTCCCCTAGTCCACCTGTCAACCATACACATTCAAGATTTTTTATTCGACATTCTGGCTGAAAGGGAAACATAGATTCATTTTCTTACTTTTCTTATCTTGTAATTTGTTTCTTAACTCTCTTGGCAAGATTGGTGAACATGCACAGCACAATGATGCCATACTGTTGGTTATTGTGCCTGCTAGCCAGGCATCTGAGATTTCTTCCTCTCGAGCCCTGAAGACCGCAAAGGAGTATGATCCAGATAGTGAGTTGCCCTTGCTATATTTTGGTTAAACAATTTTTCATTATATAGACCCTTCATTATATTTTTGAAGTATTGCGATTGCCCTTGCTATATTTCGATTAAGCCATTGGATTTTCTATAACAAAAAAATATTCACATATTTCCCTGTTTATAGGCACTAGGACCGTAGGAATTATCAGCAAAATTGACCAGGCAGCAGAGAACCCAAAAGCGCTTGCAGCAGTTCAGGCTCTTATTTCAAACCAGGGACCTCCGAAAACAACTGATATTCCATGGGTTGCACTTATTGGTCAATCTGTCTCAATTGCATCAGTGCAGTCTGGAGGCAGTGAGAACTCTTTAGAAACTGCTTGGCGTGCTGAGACTGAAAGCCTCAAATCCATTTTGGCTGGTGCTCCACAAAGCAAACTTGGCAGAATTGCTCTGGTTGACACCCTTGCTAGCCAGATTCGTAGCAGAATGAAGCTCAGGCTACCAAATATCTTGTCTGGGTATTTTCTCTCTCTACATGTTTGCTTTAAGATGTCATATTTGCAAATCAAAATGGATTGCTTGTTTTGCATACTTTCTATACTTGTAGTTTAGAGAAGACTTACAGTTTGCTGCATGAAAGCCCACCCATTTCTTAATCTTTGAAATGGATCTTTAGGCTATGCTTATTAGCGCACTTCTCATGATGTGTACTAGAAAAGCTTTATCCCAATATCACTGGTCCATGCTTATCCTCTGTAAATCTGATATGTTTTTTTTTTCATCTCCCATGTCAGTTCTTTCATTTGTTTTAGTTTTCTGGATGATTATTCTGGGACATAATTCTGGTTCTTATGAAAACTCTGAACATTCGAATTATTTGCTTACATGCACAGACTCCAGGGTAAGTCTCAAATAGTGCAGGACGAATTAGCAAGGCTTGGTGAACAACTGGTTAGTAGTGCTGAAGGTACAAGGGCTGTAGCTTTGGAGCTTTGCCGTGAGTTTGAGGACAAATTTCTTCACCATTTGGCTGGTGGTGAAGTGAGTATTTTCCTACATAAGCTGAATAATGTTGTAGTCTGGAAATTTTAAATAAGCACCCTCATTGCCAAGTATGACATCACTGACCAAGTAAAATAGCACCCTCGTTGTGCTACTTTCAACGGAAAAGGTGTAGTGCTGTTTTAATGTAGAGTGGATAAAAAACTTTAGGAAGATTGCCTTATATCAGCTGGAATTTAATGAAATTTATATTGGATGTGCAAGCTCTACTTTTCACTGAACAAGTTTTTGAATTGCATTGCATGTCTTGTGATTGTGCCTTTCATGTGCTGAAGCCACTTTTGGAGCTTGGTAAATTATTATTGTTTTTAACAAAATTTTATACAGGGAAGTGGTTGGAAAGTTGTTGCAAGTTTTGAAGGCAATTTCCCGAACCGTATAAAGCAGCTTCCATTGGATAGATACTTTGACTTGAACAATGTTAAAAGGGTGGGTTTCTGCATTTTTTTTGCCTCGAATCTTATGAACAAGTAAAAGATTTAGATTGGAGTTTGACAGATTGATTTCCTAACCGTTTCAGATTGTATTAGAGGCAGATGGTTATCAACCTTATCTCATATCTCCAGAGAAAGGGTTGAGATCGTTGATAAAGATTGTTCTTGAGTTGGCTAAAGACCCAGCACGACTATGCGTTGATGAGGTGTGTCCGTGTTAGTATTTATAGTTTATCTAGTGTTGCTTCCTCTACGTTGAGCTGCATAGGATTGAAATGCCAAAATTACTAGTTGTGAACATTGGCCATGGCTTGTTACTCATGGGCTGTTCAAACATATTACTATAATATATTAGCTGTGACGATTTAGATTTATTGGAGTCCTACTCAATCTTGTTGTCAATACTGTCAAGTTTCATTGATTTTGAAGATTTTTTTCATAACTGGTTGCTTACCCTCTGAACTTTGATTAGGTTCACCGAGTGCTTGTTGACATAGTTTCAGCTTCCGCGAATGCCACACCTGGTCTTGGCAGATATCCTCCTTTTAAGAGAGAGGTAATAGTGCGTTCACCGTTCTCATTAAGTAGCATTTTTCATCTTCATAACAGCATTCCTTTTCTTATTATGGTTATGAACCAGGTCGTTGCTATAGCAAGTGCCGCACTTGATGGATTCAAAAATGAAGCTAAGAAGATGGTAGTTGCACTAGTTGATATGGAGCGTGCGTTTGTTCCACCTCAGCACTTCATCCGCCTCGTACAAAGAAGGTAACATCAGCTTTCCTGTCTTTGCTTTTCGGCTCTGTCATTTCAAGTGGCCGTACCTCATCAAACTGATTAATCATTAATATAGTTTCTTTCTTTGGTTTTATCACGGTTTTATACATGTCAAACGGATCTACTTTTGTGGGTGTCCTGCTTTTCCTGCTTTTCCTATTTTTTATGTTTGCCTGTAAATTGAACATTTATGTATCTGCATACCTTCACTACAGTTACATATTCACCTTTCGTAGTAGTGCCATAGCTGCAGAATTTGCCGCAAAAGTCATGATATTTATAATATACTCATTAACACAAGCTTTATTGTTTTCGTTTATGATGCATATCTCATTATTGTTAACCCCTCTGGCTGTACGGTTTACTATCTTCATCAGAATGGAAAGGCAGCGTCGTGAGGACGAGCTTAAAGGTCGTTCATCTAAAAAGGGACAAGATGCAGAGCAATCTCTCTTAAACAGGGTTTGCCTTTATCTCAATATAGATCTGGATTCTTTTACTGGATAGTGCTTTCAAGTTTTTTATATAAAGTAAGGATGTAACAGTTCTCGTTTCTGCTTGTAAACCAGGCATCTAGTCCTCAGCCAGATGGGTCATCAACTGGTGGTAGCTTGAAATCATTGAAAGACAAATTTCTTCCGCAAGATGAAGATAAAGACAAAGATAAAGAAATGCCAGAGGTCTCTGGTCTAAAAACTGCTGGTCCTGAGGGGGAGATAACAGCAGGTCCTTATTCCAATATAATTCTGCATAGTGGCTGTCTAACGGAGTTCTTTTTGCTTCCATCTTGCATTTACTGCTGCTAAGCTTACCTTCAGTTCAATTGTGTGATTTCTTCGCCTTTTCTTTTTCGTAACTGCCAGTTAAGCTTTGCACTGGTGTAGGATTGGCTTTTCTTGAACTTACGTGTTGTGATAAAACACCAGCTTCAAGCTTTTCTTTTTGTTGGCGATATGTTCTTTTCTTTTTTTTCTTGCCTGCGACTTAGCGTTAACTAGTGCAGGATGCACTTTCATGGTTTTAGTTTGTTATAGAAACCAGCATACATGGTCTTCAACTTAACTTTACTCTGTTGCGCAGGGTACTTGATGAAGAAAAGTGCAAAGACAAATGGCTGGAGTAGGCGATGGTTTGTTCTGAATGAAAAGACTGGAAAGGTTAGCGTTTATCACAAATATCCTTCATGACCAATTTAAATATTTGCAAAAGAGAAAGCTGTGTGCATTTTAATATTAACTGTTATGCGAGCAGTATATCATCCCTTACACCGAAAACGTTTTCTTAGCGTTAGTGCTGATGAGAAAATATATATGCTTCATAACTAACATTATCCTTTTTTTTTTACTAGAACGTTTTTGTTATGATTGTTGCTGAAGTGATCTATCTTTGCATTTACCTTTCTTCAGCTTGGTTATACGAAAAAGCAAGAAGAAAGGAACTTCCGTGGCACTGTAACTTTGGAGGTATCATTCTCTTCCAATACTTACTTTTCGACAGGCGGAAATTATATCTGCAATTAAAAGATTATTATAGGGGTTTCATATTAAACGTCCTCTCCCACCTGTCGATGAATGATGTTTACGTGTAACTGTGAAACTCTGCAAAACGTCTAATTACTGTTACCACTAATGAGAAAACCTGGATGCTTCATAATAACGATTAGCTCTCACAATTTTATCAAGGTACACAATACGTACATTTTTGTCTCATGAAACTCTGTTAATCTTCTCAGGAATGCAGTATTGAAGAAATTTCTGATGATGAAGGAGAAAAATCAAAGAGCTCGAAAGATAAGAAATCAAATGGACCTGATTCAAAAGGACCAGGCCTTGTATTTAAGATAACCTGCAGAGTTCCATATAAGACTGTACTTAAAGGTATGTCAAGCTATTATAAAAGTTAGCTGCTTGACCCTCTTTTTTTGTGCTGTTATGTATGAGTAAGTCTTAAGAAATCTCTTATGTTGCAGCTCACAATGCACTGATTCTGAAGGCTGAGAGCATGGTCGATAAGAATGAGTGGATTAATAAGCTGCAAAAGGTTATCCAAGCCCGAGGAGGCCAAGTAGGTGGCGCTTCCATGAGACAAAGTCTTTCAGAAGGTTCACTTGTAAGTCACACAAGGAAACTATCCCGCTTGTTCAGTGAAATTTTCTTATCCCTTTCCCTTAAAAGTTAGAATTTATGCAATATATTGGTTATCTGATCTTAATCCGGTCCAAGATCATGAAGACAAAGTCTTTATCGTACATTTCCTATATGGCTTGAAAAACCATTTTACGTGTAGATAATTTGTTAGCCATTTAGTTTACACGACGTGATAATAAATTCGGATAATGCTTAGGTTTGTCTGCTTTTCTTTTCTTGTTCAGGATAAGATGGTTAGGAAACCGGTTGACCCGGAAGAGGAACTGCGATGGATGTCCCAAGAAGTACGGGGCTACGTTGAAGCTGTTCTCAACAGCCTTGCTGCAAATGTTCCAAAGGTGGTCTAGTTAGTAATCTGGTGAAATCTTTTATTACCTGGATCACATTACTTAACGCATCTTTGGCTTCAACAGGCCGTTGTTCTTTGTCAAGTGGAGAAATCAAAGGAAGACATGCTGAATCAGCTCTATAGTTCTATCAGGTTACATATCTTTGATCCCAATATAGTATTGTAACTAAATACGACTGTCGTGTGATGTGGTGCTTATTCGTCTCTCTCTTACATTGATCTGCAGCGCGATTGGTAACGAGAGAATTGAATCGTTGATTCAAGAGGATCAGAACGTCAAAAGAAAAAGAGACCGTTACCAGAAGCAGTCCTCTCTTCTGTCAAAGCTCACAAGACAGCTTAGCATTCACGATAACCGAGCAGCTGCTGCTTCTAGCTGGTCTGACAGCGGCACTGGTATAAACATATATAAATACACATCTGCTCTCTTAATATGGGGCTAGTATGTAACCACTAAAATAATTAATTTTTCTTGTGTTCTATTATTTGCAGAAAGCAGCCCGAGAACCAATGGAGGGTCTACCGGGGAGGATTGGATGAATGCGTTTAACGCTGCTGCGAGCGGACAGGACTCATTGAGGAAGTATGGATCGGGTGGTCATAGCCGACGGTACAGTGATCCAGCTCAGAATGGTGAGGATGATTCTTCTGGGCCTGGTGGAAGCAACCGTCGCACCACACCAAATAGGCTCCCACCGGCACCGCCACAGTCTGGGTCATCTTACAGGTATTAGTAGAACGTCTTTGATTTTACAAGTATGTTATTGGAGAACGAGGAACACATTCTTTTTTTTTCCCCTATCTGGGATTGGTCCCCATTTCTGGGACTCGTTTTTTTTTACTTGTCTTCAGAAAAGGAATGCTTATTGTATGGAATGATGATGTACTCGCGTGTGTTTGTAGATAAAGACATTGTTAGAAACACATATCATGAATTTTATGTCTCACTTGGTCATATGTTTTTCTTTTTCTTCTAAATAAACGTTTCGTGTTTGACAAAACAAAATGTTTCATTGTATATTTTTCTTAGCATTTTTCTTACATCAAACGGCTATTTCATGACAAGCTTTAAGAGGTCTGAATAACTATACTGAAATAAAATAACTAATAAACTCAAGTTCTCTATCAAAAGATTTTGCGGTTTTAGCTAGAAATATTACAAGCCAAATATGTATACTTTCCATTTATGGATATTTTTTTTTAACACAAATTTGCATTAAAAAAATGTCAAGCTTCAAAAGAAGAAATTACAATAGCTGCATTCAAAAGGACATGCTTTGGTAGCGCATCAACATCCTTTTCCGAATCATCCTTGATACAAATGAAAGAACAAAAGGAGACTAACAATATCTGCTAAAATACCATACAACTTCGAAATAAGAGTCTTTGATTTAGAACATTGATGAGTTGGAGTGTATCAAATTCACAATGTGTGTGAGTAAACCTCTTTTCAAAACATTTAGAAATTATTATCTAAGAACCAGTCCTTTCGCTACCAATGGAGATTGAGCGAATCGACAATGAGCCATAAAGCTTGTTCTGTTTTTGCCATTCCTTATCACCCATCTGAGACCTGCTAGTTTGTTGTCTACTTGCCAAGCTGCATCCATTTGTAGAAGAGTGGTATCAGAAGGTGATGGGACTGAAAGTGTTGGCAGTTGTCTAGACGAAGTCGTGTTCCCCAAGCCATTCCCTTGCTGTAAATATTGCTTTTGCTATGAGCTCCTCTGGTGAAGTCTCTTTTTTTTTTGTTGAATATAAGATTGGTTCTAGCTAGCCACATGTTCCATATGATCCATGGAGCTATGGGACTAGTGGAAACACCCGTGGGAGGGGGGGCAAACTAGATCACAAAGAGCAGGCCAACAAGAGGCTAAATCTATACATCCTCTAATGTCAATGTTTGACAAGAAGGGAACCAAGTTCTAGAATTTTTGCGCATAACTGCATTGAAAGAACATATGATTGATAGATTCATGATTGTTTCATCTCTTACATTGAGTCTCTCAGATGATGTTGCGGCTTGCGATATCCCCAACCAGTAACGCACCTCGAAAAGTCTTCCAAAGAAATTGCTTAATCTTTGGGGCTGTTTGTAGTTTCCAAATTCCTTTACTCCAATTGAAATCTCCTGCAAGCATCTCAGATTCCGGTTTTACTTCTCGGTCTTGAGGGAAAATTCATACCATGTCTTTGTTGATGGGGTAACTAGCTAAACCAGTTTATATGGATCCCCGGTTTTTCTTGATTTAATGCACATGATTGACTCTTCCTCTTAGGGGATTGTTCTGCGAACTTAGTGTCTGTTCCAGTCCTCTCGGTTCGGTTACATTAGAGAAGCTACTGTCAAAATGAGATGGTGTTCCGGTGGTGATCCCATCGGTATTCTCTGTTCTGAGAAACTAAGCCAAGATCGTTCCATAGACTGATTGATTCTCCATCTCCAACGGCCCAACTCGAGTTACTGAGGATGAGATCCCTACCCGTCAGTATGCTCCTCCAACCATGAAACTCCACTGATTTATGTGGCGCATGCAAGAAATATGAGCCTCAGAAGTACTTGTCCTTGAAGATACGGCTAAGGAGGCAGGAAGGTTATGAATACATTGCCAACTGAGTTTTGCCAGAAAAGCGTCATTGTAGCTTTGGAACTCTCTAAAATTGAGGCCTCCTAGTGATTTTGGCATTGTCATATTAACCCAAGAAACCCAAGCCATTTTCCTTTTCCCCTCTTTCTCATCCCACAAAAATCTTGTGATAACTGATTGAATATGTTCGCAAAGCGAGAGAGAGATCTTAAAGCAAGTCATGGTGTATGAAGGTATATGAGATGGAACTCTCTTTAGCATCAACATTACCTGTTTGAGCAACCGCTTGCCTTTACCCGAATCTTGTCTACAATAAATGTGAAAAGGTCCCTTTTCCGTCTCCCAAAATTCTCGGGTAATCCGAGATACTTTCCGATTCCCCCCTTATTTTGGATTCATAGGCAGTCTTTGATACTTGCTTTCAGGGATGGTGGTGCCTTACGAGAAAAATTGATAGACAATTTGTTTTTGTTGATCGATTGGCCTGAGGCCGACTCATATTGGGACATAATCGTCCTAAAGGCAGCGACTCTTTCCTCATTGCTTAAACAAAGATAATAGTGTCATTGGAAAATAGGAGGTGATTTACACGAGGACTCCAACATGCTATCTGAATGCCAACCAGCTGACCCGTTCCTTGAGCTTTATTACACACACCCGAGAGCACTTCACTACACAAGATGAAAATGTATGGTGAGAGTGGGTCTCATTGGCGGATACCCTTACTCAATTTAACTCTTCTTCCTTTAGGTGCACCGTTGATGAGAAAGGCGTAGGTAACAGAAGAAACAGATTCCATGATCCAAGCGATCCAGCGATGATGGAATCCAAGTCTCTCAAACACCAGTCAAATAAATTATCATTCAGCCCATCATAGGCTTTTCTCATGTTTTTTTTTTGACCGCCATAGAACATCACTTCTTGGCATTAGAAGTTTGGAGAAAATGTAGAACTTCATGGGTGATCAAAACATTATCTGAAATTACTCTTCTCGTGACAAAGGTGGACTGGTTTTCCGATATGATATTAAAGACCGCTTAGTACACACTGCAGAGCGCTATCGGCCGATAATTTGTTACTTCTTGAGGACTTCGGATTTTTGGGATGATTCGTATGAACATCTCATTGATCTTTGGTGACAGCTTGCTGGTAAAAAAAATCCTGAATCTCTTTAACTATATCCTCTCATATGGAATCCCAGTGGGTGTGAAAGAATCTTGTGGAGAAACCGTCCGGTCCCGAAGCCTTATCAGCATGAATCGAAAAAACTACAGATTTGATCTCTTCTCAGGTCGTATGATAAAAAGTCCTAGAACTCGAATGCAATAGTAAGATATCCAGCTCTCGTTGCAATTCTAATTAGATGACTAAGTCTTTGTTCCAGCTGTCGCGTGTGAACAAGGAGGGAGTGTCGATCAATACTATGGTATGAGTGTCGATCGATACTTCCTTAGGCAAGGATTAACGTCCTAATTGATATGTTCACTAGGTTAACTAGATCAACCGTCGCATGTATTTAACAACCTAGCTCAACATAATTAATTCATGTAATGAACCTATTATCGTAGTTATAAGTATCATAGGTTCATGGTTCTAGTTAGCTACTCTAGAATACAAACAATAAACCCACTTCTGATGAAGGATTCTAAAGATCACCCTAGCAATTCTATGTCTCAGCAACTTATCTAAACGCTAATAAAAATCCTAAATCTAACAAAGGAAACTATTGAGACATGATTGAGAAAAGCATAACAAATATCTGAAGAGAATGCACAAATAGATAGAATAATAAAATTAGAGTTCCAATACAATCTCTGAAGAAGTCTTGATTCTATCTATTAAAACTAAGTAGCTAAAACTTTTAAATTTTACAGGTTGTGTTTCTGGTGGTGTGTTTCCCAAACAATGATAAAACACATAAATACTATGTATAAAGTCGGCCATTGGCAGTCTTATCATTAAATGGAACTTATGGGCTTGAGTCGGACTTGACTTTAAGTCGGCCCGTCTCCTCGCGGGTGTCAGTCGATACCAAGAAAGTAGTGTCGATCGACACTTCTCTTGGATTTCAACTCTGACTTCTGCTTTCTTCAACAACTACGAATTTGCTCATCATTAAGCTCTAGAAGGCTTTATAATCTCCATATTACTCCAAAACATACATGGACCTGAAAACACTCTAACTACGACTCCAAGCACATATAATAGTATCTAAAAAGCACATATACTATGGGTGAAAACTGGTAAAATTCATAGTATATCAACCCCCCCCCAGACTTATCCTTTTGCTTGTCCTCAAGCAAAACATAGAACAATCATGTAAAGAGCTCTGCAAACACATGGACTCACACAATTTTTAAACCTTACTACCTTCACCTCTGCAATGTTGCAAGCCACATCAGAATGGTAACAACTTCAAGGGCACTTCCATGTACTAGACCTTAGCTAAGCAACCAAACCTTCCAGCCCACTGCTTCTCTGATATTCGCTTGACTAACCCCTCTACTGACCTTACTTTTGTAGATAAATTTGTAGGCTAAATCTTGGGAGTATCGATCAAAGGACACATGGACTCTTAACCCCTCAAGTATCTGAACACACAAGTAGTCTTCTGTGATCCCTTTCCTCTCTTCTCTGAATCTTTTTTTATTAATCCGATGAAACAGTGTCGCTGATGCAGTCCGTCTTGTTCATCTTTTTCTTTTAACAAAGTGTAGGCGAATAATGGGGTCATAGGAAATTTTTCTACCCCTTGCTTCCATCAATGAGTTATCATTATTTCCCGAATTAGAATAATGGGGGCATATAAATTTTCCTATCACTCTGCATCCTTCAGAAAATCATCTCAATTTTTTTTCCTTTTCTAGATGCCGAAGAGAGAATGGAACCAGAAACACACAAACTTTTATCTTCCATACTTTCAGGATGAATCTGATACTCGTGATTCTTTGTTGATCGACATTTATTAAGTGTTGGTCGATGCTTGCTGCAGACTCGTCTTCCTCGGGTCTTTTTTGTCATGAAATAAAATAAACAAAAAAAGCAGTAAAAAGCAAAACGTAAAACTAATTTGAAACTTACTAAATGGGTTGCCTCCAATTAAACACTTGTTTATAGCCTTTAACTTGAAGTTTGGATGTTTTTGGCTAGTATAAAGGCAATGGAACACTTGTTGGAAAACAAGTATCCAGATTTTCTCTGCTCATCTCGAACCAGGTGCCTACAAAGCTTTTAATTGCTTGCTCTTGCTGTCTTTGAATGATCTCATGTGTGTAATCCACTTTCAGCTGCAGCTCTTACATACACTTACTTAACTATCCAATGCTGTTGTTGAGAGGGTAGTAGATTGCATCAATATTCTTGTAGAGCTTATCAAACATCCTCTGTTGAGTTATTAATGTCAGCTATAATCTCTTCAACTTGATATTTTCAAGTAGACCTCAAGTTATGGCTTTCATGGAGGTGTCAGGTGGGTCTATGCAGCTGAAAACATCCATCATACTCTGCTAGACTCAAATAACATTCTCCCTTACTATCTGTCATTTCAAGTATTGCTCTCATATCTTCTTTTAAAACATTGATGATCCTTCCATCCTCAGCCCTTGCATTGCCCTCTTCATCTATGTAGACTCCATGCTCATCTGGTGTTACTACATTAACTTTTTTTCTTAGGTGGAGCGGCCTCAATTGAAAAAGTTTCTCAGAATTCTGGAGTTGCATGGGTGTTGATCGATGCTGGTGGCTGGGTGTCGACCGACGCCTCACCGTCATTTTTGTACTCTGCACCATAATCAGAATAGAAAACTGCCACAAATCCTGAATCATCTCCTATCTTAATGTAGGGAGTTTTTCCCTTGACCACTCGAACATGGCATAAAAATCAGTCTCACTGATGAGTGAGATATACAGCTTGTTTGTCTTCATATCACAATCAACTCCTACAGTACCCATGAAGGTTGTCCCAAGTAATAGAGAAGAATGCTAGTCTATCTGAATATCCATATAATGAAAATTCACTGGAACTAGGATATTGCCGATTTGTACCTGAAGATTTCTGACAATCCCTCCTTAATCCAATTTGGAGAAATCTACAAAGATGAATGAATGGCTAAGGTTCAATCTTCAGATTCAGCTGCTCAGCCATCACTTTGGGCATAATACTGACTGAAGAACCCATGTCGCAGAGTTCATTAGTAGCTGTGACCTCCAGTTATGTAGGGAACCACGAACTTTCGTCTTCTTCAATGTAATCCTTTGCTTCATCTTCTCTCTGGTCTGATGGAACATATGCTCAGTGTCCTCTCATGTCTCTGAAAAACAACCACAGTCTGTGGATCAATTCAGCATTATCGAATGGCATGTCCACTGGGATCCTCATCATCCTCTTGGGGAAATTATCCATCTCTTTCTCTTCAGATCATCTCTTTAGATGCTTAAGAATCTTGCGCTTCTTCCTCTCAGAAGTTTTCACCTCTGTAGCTTGCTTAACAATCATAGGATCTGATGCATCTTTGGGTTGCTTACTCGTGTCCACTGCTGGCTTTGTTGATGTCGGAGACGAGTGTCTTAAAGCATTCAGATTCTCTACATCAATACTTGGCAATCAAACTTGGTAATTCACCGGTTGGTGTCGATCAATGAACGAGTTAAAGTGTCGATCAATGCTTGCCATTTCAAAAGAACCTATGGAATCAGTATGTGGCGTCAATCGTTATTCAGTCTCAGGTGTCGAATGATTCTCAGCCTCGGGTGTCGAACGATTCTCATCCTCGGGTGTCGAACGATTCTCAGCCTAGGGTGTCGAACGATTCTCAGCCTCGGGTGTGGAACGACACCAGTGAGATCTGCCGAAGGATATAGAACTGTCGACTTAAAAGTCTCTTTCTTGGAATATCTCTTCCTCCACCACCACCACTTGCTAAGAATCATCATCTATAATGGCACTCACGTGGTGTTTTGATATACCTTGTTATTTACAAGTTTAAGACCATCATTTGGACCCCATTTGGAGTCTACTATGTATGTCTAGACTATATTAGGAGTCTTTAAGGTACGTTTTGGATCATTATGGAGATAATGGAACTTGTTAGAGCATTCAGAGAAGATATCCAGTAGCTGTTCTCGATCAGCTAAGTCAAAGTTGATGTCAAGCATGACCATCGATCGACGCTCTACTCGTAGAAGTATTAGCCGACTTCAAGCCCAAGTCAAGAACAATTACGAGAATGACTCTGAACGAGTTTTGACCTAGTTTATACAGGTCATGCCATTGTTTAGGCAGAGAGACACATATTTCATATTACACAAATTATTATTTACAGCTTTTGAATTTCCTTAGTATTTTAGGGGAGAAGATCTGAACTCCTTCAAAGCTTTGTATTGGAACCCTACTATTTTATCATGCTTTCTATGATTAATTATGTCAGAGTAATTCACTTGTTAGATTTAGGGTTTATAATGGTATTGATGAATTAGCCCCAAAATAGGATTGCTAGGATGAAGAGATATCAATCTTTGGATTGGGTTTAACGCTTGCGTTCTAAAGTAGCTAACTAGAAACCTGAACTTAGGATATGGACAACTACGAGAGTAGGTTTTGTGCCAGAATCAATTCCATTGAGCAAGGTTGTTAGATACATGCGATAGCTGGTTTAATTAACCTAGCAAACGAACTTCCTATATGATAAACGTCGATCGACACTCGGCCTTAGCTGTCGATCGATGGTCGACTCCTCTGTTCGCATAAGAGAGTTGGAACGATAGGGGTCAGATTTGTTGATTAAGGTCCTTGCATATTCATAATTCCCTGCATCATATCTACTACAATTCACTTGCCTGAAACCCTATATCTATCTTTTTCATATTTGAATCAACTTAACTTATTTATACAATTTTTTTTTTGGAATAAAACCTATAAATAAACTTTCTATTTATAGCTTGCCTAGCTTAACCATTAGAATACAAAAATCTATTGTGTGCCCTCGCTTTCTGTGGATTCGATCTTGAAGTACTACAATTAGACGACCTCTCTTGGCAAGAGTAATTCGTAGGGTTAATTTGATAGATTGTCTGCTTTAAAATAAACCTTAACCTGCATGCTGTCAAATTTGGAGCCGTTTCCGGGAGCAAGGATCGCCAAGAGATTTATTTTTTAGGGCTTAGTCTAGTTTTTTTCTTTTATTGCAAGTTACTGAAATTTATTTTTCTCGTCTTTCAGGTGCATGCCCAATAGTACCAGGAGCAAAAAGAACAAGGAATTACTCTTCTCAGACCCGTTGCAATCAAACGTTCCATCCGCAAACATATACGACAAGCATCGATTGACAGTAGCACTCAACCGCCGATTGATGCTCATTCACCAACATCGATTGATAGTACCCACACGACATCGATTGACGGTAGCTCGTGCAAGATGGTTGCGACTTTATTTGTGGTTTGAGATAAGAGAGGAGACCTTTATAACCTTGAGGGTCATCTGCGTAATGCAACAAGTCAGAGAATTGATGATCAGGATGTTGTAATCCCTGAACTAGAAGCAGACACTACAGTAGCTCGACCAAAAGCTGCCGCCCAAGTTGCCAACATACATTGGCAGACTACAATCGTCCAAACAGTTCTATGCTATCAGATCCGCTATTCGTCCTCCAGATTTCTAGTGGAATGATTTTGAGACCAACCGTCTTCCTTTTCACTTGTATATCTCTCCACTTCCTCTATCATTTTAACACCTCTGCTCATACACCCTACCATGGATTACGACATGAGAACCCGATGGATCACCTGGAGCGATTTAAGGATCTAGTATCTGCTATTAAGGCCAATGGAGTCCCTGAGGACTATCTATACTTTAAACTCTTCAGGTACTCACTTGCTGGAGATGCTTCACATTGGCTCAAGCAACTACCACCACGATCTCTGACATCGACAAACATCAAGAATGCATTTCTGCGCAATTTCTTTGATGATGCACGAGCAGAAGACTTGAGGAGCAAAATCGCTACATTCACATAGGAGAATGGAGAATCATTCAGAAGGTCCTACTTCAGATTCAAGTCCTATCAGAGAGACTATCCACATTACGGTTTCAATGAAGTGCAACTACTTAGGGCTTTCTTCAGAGGTATTGATCTGCAATACCAGATGGCTTTAGACACAGCTAGTGAAGGGAACTTCAGCACTGGGAGTTTAGAAGAAGCAACAAGGCTTATTGAGAACTTGGCATCCAACAATAGCACCAAAAACACTGACTATGATTGGAAGAAATTAGCTCCATCTTTGAGCAAGGAGCAGATATATGAAGTCAAGGCAAAGTTGGATAGTATTCAGAAATTTCTCAAGAAGCTAGAAGTGAAAGCCCTGGAAGAAGAAGATGAGGAAGAGGATGTGAATTTTGTTGGTGGAAATGGTTACCAGAGACTGGTAATCAAGGTTACAACAGAAACTCCTATGATGGCAACAAGAGTAACTACAATCAAAATTAACAGCAGCAGAAACCTCATGAGAGAAAGTTAGAAGCTATGGTTGATAGAATACTCTTGAAGCATCAACAAATGTTTGTGAGCTTCAATGGGAAGATATATTCCCTGTACATCAACCTCAAAACAAAATTTGAGACTCTCAACCCTCATGTCAAGAAGTGTGAGAATCAAGTGGTCCAACTAAGTGAGGCCATTCAGAGACATGAGACCCTGATTAAGGAGAAATGAGAAGTTAGTCAGAAGCACCACGTCAATGCATCGATAAGTAAATATATTTGGCAAGAAGTGAACAAAGAACAGCTCCATGAATGAGATTTCCGTGTAGAAAGTGCCATGTCCTTTGGCAGTTCGCATTGGTATCGATCGACACCCAAACCGGAACGTCGAACGATGGAACCTGCAGAATCGGTTGCCTCATGTGAATCTTCTAATGTCAATTGATGTCGAGAAGCTAGCGTCGATTGACATTCCCCAACAAAAGAACCGATTCGTTTACCAAGTCTGAGTGCCAGCCTATTTGTCAGACCTTCGAGGATGGAGACTCAAGAACAGAACACTGATACACCTGATCCCATGACAACAGAAATGCACCCCAGAAGGAAACAAAAGATTCCCAAACATCTCCGCAGAGAAGCAACTGACAAAAAGATGGATGGCTCTGCCAAAAGATTTTTTAAAATTCTTTTAGATACTCAATTTGATGAAGCATATTATACTCATAGATTGTGGATGTTTTTTAGGGAATCCAAGGAAATAGAAAAGGACATAGAGCGCATGTTCAAAGACCTCAGAGAGAAGATGAAGCAATGGACTACTCTCAAGAAGAAAAGTGACCCCGGGAAATTTGTAATTCCTTGTTTTGTCAAAGGTCACGAGTACCCGAACGCCCTCTGCGATACTGGATCAGCAGTTAGCATCATGCCTAGAGTTATGGCAGAGAAGCTAATCCTGAAAGTGGAGCCTTCTAGTGATTCATTCACCTTTGTGGATTGCTCTAAAGTGAATTCAAGAGGGATAGCCAGAGACATCTCAATGCAGATTTGCAATGCCTTAGTTCCAGTAGACTTCCATGTGATGGATATAAAGATTGATTGAAACTCTTCCTTAGTCCTTGGAAGAGCATTCATGGAAACAGTGGGAGCTATCTGCGACATGAAGACAAATTGTGAGAGCTACCTGCAACAAGAAGAAGGCTACTCAGATAAAATTGGGTATTGATCCAGGTTTGATTGCTACATGCTTCTGCAAATATGATCAAGAAGACGAGCCTGCGGACACAACATCGATCGACACCCAACCCTTGGCATCGGTCTAGGGTAGCTTCAACCAGAACCTTCATGAAACCCAGCCTTTGGCATCAATTCTTACTCACTCTCGACCATCGGTCGACGGTTATAACACATATCAGACGACGAAGACAATCAAGAAGACATAGTCTACATTGCAGCAATACCGTGAGAGGATGCCAGAAACCAACAACCCAGAGTGCGGTGATTCTTACTTTGAAGAAGAAGCAGTCGAGTACCATGCTTTTGCACTCAAAGAGACTGGAAATTTGAAAGGATCCTATGGAAGCTAGAATGACATCGATCGACGGTGGCTCAATACCATCGATCGATGACAAACCGACAGGATACGATGACGATTATGCCTACCTCAGACCAGATGAGTTTGGAATTATAAGGGACCAAGATGGATATGCACGAGCAATGGATGGAAGGATTCTCAATGTGTCCAAGGACGATATCACAGACATACTGGCTATGGCCAACAGATCATGGAATCTCTTCAGAAAACAAACATCGATTGGGGCAGTCAGTTCAGCATCGATCGACGACAACACTTGGCCAGTGATCGACAGGCACCATGTATCATCTGGGCAGAAGCTGGTGACAACGGAGTTATTGCAAGACAAGCTTGATGGAATTTTTTTTCTCAGATGTTGATGAGGGATGGTATCTACCAGAGTTTTGGACAATATTTCAGAGCCCACATATGCCAGACTTAACATGTTGATGGGGTGAATTTAAGCACTCGAAGAAAGGATGAGCAAATTGGTGTTTTCTCAGAGGAAGATGGAAAATCGGAAAAACCAGAGCAGATGAGGTTGTAAGAGGCTTTATCAATGCATAGTTTGAGACGAGCAAAGAGTATGTGGATATTTGCTTTCTGCATTGGTTTGATGAACAACCTTCCTATAAGTTAATGTCGAGCTTAAGACTATAACCAAGCGATGAGTAAGAGACAACCCATTGTTTAGTAAGTTTTATTTTGATTTTTCATTATTTAGTTATTAATTATGATATTTATTTAATTACCTTAGGTTTTCAAAGTAGGAGTAGAACATTTCGAAACCACCATCGGTCGTCACCAGGAACTCACCATCGGTCGGCGGCTTGTATGGCTCACCATCAGTCGACACTCAACAACCACCATCGGTCGACACTCCTTACGGAGTTTGGTAACCTCGACTTTCTCTCAACCTTTTACTTATTCAAGTCTGGGAGGGGGGGGGTCGCTGATGCTTTTATCGATTTTGAGTTTTTATCTATTAAGGTTTTCAAATAGTTTTTATAGAGTCAAGAAGGGGAATATGATCATAACTTATTTATTGAGTAACCAGACTATAGCACCATTCTTAGACATGTTGATTGCAGAGATTACTAGAGATGCCAAAGTGGATCATCATGCCATTAGATCACACTTACTAAGAAAGCTTTAAGGAACCAAAGATGATCTCCAACCTAATACTGACTACTTTGCTTGCTTTGGGGCTTAGTATACATCAGATCGGATTCCTTCTGCAAGTATATTAGGTACTAGTCTGTGTATTTCTGATTTCCCTTTTCTCTCTCTCTTCAGGATCTATAATAGAAAAGATTGAGATGATTTCCTGAGATGCAGAGGGACATGTACATTACCAGTAACCCCACTATTGTAATTCAAAGGAATGATCACACATTGTTGAAAGCGAGGGGTAGGTACATTACTGATGACCCCATTATTCGCCTACAACTTTGTTTCAAAGAAAAAAAATCGAAAATGAGATGGCAAGATGGACTGTAGCAGTATCATTATCCATTGAATTTGAGATCCAAAAACATTCTGAGAGAAAAGAGGGGAAAGAGGGATCAAGAAAGGCCTTATACTTATACATGCAGGTTTGCAGAAGTTGAGTCCATGTGCACTTTATTTTTATGCAAAGAAATGAGATCAGTAGAGGGGTGAGTTAAATTAGTATTTGTTGAGTTGCTGGTAGAATGAATTTGGTTGCTATACTAGAATAAGACATATAAAGTTTCTCTTTGATTAGCATTATTCGATGTGGTTGGGATATAATAGGTGTGATAGTTATGCTTACGTATTATGTGAGTCCCCGCTTTTCAAACCTTTTTCACAAGCTAACTTTGTTTTACTTGAGGACAAGCAAAATGTTAAGTTTGGGAGAGTTGATATATCTTGTTATTTACCATCTTAAGACAATCATTAGGACCCTATATGGAGTTTACTATGTATGTTTAGACTGTATTTTAGAGTCTTATTAGGTAAAGGTACGTTTTGGAGCATTATAGAGATAATGAAGCTTGTTAAAGCATTCAGAGAAGATATCCAGTAGTTGTTCACGATCACCTAAGTCAAAGTCGAAGTCAAGCATGATCATTGATCGTCGAAGCATCCATGATGTCGATCGACGGTCTACTCGCATAAGTATTAGCTGACTCCAAGCCCAAGTCAAGACAAATTACGAGAATGCCCCTGAACAAGTTTTGACTTTGTTTATAAAGGTCATGCCATTGTTAAGGCGCATAGACACATATTTCATTTTACACAAAGTATTATTAACAGCTTTTGAGTTTTCTTAGAAGTTTAGGGGAGAAAATCTGAAATCTTTCAGAGCTTTGTATTGGAACCCCACTATTTATCTATGCCTTATATTATTCATTTTATCATGTTTTCTATGATTATGTCTGAGTAATTCTCTTGTTAGATTTAGGATTTATAGTGGTATTGATGAATTAGCCACAAAATAGTATTGCTAGGATGAAGAGATATCAATCTTTGGAATCGTGTTTAATGCTTGCGTTCTAGAGTAGCTAACTAGAAACCTGAACTTAGGATGGACAACTATGAGAGTAGGTTTTGTGCCAAAATTAATTTCATTGAGCTAGGTTTTTAGATACATGCGAGAGCTGGTTTAATTAACATAGCGGACAAACTTCATGTCTGATAACCGTTGACCGACACTAGGCCTTATCCGTCGATCGATAGTCGACTCCTCTAGACGCATACTAGAGTTGGAACGAGAGGGGGTCAATTTTGTTGATTATTGTCCTTGCATATTCATAATTTTCTGCATCATATCTACTATAATTCACTTGCCTGAAATCCTAGATCTATCTTTTCCATATTTGAATCAACTTAACTTATTTAAGCAATTTTCTTTTTAGAATAAATCATACAAATAAACCTCCTATTTATAGCTTGTCTAGCTTAACTATTAGAATACATAAATTTATTGTGTGCCCTCACACTCTGTGGATTCGATCTTTAAGTACTACAACTAAACCTATATTGGCAAGAGTAATTCGTAGGGTTAATTCGATAAATTGTCTGCTTTAAAATAAACCTTAACCCGCATGCTGTCATGTTTCTATCCAGCCTTTCCTTTTCCTTTACTCAGTGCTTCTCTGATCACATTTTCACTAGTCTGAACCACTTGAGTCTCCAATTTCTTCACATGGATGTTGAGAGCTTCGAACTATTCGTTCAAGTTGGTGTACACTGCATCTATCTTTAAATTGAAATAAACTGTAAGCTTCTGCTGACCCTCAGGAAGATGATCAATCATTTTCTCTATCTTGCTTTCTTGAGTAGTTGATGCAAGATTATGGTAAGAAGATGCTCCATAGCTCCTCATGTTTCTGTTGTTGTTGTTGTAGGGTTTCTGGTACTGCGAACTCTGGTTGTTACTACCCCTATGTCCATTGCCATAGAAATTTCTGTTTCCACCCTAATTTCCATACTTCTAAAAACCAATGCTACTAATGTAGTTCACATCCTCTTCACCACCCTTATCACTGGTAGTATCAACAACCTCTACATCTTCTGAAAAGCTCACCTGCCTCTTAAGAAGCTTATCAACACTGTCCAGCTTGACTTTAACTTCATCCATCTGCTCCTTTCCCAAGCTATTGCCGATTTCTTCCACTCAAAATCAGTTTTTGTGCTATTGCTAGATGTCAAGTTCTCAACGAGTCTCACAGCCTCTTCTGGGTTCTTGGTGTTGAAATTTCCTTCATTAGTTGTGTCTATAGCCATTTGGTAAACCAAAACGATGCCTCTAAAGAAGGTGATAAGGAGATGTACCTCGTGGAATCCATGATGTGGTCAGTCTCTCTGATATAGTTTGAATCTGGTCCAGTAGCTTCTGAAAGATTCTACAGGTTCTTGTATGAATGTAGCAATCATGTTCCTCAAGTCTTTGTATCGTGTATCTTCAAAAACAGTTACTCAGGAAGGCGTTTTTATGTCAATGTAGGATGTAAGATATCCTGGTGGTAACTCCTTAAGCCAATATAAAGCATCTCCAACAAGTGAGTACTTGAAGAGCTTACAGAGAAGGTAGTCTCAGGACTCCATTAGCTTTGATAGCAATAAATAGATCTTCGAACCGCTCATGATGGTCAATCAGATGCTCATGTGGGTGACCATGAAAAGGTGCTGGTCCCACAAGTATAAAGTATGCATGCTTCAGCTCGAAATCGTGCCTTTGGAAATTAGGAGGACGAATAGCAGATCTGTTAGAATAGTATTGAGCTGGACGGTTGTAGTAAGGCAATGTTCTGGGTCGAGCAACCTCAGCATTATGCGCAGCTAATGCTTCAGAAGCTTCTCTAGCAGATTCTTTTGGTTCATGGATTACAATCCACTGATCAGCCAGTCTTTGACCTGCTGCATTACGAAAATGACCCTCCTGGTCATGCAGGTCCCATTCTCATCCCTCGTTAATATAAGAGTTGTGACCATGTTGTCTACTCGCGGTTAGTGTTGATTGACTAAGACGTGATGGTGTGGATCATTGCTCGCTCACATGTATCGATCGACGGAGGAGTGTTGGTGTCGATCGATGCTGCGGGCATTCACTTGAAGGACAAATATTTTTTTTTTTGTTAGTAACTAAAACATAAAGTAAAACCTAGACGAAATATATTAATCAAGGCTAATGGCGAATCCAATGCTCCCCGGAAATAGCGTCAAATTTGATATCACTCAGATTACCCTATGGGCGACTTTATCTCTCACATAAGTGGTTCAGTTGTAGTACTTAGGGATCAAATCCACATAAGTGGTTCAGTTGTAGTACTTAGAGATCGAATCCACATTGAGCGTGGGCACACAATATACTAGATGTATTATGATTAAGCTACTCAGTAAATTATAAAGCAGTAAATAATAGTAATTGATTAAGCAGTGGGCTTGTAAACAATAATGATAAATAGCTAGACTTAGGGTTTCACGCAATAGGATTATGACATATAGATGCTAAGGGTGTATGTTAAATTTTCCTAGAACTCGAATGCAATAGTAAGATATCCAGATCTCGCTGCGAGTGTAATTAGATGACTAAGTCTTTGTTCCAGCTGTCGCGTGTGGACAAGGAGTGAGTGTCGATCGATATTATGGTATGAATGTCGATAAAAGTTCCTTAGGCAAGAAGCATTAACGTCCAAATTGATATGTTCACAAGGTTAACTAGACAAGCGGTCACATGTATCTAAAAATGTAGCTCAGCATGATTAATTCAAGTAATGAACCTACTGTTGTAGTTATAAGTATCCTAGGTTTAGGTTTTAGTTACCTACTATATTGAAATGGAACCAGGTCGAAACCGCAAATGAGTAACGAAAGCCAGAATAGTCACCGCAAACCCTAAAACCAATAGTAAGCCTTGGTCTTGCCTTAAACCTATCACATTGGTCTCAAACATCTCAAGACATAATATCCAACTGATACGAGATTCCAAAACTTGTCTCTTCTCTTACATTCGTATGTTCATAAAAAAACCGAAAACTAAGTTTTTCGAATACTTGCACCCAAAATGAACAACAAACGTAACAATTCTTCAAAAGTTAGATACGAGATGACAAACTCATATTCTTTCCTCTACATCCACGATACAACTCATATACTATTTAAATAAAACATACTTCATTGGATAAAAGCCGCAGAGCGGCATGGATTCAAAGCCACACACAGCCAGTCCCGATAATCTAAACACGGCCATACTTGGCCAAAAAAAAACATAAACATAAACATAAGGAACACACTCCCTTAAAAGCACGAACATCCTTCACGGATCTAACTCATAGTTCCCAAACATCGACCTCCCAATCGAGTAGTCATTAACTCTCAGCGGGTCCAAATGATGCTCAACCTCGACGTCCTCCTGGAGCGGCAGGTCCAACTTCCTCAGAATCAAGAGAAACAGGAATCGGGCCTAGTGCTCCTAAATTTTCCTCTCTATCTTAGGGATAGTCGATTAGGTGTTGGAAAGTTCAGCCAGATGCCTCGACATCATCGCCTCCTCGGTCTTGAAGTCGTAGTTGCTTCCCTGCATACACCATGGAGCGCCATCGGAACCTCGGCATTCGTGATAATCCCCAAAGGACTTATACACTTGCTGGAAGTCTCCAAAGTCAACCGTAAACTGAACCGAGCGATCATTCATGATCGAGGCCATCTCTCTTCGACCAGCTCTACATTCACGATGGTGAAGGCGCGCTCGCTCCCGCTTGAAATCTTTCTCATGAAGAAGGCGCTCCTCGACATCACCCTTCAAGAGAATAATTTACTTTTGTGCCATCTCGACTTTAAACTGAGCTATATGCACTTCAAGGTGACTCACCCTAAGGGCCTCGTCCATCACATGAGGGACCAACAAGATGTTTTTCGTTAGAAGCAAATTATACAAAAAGCTGAAATAAATGCGAAAACTGACCCCCATGAAAACTCGCGATGCTTACGTAAACTTCACCGATCTAACAGGTTCTCCGCTGGTCGCGGCCTGACCCAATGGAATGTAACGAGATTGGAGATATTTTCCAAGGTCGAATACACCTCTGCACGACGGTAGTGGGGTCTGCATGGTATCGATCCCATGCAAGGAGATCGTGATACCACTCCTCTGAGGGCAAATCCACCCCATCGTAAGTGACATCGACTTGAACGGCGGCAAATTTTTATTTTTGGGAGACCTCTCTCTCTGCCGCACAATAGGAATCTTGTATGGGGGTGTACTCCTCTACCACCGGATCCGGTTCTTCGTCCACGACTGTATGAGGTCGAGCTTGAGCGTAATGGTACTCAACCGCTGCGCGAACTCGCTAAGGATAAAAGTAACCCTAATAGAACGGGCCGCCTCAAAGAAGGTCCCTAACAACGAGTGTGTCCGCAAGAAACGGGGGAAGAGGGTCAACAACTGCAAAACAGAAAAATGGTTAGACATCAGTAAGCAACCAAAAAATGATCAAAGTATCCGACCATGATACCCTTGCGACACCGGATGCGTTCTTCCGCAATGGAAGCCTTATGTATGCGGAAAAAGAAGTAACGCATATCCCAAACATAAAAGTTGGACGTAAACGACTTGATCACCGCCATGGGTTTCCTCGGCTTGAGGCAGTATCGGAGCGACAAACCCGTACTCTTCGGATACAAAAAGCTAAAAAATAGTCCACGCTCAGGTCCATCCCTCGTTCGTAACTCAGAACCAAAATTCCGACAAGGTGCTGCAGTCCGGAAGGCGAAAGTTAGCTTATCAACAAGCCATAGTGATCCCGGAACCAAACTATGACTTCTGGGATGGGAAACCATAGGTAACACTGTAGACGATGCACCTCGTAGTATGTAAAGTAGCCACGAGGCAGAGAGTTTACACTCTCCCCATGTTTCGGCATCCGAAACGTCACCTCATCAAGAACTCCTACACTCACTCGGCCCCTCGGCAGGTCCTACGAAGGTCAGTCTCGCAGAACACCACAAGTCAGCTCGTAGAGGTGCAATACCACATGTTGTTTTCCAATACGCCTTCACCTCCTCAGGGTCAGTGGAATGTCTAAAACTTCGAACTTCTGAACAACCTCCTCACCCCCAAACTCGTAATCTCTCGGGAACAAAAATGTAAGGCAATGCACTCTTAGAAACTTCATTTTTGAAAGCCATAAGAAACAAGGGAAGAAGAGGAAAATGAGTTTTTACCTTAGGAGAATTTTCTTGTGGGAGTAAGCAAGTAAATAATTTGAAACTTACTCCACATACTTATAGAAAAAGCGATTTACTCTTCATCCTCAAACTTGTAGCCATCAATTCCGCCTAACTTACCTAACACGCCTAAAATCTCGCAAGAACACTTCGACAATTCTTGCAAGCAAGGGGGGGCTAACTGTTGGGGTCAAAAATGAT
Organism: Moricandia arvensis; assembly: GCA_905132765.1. NCBI lineage: Eukaryota > Viridiplantae > Streptophyta > Magnoliopsida > Brassicales > Brassicaceae > Moricandia > Moricandia arvensis. The sequence goes on along the minus strand of CAJHQP010000232.1, from coordinate 34,161 downwards.
CACGACGGAATCCATACATAAAAATAACCGTGGACACGTTATCTCACTTTCTAGTAAAAAGAAAAGAAGAAATCGTCGCATCCAAACTCCTCATTGCCCTACCCATCTCGTCTGGATCAACGAATCAAGACGTTCAATCGAGGGAACAACCGCGTCGCTTCCAAGTCTAGACACCCATGAACGACTAGACACGCCATGGGCGACTAGACCCATTAAAAATTCTAGTCACCCATGGGCCACTAGACGCAAAACACGTCTAGTTTCCCATGGGCGACTAGACTCTCCACGAAGTCTATTTGCCCATAGGCGAACAAACCCTTGGCAAAAATCTCCAAAAGTCTGGTTTACAATGGGAGACTAGACGCGTGTAACGTCTAGTCGCCCACATGCGACTAAACCCTTAACAAATTCTAGTCGCCCACAGGAGACTAGACCCTCAACAAAGTCTAGTCTCCCATGGTCAACTAGACGCGTACAAACGCGTATTCGAGATCCAAAGAGCCCACAGGCGACTAAACCCTCAACAAAGTCTAGTCGCCCATGGTCAACTAGACGCGTACAAACGCCTAGTCTCGCATGATTGACTAGACCGTATCCTCTTCATCACTCTCTTCTTTGGATCTCGACCAGAATCTTTCTTGTTTCGTCTCGATTAGTTTCCATTGAAGTCTTAAGATAAAAATCCAACGACTTGGATTCTCGTAAAAATTTGAGTCAATCATATAAGACGAACAATTAACATAAATACGAATGTTATGTCGACTATACGATTGCTTTATTATTTTGCGTAGCCAGCATCGTGTAATCATATGAAGGACGATTTCTCCGAAAGAAATCGTAAAAATCGTTTATATTACAAAACGGCCCGAAAGGGTTTAAAACATGATAAAGGTCCACTTACGGTTTTAGACGAGAATGGGCCTAATTATAATTACGGTCTACCAAATATCCGCATAAGATAATTGTCAAGTTCCAAGATAATTATGAAAAAATGGAGGAGATAAGGAAGATTTCCGCGGAAAGATAAACTCGAATCATGGGCAGAAAAGAAAAGACGACCGACCATGAAGACTTATATAAGAGAATCAAGGGAGAGGGACAAAAACACACAAAATTCTCTGCAACTTAGCACTTAGAGCAGTTTAGGAAACTTTCCATTTTGTTATCGAGCTGCGATTCAATTAGGTTTTCAAGTCTTAGGTTGTTAGAACTAGGGAACTCGCCGACAGCTCTTGTGGCAAGGCTTTTACCGGTTGTAAATGCTCATAGCCAGATTTGGAATAAGATCTCTATTGCTATATTCTTCATCTCGATTTATTTTGTTTCGTCTGTTTTTTCAATAACTTAACTACTTGTCGTTAGGCTCATTAGAAATCCGGGACCTCAGGTAAAGTTACGGTTTCTTAGATTTCCTCCGATTACCGAAATCGACAGTGTGAATTTTGGTTCCCACAATTGCCTTATGTTTCAAGAGTTTGCTATATCGAAATCGTTTTCTTGATGTCGAGGCAAAAGGTTTTTGAAGTACGTGAGTATATCAGCATAGTATACTTACCTACTTCCTCCTTTTTTTACAAAAGGTAACGCCTGAACCAATCTTTTGAGGGTTATGTACGTTTTTGTTTCAAGGATTGAGATGATCGACAGTCTGGCGATGTTGGGATTGGCATCTTCGATTGTTTCAGGTTGACGACTTGGAATATGTGGGTTTTAAGAAAATTGCTAGGAACGGGTCGGTTTTAAGACGACGTTCGTGTCTCTAGTTCCTTCGTTCTTTAGGAAGCAAGCTGAGTATGCTTGAACGCGTGGCGACGGTTTCTCGATTTTGCGAGAGTTTAAATCGGTTTGCGAGATCTGTCTAAACAATTAAGGAACAATAGATGGAGATAAGGAAAATTGCTTTAGAATTAGTTCGCTAGACTATCCATCTAGATTTTAAGTTCTCTAAAGTTTACGGAAATCTCCAAAGCGTTTTTATTTCCGAGTACTTTCCTATGAAAATTTCAAGTCTGATTTCAAAAATTTCTAAGTCGAACATTCCTTAGTTTTCTCGGAGATTCGCCGTGAAGGCGAGATGGACCATTGGCGAGGTCATCTTGCAGTGGACGTTGTTGTCTCACCCTCATAGAGAGATGGACTGGTCCCATGGTCGTCTCACCATAATGGCGAGATGGACCGATGGACACGGTCATCTTGCCATGACGGCGAGACAGAATGGGGTCGAGGTCGAGGAGAGGTAATGGTGTCTCGTTTTGTGGTATTTTCGAAAGTTGTTTGTTAGAAGATCGCGAGAATATTTCGTGAGAACTTGTTGCTCGATCTTTTTATAGTTCGTTTTTTGAAAAAGAATATTTCCTCCGGAGGTTTTAGTTATTGATTCCATCGTGAGCAATTTTGACCCCAACAACTTTAAAGTAATTTGTCGGCGGACCGTACTCGTAAGGACTATTAGATCGTTTGTCAACAAACTCATGGTACATTCTTAACTAAGTTTTGAATTCCTATCCTTTCCACGAGTAAGACCTCAAAGCAACAGTATCCCGAGTTAATTTTTTCTCGCTCCGAGTTACAAGATCCAGCGGAAAGTAACCTCGCTCTTGTAGCTCGGCCACTTGGAGCTTTAATCATACAACCGATTTTTTCGCCCTACACAAACTGGGTTGAAATTCAGTTCACGCGATTAGTCGGATCGCGAGACAGTTTGGTCGCGCCAAGTCTCTTATCCTACGAACCCGATTCAACAAATTCACTCGAAGATCGGTTGCGCCTCTTTCAAACAAACTTGTGGGACTTACTGTTGCGGATGAATCCCTTCACATGGCCCATGGGATAAGAGATTCGGCCCATCAAATAAAGACACCAAAACAGAAATGGCTCAGTCAACGACGCAATACGAGTAAGAGCTTGGTCAGCAGCTTGTGAAGAGAAACAACTTCATTCTGCAATTCATCCCGCCATACTACTTTATTCGGCACCAGGAACAAGTGAAGTCGAGTTCGGCTCAAAGCCAAACTATCCGATTACTCGGCCCATAAAAGTATCTCGGCCCATTAAGTGTGGACCGACCTATGACGAACTAAGAGGCTGAGGTATCTATAAAAGGGACCAAAGGAGAACAAATGAGGGGAGGAAGAAAAATACTTGACGACTAGAAATTAGGGTTTATATTTTCTCGGCCGACTTGTACTTTCTGGGAACTCTTAACCGAGTAACCGACTGTTCTCTTTTGTTAAACACTTTGTAATCATCATTTCGGATTAATAAAACGCCTTCGAAGTAACCCACAATCGAGCTTAGTTATCTTAATCACTCCAACCAAGCTCAGATCTAATAGTGGTGGACAATGAAATTTTCTTTTTTGGTCGTTGTACTTGCCTAGCCAGAGTTCCTCGTCCTTTGGAAAGTAAAAGGATCACAAGAGAAGGTGTGTGTTATTCGTTCTTCAGCTCGTGATCTCTAGTTTGTTGTGAAAAAGATGCTCGTATATCGTGAGAGAGATTGCTCTCGTTGCTTCCAAGTGGGTCCCATCATAGCAACGTTAATACATTTATTAAGTTAGTGATAAGTGGATTGATCCATCTATCTTATATATTAAATATGATCCCTTCCAACTTTTGATGTGGAACCTTTGTTCTTAATATGCCCTTCGAGATTGATAGCTCTTTGGGAGTCAATCTTGAAAGATTTGGGCAAGGATCAATGGACAAAATTTGGGCTATATCGATAATGGATCAGGTTGGATTGTTTGGATGGGCTCTGATACCATGTTAAGTTAGATGGTTTTAGGTTGGAAGCCATTTAGCTTAACATGGTATCAGAGCCCGATCCAAACAATACAACTCGATCTATTATTGATCTAGTCGAAAGTTAACTTATCGATCATTGCCCAAACATTCCGAGATTGACGCTCAAATAGCCATCATCTTGAGAGGGCATATTAGGAATAAAAGTCTCACATCGAAAGTTAGAAGGGATCTTATTTAATATATAAGATATATTGGTTAATTTAACTTATCACTAATTTGTTTTATGTTGGAAGCTCATATAGTTTAACATGATATCATAACTCAATTAAAACAATCTAACCCGATCTATTATCGATCTAGCCCAAAATTGATTTGTCAATCCTTCCCAAATATTTTGAAATTGATGTTCAAAGAATTTTTATCTCAAAAAGGCGTATTAGAAACATAGTCTCTCACGTTAGTAATTGAATTTTTTTTGTAGTATATAAAATAGGTGGACTAACTCATTTATTACAAATTGGTTTTAAATTGAAATCTCATCTAGACAACATTACGATTTTGGTGTTCGGGGGCAGTGAAATTCCTACATATTAATTAAAGTAAGAAAGTCTGTGAGTGTGTTTCTTGGTCTCGAGCTTAACGCTTTCGTTTCTTGGAAGTGTCAGAGATCGTTGTGAGTATAGCAGTTTTCTCCTATTATAGGAGCTCCTCCTCGCCAACCAAACCGTAACGTGCGTTTGAGTTTTCTTTTTTTCTTTTCTTTGTCAACCAAACCGTAACGTGCGTTTGAGTTTTCTTTTTTTCTTTTTCTTTGTCAACCAAACCGTAACGTGCGTTTGAGTTTTCTTTTTTTCTTTTTCTTTGTCAACCAAACCGTAACGTGCGTTTGAGTTTTCTTTTTCTTTGTCAACCAAACCGTAACGTACGTTTGAGTTTGTTACACGTGTTCACTAAAGGTCTACTTTGACTCCCTCACCTTTAGGGACGTGGAGATAGTTAGAGATCATGTCACGTGACAAAGCTTTAAATGGTATTTATCTAGAAATCATCACACTTTCCGTGACCCAGTAAGAGCATCAGCGGTGGCTGATTGCTTGAAAGAGTACCTCACATAAATATTTTAATGTTTCTATTTTAATTTTATTATTTATTTTTTAAAAGTTTAATCGGTAAGAAGAAGACAAGTGATCAAAGGAGTAAATCAATTGTCTTCCATCATCTCTTCGCAGAGAAACGATTCTACAGGTTTGTCACTCTCTTTCCTCTTTTTCTAATTTTTTTTTAAAATTATTTTAATCTTAAGAACTCTATTGAGAAACTATCAATAATAGTGGCCTAATATCTTTTTTACTTAATCTTCAATTAAAACTTGACTTCTATGTTTATTTTAATAGAATAAACATATTAATTTTTTTACAACACAAAAATATAATGATTGCACAGATATCAATTCATACAGGTGCTTGTTTTAGATTTGTAGTATATAACATTTATGATAAATTTATATATTTAATTGTCTATAAATTGTTGGTTGCTTATATTGTAGCTGATACTAAACCGATCAAAATGATATTTTATATAACATATTCGTCAATTAATAAATTTTGATTACACTAACCATTTTAATTTACTTTTTATAAATTAAAACATCAATTTTTATGTTTATATATATTAATAAATATATCTCTAATTTTTTAACAAGCTAAACAAATTTCCAAGTAGGTTTATTTTTTAGGGAAATATCAAATTAAAATTTAATCATTATATTCTTATTCATACATATATATGTATGTGAATAATATTAATCATCAAATTATATAACATATATTTGAAAAAAATAACTTTACGAGTTTTAATAAAAACTTTATAGTTTATATTTTTTATGTGAAATGAAAGAATAATATACATAATCTAAATTATTTAAAGTTTTTATGTAACATTTTAAAAAAAAATTGTTTAGTTTTATTATAAAATTGATTAGGGAATATTCCAATTAGAGAATAATGTTAAGTATAGTTAAAGAATAATCTACCAAAATAATTTATTTATAATTAATTAATGGGGGATTTGCCAAATATAACTGAAAACTTGATTTTAAATGCAAAAGTGTATTCCAACTCAAATAAAATATAAAAATAACTCAAAAGGCTAGTGAAATTACAAAAATCCTCTCATGACTATACAAAAAACATTATTGTAAAACTATTATAAATTAAGGATTCTCTGAAATTCTTTTTATGATGTGTATCTTAAAAATAATTTATAAATTTTATAAAAAAATATTTTGTTTAGTAAAAAATCCTAAGTAATGTAACTATAGACATTTATAAATGATGTAAATTTAGATTTATTAAAATTGAATAGTTTGCAATATAGATGTGTGAATGTAAGTTAGTCATGATATTATTTAGTTTAGGGTTTGCAATATAGATGTGTGAATGTAAGTTAGTCATGATATTATTGAATAGTTTGCAATATAGATGTGTGAATAGTATTGTATGTGTTCTTAGGGTTAGATTATGGTATCTTTATTGTTTGTTTTCAAAAACTAAATTTGACCTATACATGTTTAATTTTGTGTATATTAAACACTTTATAAGTTTATTTTAAGTTTAAAAAAGTTTTTGTATGTGATTTAGTAATATTTTTGATTTAAGGGTTTTGGAAGACTTAAATTTTCAAAGATATAATGCATTTGAATACTTACTGGAAGACTTAACTATCATTTTTCGCTTAAATTTTTAGAAGAATTTAGGTTTTCCGCCTATTTTTAAGTCTTCCAATAAGTCTTCTATAAGCCTTACAGTGGAAATCTTAAGTCTTCCATAAGATCTAGTGTATTAGATCTTAAAAATAATTTAATAATTTCGTAAGAACTATTTTGGTTGGGAAAAAAATCCTAATCATCTAAATATAGACATTTTAAGTGACATAAGTTTAGTTTTTAAAGTTTATTTAAGTTTTATGAAGTGTATGTTTCTAATTAGTTAGTTATTTTGAGTTTAGTGTATTAGTGACTTACGTCTTCCAGTAAATAATGCACTAGAAGTGAATAGTAAATTTAGGGTCTAGAAGATTTTGAAGTAAGTTTTCGAGGAGGTATTCTTTTAGAAGACTTACTTGAAAGTTTTCTGAATTAAAAATATTTAATTTTATTGGAATTTTTGTCTTCTTATATATAGAAAATTTACACATTATCTCATTTTCTCTCAAATGGCTGCAACAAAACGTAATTTTTTCATTCTAATGCTCTCCAATCTCTCTCTAATATGTTTGAATTTAAAAAACCAAACTTTATATCAATTCCTTATTTTTATCTCATGTTTCTCACTTATTTTATTTTTGCAGGTTTTTAATCACATGGTTCTCATCTTCCACTTCTTTAAAGGTAGATCTATAAATCATATTTTTTTTCATTTGTCAATCCCTTGTTGTTTAAAGCTCTTAAATTTTGAAAATTTTTTTTTCTTGTTTGAAGTCTTACCTTATTTTTGAAGTTTTTCAATGTTTTGAAGCCAATTGAATGCTTTTGGCTATGCATGTTTTCCAGATCTGAGACGACTTAGAAGACTTTCAAGAAAGTTTTCTCGGAAGTTTTCTAACATTTATTGCACTAGAAGACTTTCAGATCCAGAAGACTTCCAGATCTAGAAGAATTCCACGAAATCTTTTGGCAGAGTTTTCTCCAATATCTCGTCTTTCATAAAAATACTAAATTTTATATCAATTTCTCATTTTTATCTTATGTCTTCCTCACTGATTTATTTTGTTTAAATATGCAGGTTTTTCAGATCCAAGACGACTTGAAATTCTAACATATAATGTGCTAGAATTCACAATTGAAAGAGTACACCTACAAATCATAAAACGACCATAAACAAAATTATTATAGATCATTCATCTACAAAAACAAGTTTGGACTCCACTTAACATGAGAGAAAACTTCGTCAGAAGACTTCTTTTTAAATTTAAAGAGATATTAATGAAAAATTTTGGTAAATATATTCATGTCTATAATATTATCTTGCCAAAAGTACTTGACATTATTAAAGTTCTTGATACAAATTCAATAGCAAAATACAATAACACAAAAAATTAATCAAATTTACTAAAGCAAAGGGTGAAGACTTCTAAAGAAAACTTAGTCAAATTCACCAAATATCAAATATTATATAAATACTTAAATCTATTCTGAGCATCAAGTTATATACTAGTAATAGAATTCAGAGTTGCTAATGGAATTTGCTCCAAACATGAAGGCAGCCGTTCATACCCTTCTTCTGGTTTACATAGATATTTTCAGCATTCAAAATTAGAGAACATTAGCAAACATAGAACATCAAGGTCAAAAAATTAATCTAGAAGACTTCCGTGAAAGTCTTATATCATTAGCTAGAAACATTAATAAACATATTTGATAACCTCTAAATTATCACCAATAAAGTTATGAATTTCATTCAGGACCCCAAATATTGTCTAAAACACATGAATTAACAATAAAATTTTAAAAAGTTATTTTAAATTTGAAGAAAATGAAGTTTATTATACATTGTCGTAGAAGAATTTCGTGAAAGACTTTCAGGGAAAGACTTCCCAGAGAAGACTTCCCTGAAAGTCTTTCATTCAGGTAATTTTTACAATAGAAAATCTACAAAGGAAGAATTCCAGAGAAGTCTCCTCTACAGCACACTTCTAAGGAAGTCATCCTTTGTAAATATTGGCTTATGTAATTCAAAAATTCTCGAAAATACCAGAGAATCCCAAATAAAAGTCAGTTTTGCAATTGACTCAATTGTGTCAGAAATTTGACTTTCTACAGAGGATTTCCCTGTACCACGGAAGCCTTCTCAACTTTTACATTAAGTCTGCTTACGGTCGGTGGAAGTCTGCTTACGGTCGGTGGAAGTCTGCGTAGGTTACTTTTGCAATTAACTATATTTGATTTTTGCTGAGAAGACTTTCAGGGAAGTCTTCCGCTCAAGGACTTCCCTGAAAGTCTTCTTTCATTACCTTCTGTTTTACCAGAATCACGAAATAAAAATCTGGAAGATTTCCACGTAACTCTTCCATCAGAAGACTTATCTGAAAGTCTTACAATTTAAATTAAATGGTTAAGTTTAAATTTCCAATTACAAAGTAACTTACACAGACTTCCACCGACAGCGAACATACTTAATGTAAAAGTTGAGAAGACTTCTGTGAAAGTCTCTCGGTGGAAGAATTACCGGGAAGTCTTCTGTAGAAAATCAATTTTCTAACACAATTGGTTAATTGCAAAACTAACTTGTTTACTCAAATTTTTTTTTGTCAACAAAGAAAAGTTGGAAGACTTCCACAAAAATCTTCTCTAAAAACACACACAGAAATTCAATTGCAAAACTAACCTATGCTTTGACCAGGAGACTTCCGTCTACTCTGTCGAGAAGACTTACACGTAAGTCTTCCCGCGAACAAATCTGGATAAACAATTCGATTCATACCTTAAACCATTGAGAAAACTTGCATAGCTCTCCAAGCACACAAAACTTCACCACGACAGCTACTCAATTGTTAATGACCAGTAATCATGAACTTGAATAACTATATGAACATTTGAAACTCTAGAATCAAACACCTTGGGATTTTTTTAGATGAATATAGAGAGAGATTGAGAGAGATGTATTTTTGTGGATAAGATATGAGATATAATGAGTGAAAATCAATTTTAGCTTATATTGGTTGTTCATGGTCGTTGGGTGACTTGATGACAGTGACATTTTCGTGAATAATTGATGAATATGAGGATGAAAGAATAAACACACAATTTTAGAAAAAAACACAAGTAGTGGCATTTTTCCGTGAATATTCAGAACTTCTTGGCTGAATAGGGCAAGTAAAAATTCCAAAAAATAATGGGTTAGTTTTGTGTTTGATTTCAAGTGTTGAGTCAATTTTGCAAAACACCCTTAATTAATTAATAATTATTAAATCAGTGGCACAAGTTGTAATTAGTTGGATGAAGGAAGGATTATTTTAAAAGATATTTCAATTTTAATAATATAGATTGCTATTTATTTACACAAAACGTTTTTGGAAAGGACTTTATGACAAGTCATGGTCCAACACACATGGTTTACTTAAGGAGAGCCATTGTCTTCAGAATCAAACACTCGAGGGGGATTTTGTCGCGGAACATGTGAGTTTGACGCAAATATTTATGCATTGTACTATTGAGGTCTCGTTGGCTCACAGCCTGGTGGTGAGGGAGGTGGATATCGCTCGTCAAGGCGATTAACGACTCTTCAGTTACGAATGGTGGAAGATTCTACATTCTCCCTAGTGACGCTACTTCCCGGCTGTGGTACTAGAGAAGCGACGTGTGAGAAGTCGAGGTATTTTCGAAAGGGACTATTATGATCGACCAATTGACTAGCCCATCGATTATTCCGCTTCGCTGTGTTTGATACTGAAAGGTGTCTAAACGATGTTCCTGCCTCTCAAGGCGATCCTCGATGGTTAAAGTAGTTGTTTTGTGTTTCTGACTTGATTTAGCTCCAGCAGAGGAAAAACCATTATTTCAGTTCCATACCAATGAGGTGGGTAGATCAGTAGGTACGCTTACCGGTGGGACTTGATATAGCCTATTTATTACCAGATTTAGGCCATGTTCTAGGCTCTATTTAGGGTTTATTATGTGTGCCTAGGATATGTTTTAGAGTATTTACAAGCTCATTGACGTCTTGAAGATAGATGGAGATACTTGGAGCTTTTAGAGCATTTAAAGGAGAAGAATCCGTAGCTGACTATTTGTGGAGTCGAAGTACAAGTTTGTCGTCGATTGACGTCACAACCTTCGAATCGATCGATGGTGAAAGACCAAGGTCGATCAATGCTGCACACTTGCCATCGATCGACGCCCAACTCGTAGACAGCCGACTGAAAAACCCATATTCAGAAGACAAAAGACAAGAATGCCCTAGACGAGTTTTAACCTAGATTTTAGGGTTTTTATATTTAGGCTCATGTATTGAGAGAATGTAGAGGGTGAAAGTACAAGCTTAGGCAAGCGTTGACATAATTCACAAAGTTTTATAGTTTTAGGTTTTTAGGGGAGAAGATTCATAACTCCTTAGGGAGATTGTATTGGAACTCCAATATTTTATCTATGCATTCTATTCAAACTATTGTTTTTTCTTTGATTATGTCTAAGCAGTCATCAACTAGATTTAGGGTTGAATGATAGCAATCATAGATTAACCGAAAAATAGGATTGCTAGTTAAGTTAATATCCATCAGTTGAGTTGTGCTTATAGCTTGCATTCTAGAGTAGCTAACTAGGATCACGAAAGTAGGACATGGACGACTACGAGAGTAGTTTCTGTGCCATAATATACACCATTGAACTAGATTGTTAGGCGCATGCGAGAGTTGGTCTAATAAGTCTGGTAGACTTATCAAATCTCGTTCACACTTGCTTCTGATTTCACCGTCGATCGACATCATGCCTTAGATGTTGATCGATGGTCTTTCGTTTTGCTCGCATAACAGAGTTGGAGTTAAAAGGGTCAAAATATTATTATTTGAGTCCTAGTATATTTACATATATGTGCTTCTTATTCACTATAATCCATTAGGATTGAAACCTTAGATCAAGCATATTTACATTTGAATCAAGTTAATTTATTAGAATATTTCCATATTTGCATTTTTTCATATTTGCATTATTAGCATATTTCCATATTGTATCTCTACTTCTTGATAAGAAATATTTTCTTAACTGATTGTTTGCCAACCAATATATATATTCACCTAGCTTAATCTTTAGAAATAAGAATATATTGTGTGTTATTGCTCTCAGTGGATTATATCCCTATGTACTACACTTGATCTCTTTTGGCAAGAGTAATATTTGTGTGTTAAATACTATGGTTTATTTGATAGTGATTTGTTTAGGATATTTAAATTCTGCTAGAACAACTAAAACACGCATGTCAAATTTGGCGCCGTTGCCGGGGAGCATTGATCGCCATTAGATTAAATTTATAGGATTGAGACTAGGTTTGTTACTACATTCAAGTTACTAAATTTTTCTTTTCCTTGTTTTTCAGGTGCATGCAAAGATACACCAGGAGAAATAAAAGACAAGAACTACTATTCTATGACCACGATAGAATCGAACGTACGATCCACAAAGAAAGACGACAAGCATCAACCGACAGCACCAACACCGGATCGACCGACAGCACCAACACCGCGTCGACTGACAGCACCAACACCGCGTCGACTGACAGCACCAACACCGCGTCGACTGACAGCACCAACACCGCGTCGACTGACAGCACCAACACAGCATCGACCGACATTTATTTACAGACATCATTGACCGACATCAAAACTCGGACATCGACCGACACTGATCACATACCGACGATCGACAGCAAACTATCCGCACTGATCGACAGAAGCAGACGAGTAGAGATGGTAGCGACATTAATACTGACTACGGATGAGAATGGGAACCTGCATGACCAAGACGGTCATCTGCGTAATGCAGCAGGTCAAAAGATAAACGATCAGGGGGCTATAATCCCTTATACAGAAGCAGAAGCAAACGCTGCAGCAGCTGAACCTGAAGCTAATACCCAAGCTGCTTAGAGAACATTGGCTGACTACAACCGTTCATACCAGTTCTAGGCCAATAGATCCGCCATTCACCCTCCATCTTTTCAGAGGAATGATTTTGAAATCAAGCCCGCCTTCTTCAGACTTGTAGCGCAGACACCTTACCATGGGTTACGACAAGACACCCTATGGATCATTTGGAGCGATTTGAGGATCTAGTAACTACTATCAAAGCCAATGGAGTCCCCGATGACTATCTCTTTTGCAAGCTCTTCAAGTACTCACTTGCTGGAAAAGCTTCATATTGGCTTAAGAAGTTACCACCAGGATCCCTGACATCCTGGAATGACATCAAGAATGCTTCCTTATGCAACTTCTTTGATGACGCAAGAGCAGAAGATCTGAGGAGCAAGATTGCTACTTTTTGACAGGAACCCTCAGAGTCTTTCAGAAACTCTTGGATGAGATTCAAATCATACCAAAGAGACTGTCCACACCATGGGTTCAACGAAGTGCTATTTCTCAGCACTTTATTTAGAGTATTGGATTACAATATCAGATGGCTTTGGACACAACTAGTGAGGGAAATTTCAGCACTAGGAATCCTGAAGAAGCTACAAGGTTGATTGAGAACCTAACATCCAGCAGCAGCACCAAGGACACAAACTTTGAAAGAAAGAGATCAACTCCAACTATGAGTAAGGATCAGATTGCAGAGGTCAAAGCAAAACTGGATAGTGTTCAGAAATTCTTCAGGAAGGATGTCACTTTTGCAGAGGTAGAAGCAATAGAGTCTGGAGATGATGAGATTGAAGAAGAGGATGTGAACTACATTGATGGGAATGGTTTCCAGAGACAAGGGAAACCAGGATTCAACAGGAACTCCTATGGGAATGGTCAAAGGAGTAGCTTTAATCAGTGTTTACAGCGAAAGCCCTTCAACAACAACATAACTTATGGATCGTCTTACTACCAGAATCCTCCTCCAAAGACTCAAGAAAGCAAGACTGAAGCAATGGTTGATAGAATTTTAGAGGGACAGCAGAAGATGATTGTGGATTTCAATGGAAAGATAGATGGGTTGTACCTTAACCTCAACACCAAGTTTGAGAACCTCAACACCCATGTGAAGAAGTTGTAGAATCAAGTGATGCCAACATGTGAAATCATTAGGAGACATGAGAGCCTGATCAAGGAGAAAATTGAAGCTGGATAGAAGCACCACGTCAATGCATTGATTGATGATGGTTTTTGCCAGGACGTTAAGAGGGAAAGGCTCCAAGGAGATTTTCGTGTGGAAAATTCGATGTCATTTAACAGTTTGCATTGTTGTCGATTGACACCCACCAATGAGCATCTATCAACAGAAAATCCTGCAGCATCAGTAACTTTGTGTGATTCAACTAACGTCGATCGACACCTACATGAGACAGTCGATCGACATAGAGATAGAGAGATCGATCGACAATGCGACCTGATCATCAATTGACAGATGAGGAAGCCGGTTCGACTACCAAGCATCGCTGCAAATTTGATTGTGCGTCCAACCAGAATGATTTCAGAACAATATATTGACACTTCTGAAAGTATGGATCTTGAAAGAGAAAATGAGGGACACTCCAAGAGGAAGAAAAAAATCCCCAAACATCTACGTAGAGAAGCAAATGAAAAAGAGATGGATAACTTTACCAAAAGAGTTTTACAAATTCCTTTAGATACTCCTTTTTATGAAGCTCATTATACTCATAGATTGTGGATGTTATTCAGGGAAACAAGAGTGACAGACGATGATATAGAAGTCATGTTCAATCATCTTAGAGAAAAGATGAACAGAGGACCTGTCTGAAGAAGAAGAGTGATCCTGGAAAGTTTGTGATTCCATGCTTTATCAAGGGCAACAAATACCCCAATGTCCTCTGTGATACTAGATCATCAGTGAGCATTATGCCAATAACTATGGCAGAGGAGCTGAAACTGAAAGTGAAACCCTCCAATGACTCCTTCACATTTGTAGACTGCTCAAAAGCGAACTCAGGAGGGATGTTAAAAGATGTTCCAATGCAGATTAACAACACCTTAGTACCAGTAGACTTCCACGTGATGGACAGCATAATTGATTGGAACTCTTCACTATTAATTGGAGAGCATTCATGGCTACCATGGGAGCTATCTAAGATATGAAACTAAACAGGTTGTATCTATCTCTAATTGATCAAAATATTTTCTATGAACATGTCAAGAATAAGAACAAGGCTACTCTGATTGAATTGTGTGATGATGCAGAACTTGTGGCCACATCCTTCTGCAATTATGACTTCGATGAAGAGTCGGAGGATGGGGCATCGATCGACACCATGCCCAGTATATCGATCGACACGCTTACAGTTCAGCAATCAATCTACACCCACCCTCTGTTATTGATTGACACTCACACTCTAGAACCAATCAACAACTACCAAACAGATGGTGATTACAAAAAAGCCCACCCCGAGTACGACAAATACTACAACTAAGAAGAGATGATGGACTACCGTGGTATTTCTATGAAAGAGGCTGGTGTTTTCCATATTTCCCATCGACTCGGGAATTCGACAGCGATCGACCGTAATCATATGCCATCGATCGATATTGACCATGAAGTAGAAACCGAAGTAGATTCAGATGCAGAACGCGAGAAGGAATATGGTTATCTACAACCAGATGAATTCGGTATTATGAGAGATCCAGACGGTCACACAAGAGCTATGGATGGAAGATTACTTAAATGTCACGAGGGAAGATATTGCAAACATCCTTGCCATGGCTAATTGTGCTGGAAACCTTTTCGTGCAACAGTGTCGTTATCGAGCATCGATCGACGGTTACCATACACATAGATCGACACGCGTCCAATATGCAAAGGATACGATGAAGATTACAGAGAGGAAGAGCAGATATAATCGCGGCCTAGTTTCAGAAGAAGCTGGTTGGGTGATGAACGCGAGAGTGGATAATCCATCATCGATCACAAGCTACTCATGTCCTTCGAATGACATCAGACGCGAACCAGAACACAAACATGGAGCAGAAGAGACAAATATTGGTCATCTCAGACCAGAAGAGTTCAAAATTTTCAGAGACCCAGAGGGACATGCACGGGGTATTTGAGGGGGACTCCTACATTTATCTAAGGAGGATGTAGTAGATGTCCTTATTATGGCTAATGAATCGGATAATAATATTGGACAGCAGCAGCAGCCATCGATCGACGCACACCATTCAGCATCGATCTATATTGAAGCAGAGACACGAGCCAATCCGTACTGATCCAGACACTTTCAAGCCACCATCGATCGACACCGCCATCCGGACATCGATCGATTGGCATTTCAAGCAAGGTATGAGAGCTTTCGATACTGAAGGCAACATAATTTTCCGCTGGGAAAAAAAGATGAGTATGACATCTACAGAGATGAGAATGGTAATGCAGGAGCTACAGACGTAAGGGTTGTAAATGCGCAAGTTGAAGACATCAGAGCAGTTCTAGAGAGAACTAATTTGTTTGAGCAGAGCTACATATGTTTACCAGAACATGCAACAAGGACCGCTATGTCTAGGAAGGATCAACAAACATACAACATAGTAGAGGTTGATAATATTGTGAATGCGATCTACAGAACTCAAGATATGTCACTTGATGATTTCTACAAGAGGTTGGATGATGTCTACTATCCTATAGACACCTGCCTCACTGGTTTGACTGCACGCATGGATGAGATGAAGCATGATTTTGATACTGTTCAGAGACAGCATGCGATTGGGGAAGACAACCAAGCATCGATCGACGGCCACACCAGAGCATCGATCGACAAAAAAGACAACATACAGAAGAGGCAGCAGAAGTAGGATTGGAAGATAGGTTCGATGAGATTGCATTTTCTCAGAGCCTAATGAATGAAGTTATTTCTCATCAATTGGAAGATCTATCAGAGACAATAGCTGCCATACTTAGAATGCTACAGCGTAATATTGAGAAACTAGAAAAAAGGATGCATTCAATGGACTTTTTCAGAACAATTACAAGGAATGAGAAAACCAGAAGAGATGAGGCAATAAGGAGCTTCTTCAGGACATGGTTTCAGAAGAGCAAAGAAGATGTAAACACTTATTTTCCAAATGTTGATCCAACTTCCTACTAGTCAGAGAGTTCACAAGTTTGAGCTAAAGACTATAAGCCAAGTGCTGAGTGGGAGGCAACCCACTGTTTAGTAAGCTTTTATTCCGTATTTACTTATACTAATACTTATTCGAGTTTTCTTTGTTTTATATAGACTGTTTGAGTCACAATCGATCGACACCATAGAGGCACCATCAGTCGACATTGGATCGCGACCATCTATCGACCACACACGCCTACCATCGATCGATACTCTTTAAAGAGTATGGTATCGAGTTTTCTACTTAATCTATTTAATTATGATTTAATTTTTCGTAACCAATCCGGGGCGGATTACACTAGGGACAGTGTAATTTAAGTCTGGGGGAGGTTCGTTAATGCTATTTTTTTAGTCTACTTATATATATATATATAAGTTTTTCAAAAAAGTGTTATTGAGTCAAGAAGGAGACTATGATCATGATTTATTATTGACTAACCACACTTTAGCACCATTTTTAGAAGGTCGTTGCAGAGATTACTAAAGATACCAAATTGATCATCCTGCCACTATATCACACTTGCTTAGAAAGTTTGAAGGAACCAAAGCTGATTTCCAACACTAATCCTGACGTTATTTTCTTGCTTTGGGCTTGGTATACACTGGATCAGATTCCTTCTACAAGTATGTAGGTACAAGTCATTTCACCTTGGTTCTCTTCTCTCTTTCTCTTCAGCATCTACCTAATAGCTTAAAAGATTGAGATGACTTCCTGAGATGCATAGGGGTAGGTAAATTACCAATGACCCCATTATTCTAATTCGGAGGAACGATCACACATTGTTAGAAGCGGGGGGGTAAGTACATTACCGATGACCCCACTATTTGCCAACAACTTTGCCCAAAAAACAAAAGAAAAAGAAAAGCAAAAGAAAAAGAAAAAGAAAATAAAAGAAAAGAAAAAGAAGAGGAAAATCGAAAATGAGATGGCAAGATGGACTGTATCAGCATCATTGTCCATTGAGTTTGAGATCTAGAAATATTCAGAGAGAAAGGGGGAGAAGTGAATCAGAGAAGACTTTGTGTCTAGTTGTTCAGATATTTGCTGAGGTAGAGTTCATGTGTCCTCGATACTCCCAAGGTAAACCTACAATTTATTTTATGCAAAGAAATGAAATCAGTAGAGGGGTGAGTCAGACTAGTATACGCTAAGTTGTTGGTAGACTGGATTTGGTTGATATACTAGGATAGGGTATATAAAGTTTCTCTGTGATTTACTTGATATGATGTGGTTGCAACAAAGTAAGGTGACAGTTATACTTAGACATTATGTGAGTCTACGTTTTTCAAACCTTTTTCATAGGCTAGTTTGCTTGAGGACAAGCAAAATGTTTAATATGGGGTAGTTGATATAGCCTATTTATTACCAGTTTAGGCCATGTTCTAGGCTCTATTTAGGGTCTATTATGTGTGTCTAGGATAGGTTAGATTATTTACAGGCCCAAGGACGGTTTGGAGATAAATGGAGATATTTGGAGGTTTTGGAGCATATAGATGAGAAGAATCCGTAGCTGGCTATTTGTGGAGTCCAAGTACAAGTTTGTCGTCGATCAAAGTCACAAACTTGGAATCGACCAATGATGAAAGATCAAGGTCGATTGATTCTGCACACCTGCCATCGATCAACGCCCAACTTGCAGACAGCCGACTGAAAAGCCCAAGTTTAGAAGACAAAAGACAAGAATGCCCTAGATGAGTTTTGACCTAGATTTTAGGGTTTTTATATTTATGCTCAGGTATTGAGAGCATGCAGAGGGTGCAAGTACTAGCTTAGGAAAGGCTTGAAAAAACTCACAAAGTTTTATAGTTATAAGTTTTTAGGGGAGAAGATTCATAAATCCTTAGGGAGATTTGTATTGGAACCCCAATATTTTATATATGCATTTTATTCAGACTATTGTTCTTTCTTTGATTATGTTTGAGTAGTCATCAACTAGATTTAGGGTTAAATGATAGCAATCATGGATTAGCCCAAAAATAAGATTGCTAGTTAAGTTAATATCCATCAGTTGAGTTGTGCTTAAAGCTTGCATTCTAGAGTAGCTAACTAGGATCTCGAAAGTAGGACATGGGCGACTACGAGAGTAGGTTCTATGTCGAATAGACTCCATTGAACTAGGTTTTTAGGCACATGCGAGAGATGGTCTAATAAGTCTGGTGGACTTATATAATCTTGTTCACACTTTCTTCAGATTTCACCGTCGATCGAGATTAGGCCTTCGCCGTCGATCGACATCAGGCCTTAGCCGTCGATCGATGGTCTTTTCTTTTGCTCGCATACGAGAGTTGGAGTTAAAAGGGTCAGAATAGTTAATATTTGAGACCTAGTATATTTACATATATGTGCTTCCTATCCACTATAATCCATTAGGCTTGAAACCTTAGATCTAGCATATTTACATTTGCATCAAGTTAGTTTATTAGAATATTTCCAGATTTCCATTATTTTAATATTTGCATTATTAGCATATTTTCATATTGTATCTCTACTTCTTGATAAAGAATATTTCCTTAAATGATTGTTTTTCACCCAATACATATATATTTACCTACCTTAATCTTTAGAAATAAGAAATATATTGTGTGTCATTGCTCTCTGTGGATTCGATCCCTAAGTACTACACCTAATCTCTTTTGGCAAGAGTAATATTTGTGTATTAAAGAGTAGGGTTAATTTGATAGTGATTTGTTTAGAATATTTATACCCTGCTAGAACAACTAAAACACGCACGTCTGGACTACAAAGAAAGTCATCTCGCTTGGAACCGTAGAGTTCTCTGGAGAGGATATATGAGATCCGTTGTTAAAGGGGGTGTGGCTCAGTCCCTCAATGGTGATGGTGAGTCAAAATTACTTCACAGCTTTGAACATTGTGTCGTTGCATCGTTGCAATTGGATACATTGGCTATATGATCTATTTCGATCTTGATGATCTTAGATCGGGCTCGTAAGTCATAGATACCGATTTATCGTCTCCTCACATATGGCACTAAATTGTGGGAGCTGGAACCAGCAATCAAAATGTTATTTTGAATAATTTAAGGTTTAGGGAAATGGTGGGAAAGGATCTCTATGGATAAATCTCCAAGATAGTTTGTTCAAAATGAACTAGCCTATTTGACAATGAATATGATGAATACAAAGAAAAAAACATAAGATAATGCAGCTTGAAAAGATATTCTAGGTCTCAAGTGAGTTAGTCAAAAAGCTTCTTTTAAATGACGGTCTTGGCTTGTCTTTTATACTGCTCAGCTCTACCCAACTCTCCGCGTATCTAGGACGCTCTAGTCACGCTTACTCTGGATATCTCAGCTTGGTAGACAGCTGTTTGACCATGAGGGCACCAGGTCTTGGTTGTTATCCGTATACTTGGAAATCACTACCTCGAGCTTTAAAATAGCCCTTTAGATTGGAATAGATAGGTTTCACCGATCGATCATGTGTTCACGGTCAATTAATTCACTATGTTCTGGTTGGGCTTTTATTGAACCAAATTTATGTGTGAAATCCTGCTCCGACAATACTTAACCAAAATATTTATTTTCAAAGCTCAAAATCAATTGTAAATGTCTTGTTACAAGACCCAAAATAAAATCACAAAAATAATGAATCATCTATTTTATTAAACATTTGTTTGCTTTATAAGAGGAGATGTCACATGTGGCATCACACGAGCAGAAGATGAATCGCTTCCCGATTATCTCATTTACAATGACCAATTTTTTCTCCGATTATTTTCTCTGTCATCACCAATGAGCCCAATCAATTTTAATAAAAAAGGTATAAATATTAAAAAGTATTTCGATAAAATTTTGCATCCCCATTTTACATCAAAAGTTAAATATTTATAAATTTACATGATAAAATAAACTACAAAAATTAGCTTATATTTTTGATGTTTGATTGTATGCTGAACTGTATTATATTTAATATTTTATAGTTATATTTTTCAGGTTACACTTTAAATATTCAAAACTTATCAAGTAAAAGAACAAGTTTAACTAACATATTAAATGATTTCTATCAGAAAGTACTAGTACAAACTTTGATTAAAGCAGATTAAAATGGATTGTTTAACTTTATTTTAAATCACTAATGATAAAACTAAAATCAATGCAAAGAAAATAATTGATAATTGTTTTTGCTAATAAAAAATTAATCCAGTGTTTATGCAATGTGGATCAGAATCTATTAATTTCAGTCAAACATATGACAACAACTAAGTAATTTTTTTTATTTTTCTTATCCTGTTGAGTCATCTTCTTTTTTATTTGTCGCCCGAGTCAACTTCTATTTATCCATACCTGTGTTTGAAAACTTGGCTACAGTGGCGTTTAGACGAAGTGCTTGGCGGTCGTCAACCATGGCGATTTCAATTTATTCGGCCAATAAAATCAGAACTATCAGTTCACTGGGTTATAGAGGTTTAGAATAGAAGATAAATGAAATATATACAAGTTTTTTCTTGGTTGACCCAGGATATCAGGGGGTAGTGACCCAACATTAATCCCTTGGGACCTGACTACCAGCGCCAGCTAGACCTGGTGCTTGGAAGGGGAGTTAAATACTCATGGCTAATATATACAAGTTTAAGACATACAAAACAAGGAAAACAAAAAAAAAATGATGGATTTAGTGATAATAATGAAAGGCAGCCATGTCATATAGTTGCATAAAACCCTAAAAATAGAGTTGTAGAAAACCCTAACAATATTAGGGAAGACGAAGATCAAATTACGAAAATGTCATTCATTAAAAGAAAATCAGAGAAAAAAACAAATGCACTAATTAACCCTTGAACCCACAACAACATAGTTTAAAACTGATATAATATCCGCCAGACTAAGGTAACTTTTTATTGAGTTTCCTACAGACCAGGGAATCAAGAAGGTCCTACCGGATCTCATTTCAGAAACATAATTAACTTTTGTGGCAATACACTTAATCACTGATAGTATCCTAATAGCGCAAAAAAAGTCCATGCTCTCCGCACTAACATGAGATGTTGACAAGACTTTATGGCCATTAAAACATACATGAGTAAAGCTTATGATAGAGTAGAATAGAGTTTCAACCAAAACCATGATGCTACTCTTGGGCTTTGCAGAGAAGTTGGTGGACCTACTGATGTTTTGTGTGATCTCGATATCATACAAAGTGGTCATTAATGGGGAACCCAGAGAAAAGATTACTCCCATGAGAGGACTGAGACAGGGAGACCCGCTTTCGCGCTTTTTGTTCATCTTGTGCAGTGAAACGTTGATCTCCCTCCTAAATGGAGCAGAATTAGAAAATCGCATTATGGGATTAAGGGTGCCCAAGCTAGTCAGCGGATCTTTCACTTTCTTTTTGCAGATGATAACTTCTTCTTCTATAAAGCAGAATTAGGATAATGCTCAGAAATCCTCAACATTTTAAACTCTTACGGAAAGGTGATATACTATGGAATTTAGCACTTTTAGGCCATGGTATATGTACTTTTTAGAATCTATAATATAATTTGTAGTATGTTTTAGAGTATATTCAGGTTCATGTACGTTTTAGAGAACTTTGGTGATTCTAGAGCTTTTTGAGGTGCATGACTGCACAGACGCGTCAGATGTTTAGCTATGGATGGAGACCTTAAACCCGTTAGATTGAGCCCATATTTTTACAAAATATATATATTGGAGTTATATTTCCAATGCCACCGGTTTGAGAACAATCAGAATCATGTAGCAGAAGTTATTCCCATTTTACTGAAGAGTGGTCAGTCTGCCTTGCGAGAAGAAGTTGTCGAGAAGATGAATGAGTATGATTGACGGCACAGCCTTAATGTCGATTGATAGTGATTCCAGAACGCGGGATGAGTATATTTCAAGACCAACTTAAGCCCAGAAGCTACCACAAATTACCAGAATATCCATGGACGACCTAAAACCTTATTTATATGTCTTCTAAGCCATTGTTAATACGCTTTCTAACATTTATTCTATTCATTGTTCTTAGTTAGGAGAGAAGAAATGAATTAATTTAGATTCCTCATGAAACTCCTTTGGTTTTTATATTTATTATATTGCAATTTCATTTATTCATCTATGGTTTCTATGACAACTATCATGCTTGAATAGACCCACTTGTTAGATTTAGGGTTATTAATGGCATTGATGAATTAGCCCCAAAATATAATTACTAGGATGAAGAAATATCAATCTTTGGAATCGTTTTTAATGCTTGCGTTCTAGATTAGCTAATAAAAACTTGAACTTAGAACATGGACAACTACGAGAGTAGGTTCTGTGCCAGAATTGATTCCATTGAGTTAGGTTGTTATATACATGCGAGAGCTGATTTAATTAACCTAGAGGACGAACTTATTTTCTGATTAGCGTCGACTGACACTCGGCCTAGCCATCGATCGACAGTCCACTCCTCTGTTCGCATACGAGAGTTGGTACAAGAGGGGGTCAGACTAGTTAATTAATGTTCTCGCATATTAATAATTCTATGCATCCTATCCATTATAATTCACTTGCCTGAAACCCTAGATCTAGCCAACCATATTTCCATCAAACAACCCAATCAATCTCTTTAGAAAAGCTACCTTGTTCGACCTGCTTTACTTTATCTACTGCATATCTATTAGCCTAGCTTAATTGAGATTTATTGATTTATTGTGTGCCCAAGCTCTCTGTGGATTCGATCCCTAAGTACTACTACTCGACCTCTTATTTGAGAGAGTAAAAATCACTCCTTAGAGTTATTTGAGTGATATCAAATTTGGCGCCATTCTCGGGGAGCATGGATCCCCATTAAACTCAATTTGTTTGATTTTGTCTAGGTTTTTCAATACTAGTTTATTTACATAAAAAAATTCTTTTGTTTCAGGTACATACATCTTAGCACCAGGAACAACAATGAAGAGAGGATTTTTGGGTTCTTCAAAGAAGGAGCCTGCTGGTTTATGCACGATCCGTAAGTCTACGAGGAAAGTATCGATCAACACCCTCCAAGCAGAAGCCATCGACATCGTGAACCAATCAGCGATTGACACCAACTCCTCAGTATCGATCAACACTACTTTCTGGAAAATAGAGAAGGTCGATGTACTAATACTGAGTTTTGACAAAAATGGGGTTTTAGGAGACGGCGAAGGTCGCGATCGCAACAGTGGATGACATTTGATATATGCACAGGGGACTGCAATCCTTGATGCTACTGATGTTTCTGTGAATTCTAGGACTAAACGAAAAAAGACACTTAGAGACTACAACAGTTCTGAAGAATTCTACGCTAACAGGTGTGTGATGCATCGCTCTACACTCTAGAGGAATGACTTTGAGCTGAATTCTGCATATATCTCTCTTGTGAGTCAGCATTCCTTTCATGGTCTTCCTCATGAATGTCCCGTTAACCCCCTTGAAACATTCGAAGATCTAGCGTCGACCATTAAGTGCAATGGAGTTTCTGAAGGCTACTACTTCTGCTAGTTATTCCCATACTCTCTTGCTGGAGAAGCAGCATGTTGGTTCAAGAAGTTGCCATATGAAGCAATCACTACCTGGAATAACATCACGAACGCCTTCCTCTATGATGCTGCAGCAAATCTACAGATCAAGATGGAATCTATGCTGAGATATATGGTAGAGGATGATGAGCAACATGGATCTAGAGAACTGATCCGAGAGGAAGACGCTGATATTAGTGATCCGACCTCAGCATCAATCGACACAAATACCTCGGCATCGATCGATACTCAGATCTCAGAATCGTTCGACACCAACCCCTGCTGTAAGTCGATGCCACTTGAAATCCAAGAAAGATCGAGTTGTCCTTAGCACATTACAGATTCGATACTAAAGAGCACTGATGTAGATTTTATTATGCACTCTCAAATTAACCGTATTAGCTACTTTTACTCTCTCAAATAGGAGGTTTAGTGTAGTACTTAGGGATATAATCCACAAAGACTCTAAGATCACACAATAGATTTGTTGTTTTGAAATAAAGCTAGATGAAAGTATAGATTTATGAATAGTGATTCAAGGTTTGGTTTGGTTTGTAAAGATTATTAAGAAGGTTTAGACTTAGGGGAACTCTCAGGAAGACTAGGCAATGCAAACTAATAGATTAAGGGTTTTAGTGTAGCTCTTGTTCTGAACTCAAACTTAGGGTTTAGATAAGTGACTCTTGTCAATCTTAACGGAGTGTCGATCGACAGCCACTGCGTGGCATCGATCGACGCTACTTCTAAACAGAATCATTCATGTGTTTGATGTGTTCTCTAATTCATTAGTTCAACTTTCGTTTTTTACTTGGGTTTTAGACTATTTAAGGTATGTTTCGGGGTATAACCAAGCTCTCGCTTGTGCCATAACATCCTATAATATAAGATTGAAGTAATCAAATTCAGCTTAGCATTAAGATCTAATTAAAAAGAACTAATTAGAATAACCCTAACAATTTCATAACATTAGCAAGCCATTAACTACCTAGAAAAACCCTAAATCTAACAATAGACTACTCAGACATGATTGAAATAAACATGATGAATATATTAATAACTTGCATAAATAATAACAATAATAAACAAGGGAGTTCAAGATCTTAGTCTGATAATCGAATAGATCTCTCTCTTCAAAGGTAGCCGTCAATGTTCCAAGTATCAAAAGAGTTGTGTAAGAAGTGATATCTTGCAAAACAACTAAATAACCTAATAAATAGCTAAAACACAGCCAGGACTTGTCTTGCAAATAATGGAACATCTGGGTAGAATCATAATTTCTTCAAATCTTAGGTAACTCGGTAGAAGTATTGACCGTCGATTGACACTCAAGGTGAGGCATCGATCAATGGTCTTAGCCTTTCTTTGTTCTGACTTCGAATTCTCGGCTGAGCACTCTTTAATGCTCCAGAATGATCTAAAAGCTCCAATTGCTTCCAATGAGTACCTAAACTTGTAAAGACTTTAAAACCATACAAAATGCATAATAAGGACTTTTAGACCATATCATGGGTAAAATCAGGTAAAAAACATGATATATCAACTCCCCTAGACTTATCATTTGCTTTCCCTCAAGCAAAACATAGAATTATTCAAAGAAAGGTTTGAAAGCACAAAGACTTACCAGTTCCTTAGAACTTTGTTTCACCTAAGTTTTTGTTTCAACCACATCTAAGTATTTCCATGTACTTTGCTTAGCTAATTGATCTTCCCTACCAAAATCTACCAGAAGCACTATCTGACATACCCTCTACTATCCTTATTTAAATACATAATATAAGGTGCATGCTTTATCCTGGGGATATCGATCAGAGGACACATGGACTCTTACTAAAGCAAGTGTCTGAACCAGTGGTAACTTTTCTAATTATTTTCCTCTCTCTTCTTTCTTCTCTAGATATCTCCAATTCAATGGACAATGATGCTGATACAGTCCATCTTGCCATCTCATTTTCGATTTAACTGACAAAGTTGTAAGCGAATAGTGGGGTCATCGGTAATGTACCTACCCCTTGCTTCCAACAATGTGTGATCATTCCTTTGAATTAGAATAGTGGGATCATCGGTTATGTACCTACCTCTCTGCATCTCAGTAAATCATCTCAATATTTTCTTTATTACTTTTTTTTTCTTGCTGAAGAAAGGTGAGAGGAGGATCCAAAAGTAAAGTACTTTTACCTTTCAGATTTGCAGAAAATTTTTTGATCCTATGTATACCACGTTCTTGAACAAAGAAATATAGTTACTTAGTTTTGAGGTTAGCTTTGGTTCTTTCAGAAGTTCTTAGCAAAGTTGGGTGTTACAGGATAATCAATCTACTTAGCTTTTCCCTTCAATCTCAGAATGGTGCTAGAAAATGGTGCAACAAACTGTTCTAGAAAATAGTTATAGTCTATAACTAACTCCTAACTTTGAATCAATAAAATATTTATAATTTTTTTTAAGATAATAGTTAGTAAGGAATAAAACATCAAAAAGAAAATTGGTGTTAGTAACTACCTCCACCTGACTTGAATAACATTGTCTCAATGTTAAAGTAGTCTGAGATTGGCGGAATGAAATAAATGGGAATGCAAATAATTAGTTGTTAGGACTTAAGAACTCGTACCTTTCTGTCAAAGTCTCCATCAATCGACGGTGACAAAGGACAATCGATCGATGGTCGACGGACAACATGAACTCGTCAGCATGTAACCATAAAAATTTCTAATATCCCCTCATTTTGATCATCTCACTTTGTGTTAGCTTTGTTAGACACTCAGAAAATCAAGTTAAAGCAGCAAGTAATGACAATAAACGTGAGTCCAATAAAAATCCAACAAAATAAACAACATTATAAAACAAGTCATACACGAGTCTGAAATAAAAATAGAAGGGAGGGGAGCAAAAATGTAGGCTACTCCTCATCGGTGGTATCAATGTCCATCTGGCGTGGCGGTGCTGGAGATGCTGGTGGAGACCTCGCCCTGGTACGCGGACGGCTGAAGCACTGGCACCGAGTCATAGCCTTCAACCTACCCCATATAGCCTGAAGTGCTCCCACCACAAATCGCTGGAAGTCTCCATGATCGTGAGTGGGAATCTCTGGGATCTGTGGGAATATTGGGGGAGGGGGTGGAGGTGCTTCTTCCTGGTACTCAGCGGGCACATGTGCTGCTCTGAGTCCTCTTCTGCACCGTATACAGACGGGTACATTGCGCACGAGGCGCTCGTCCGGCATGAACTCGAGGCGTGCAGGGGTGTCAGAAAAATCCCTCACACTAAGCACTGGGAGCTCTATCATATGGGGTCCCGCCTCATCTACAAAGGAACATAGGCGTCCTTCCTTCAGCCACCCTGCCCTCGCTAGGTGAGTCTCATCCAGTTACTCGAACTCATACTCCACAGAGGCTCCTTGAAAGCTGATATCAAGGTGTAGAAAGATGGGTGTTAGAAGGCTCCCTACCGTCTCCTTCTTCCTGCCGGATCCCTTGAAGTGTTTCCCCTTCAGGCATACTAAGTGCTCAGAAAAAAGGCTCCCATGTTCACCATCTGGTCGCTCACGGGCGGTGAAATGGCCTCGTCATCGAGCTCAACCAGGCCCTTGACTGACTCGTACAACAGTGTGAGCTCCTGAACCCTTAGATTGTTGGGCTCCATCATGCACAACAAGGTGTTGGAAAGGATCTTCAGAAAGTGGTGCAGGGACGGGTGGCGAACATCTGTCTGCGTGGCTGCGCTGGAGTCAAAATGGCATGTGCCAATGAGCCCCCAAAAGGTGGTCTAACGAGGGAAGGGAGGGACGGTGCAGCCAAGGTATACGAGGTTGTTAAACCTGTAGATGCGGCAGAGGTCGGGGATGGTGATGTTAGACTTGATGCCCCTGATCATGAAGGTCAAATAGGCCTCGGTCACCCTCTTTGCCCTCGAGTTCTGATAGATAACCCAAGATGTGGCCATGAACTGTTGGACCAGGTCGGGGTAGAGTAGAAATGTCACAATAGCCATGGTCCCCATACCAAGCTCCTTTATCATGTCGCGGACATCAGGCCGGAGGCCCAGCTTTGTCAGGACGCCTCTGTCAAAAAACCTGGTGAGCTCGATAGAAACGCCTTGCGAATCGTTATAGTAGAGGCTGTCATAGTTGTCCCAGTCATAGGACACGACTTTGTGGGTGCACGGTCTCGAGGCTACAGCTTCCTTGGAGTCGAGGTAATGCTCGAATGTGTCAATCAAATGCCTTTTCTTCTTAGGCCAAGGTGCATGGCACAGAGGTCCCGGTGGTGCAGAACTAGAGCCACCAACATCGACACGCACCTTGGTTCTTCTCTCGCTCATCTGCAATAGGAAAACAAACGATAATAATCGATTTGTCAAGTCAATACGACCGTTGATCGATGGAACCTCGCGGGTGTCGATCGATGGTCGGTCACGATTGTCACGAGATTTTCATCTCTCAAACCGAGCCAAGGATCGTGCAAACAACAATCACAATCGGTTGATAACTCCTATTCTATTGTTCCATCACCCAAAAACGTTTTAAATTCCAACCTATACCCCCAAAAAATTGATTTTTCTCTCAATCCCTAGAAACTCCCTAAACTAAGAGATTTAAAGACCATACCTTGAATATCGGTTGTTTTAGTAAGCTAAACGGATAAAGGGGTGGAAATCGAATGGTTTAGGGTCAAAACGGGCAAAATCGACCAAGGATATAGAGAGAAACAGTCTCTTGAAATTTAGTGGGTTTTGGCGTTTTTGGAAAGTGTTTATGAAAAAGGGTCTGTCAAGCTTATACACTCGAATCTGTACGTTCGATCGATGGAAATTATGTGGCGCCAGTCGATGATTGCTACCCATATCTCATTTTCGCGCATAACTATTATTTTATTATTTTTTGTCTTAAATGTTAAATTCGTATAAGGGATTATAAAATTAGATATTCACAAGTGGGTTGCCTCCCACTCAGCGTTTGTTTAAGACCGTAAGCTTGACAGAAAACTGGGCTCGTCAATCGGGATTCGGTAACTCTAGACGCGTGGTCTGAGGATGCAGAATTTCAGCTCTAGCCTAGTAATGCTTTACTCTCTGCCCATTCCCTGTGAAGTCTTCGTCTTTCGAATTAATCAAGACAATCGCCCCATGAGGTGTGACTTCTTTCACGGTGAAGGGTCCTGACCAACGAGAATGTAATTTCCCGGGAAACAAAGTTCACCGAGAGTTGTACAAGAGTACTTGGTCATTAAGTGTGAAATACCTAGAAATGGTTTTCTTGTCGTGATAGGCTTTAGTTCTCTCCTTGTACAGTTTTGAGTTCTCGTAGGCGTGATACCTGATCTCATCCAGTTCATTCAATTGGATAAATCTCCTTTGCCCAGCGGGTTTAGCATCAAAATTTATCGTTTTGATGGCCTATTTTGCTTTGTGCGCTAGCTCAACTGGGAGATGGCATGCTTTTCCATAGACTAAGTGGAATGGGGTGGTTCCTAACTGTGTTTTAAACGTGGTTTGGTAAGCCTAGAGTTCGTCATCTGATTTTAAAGACCAGTCCTTGCAGTTGATTCTACCATCTTTTCTAAGATTTCTTTGATTTGACGGTTGGATACTTCTACTTGTCCGCTAGTCTGAGGATGATAAGGTGTCACTACTCGATGGTTAACTCCATGTATCTTGAGTAATTTTTTGAACACTCTATTAATAAAGTGGGTACCTTCATTGCTTATTACGATTTGTGGGACTCTGAATCGGGGAAAGATTATACTTTTGAAAATTTTCATGACTACTGCAGCATCATGTTTCGGGGTGACTATTGCTTCAATCCATTTGGATACATAGTCTACAACGACTAATATGTATTTTTTTCTGTGCGAAGAGGGGAGAGGGCCCATAAGGTCGATGTCCCAACAACCAAACACTTCAACTTCAAGTATGAAATTCTGCTCCATTTCGTGTCTCTTGTTGATTTTTCCTCTCCTTTGACAGGGGTCACACTTTGCTACGTATGCTTGAGCATCACGAAACATGGTTGGCCACCAAAAACCTGCTTTTAGAATTTTTGACACTGTCTTGAAACTGGCAAAATGCCCAGCATATTCGGATCTGTGACAATGATAGAAAATATCTGTGGCTTCGCTTTCAGCAACGCATCGTCTGTATATGCCGTCAGAACAATGTTTGTAAAGGTAGGTTCATCCCACTGATATCTCCGGATTTCTCTCAGGAATTTCTTCTTTTTTGTGGTATCCTTTACATAATCCTGGTTCTATGCCAGATGCAAGATAGGTCACTATATCTGCGTACCAAGGTATATCAAAGGTTTTCATAGCACACACCCCCGACTTAAACTTCTACTTCCGGGAGAATCATTTTTTGGTGTCGAAGGATCGCATCCGACGATTGCATAGTGCGGAATGGTCATCTCGTCGTGCTTTTCAAAATGACCATCGATCGACGGTTCTTCGCTGACGTCGATTGATTCTTCCTCATCAGCCGAACACACATGGTCAACGAAAGTCGGTTCTGCGTGGTAGATATTTTCTATAGGTAGGAAATTGTCGATAGGGACGTCTTCTTTGATTCTTATTCGGAACAGGTGATCTGCGACTCTGTTTTCGACTCCTTTCTTATCCTTGAATTCTATCTTGAATTCTTGTAATAGGAGAATCCATATAATAAGCCTATGTTTTGCATCCTTTTTGTTCATTAAGTATTTCAGGACAGCATGGTCAGTATGGACGACCACTTTTGAACCGACTAGATAAGAGCGAAAAGTTTTGAAGGCGAACACCATGGCTAGTAGTTCTTTTTCTGTTGTCGCATAATTGCGTTGTGCATCATTAGAGTCCTACTATCATAGTATATAGCATGCATATTCTTGTCCTTTTTTGTCTGAGTACAATGCCCACAGCGAAAACCCTGGCGTCGCACATAATTTCAAAAGGTAAACTCCAATCTGGTGCTTACACAATCAGAGCAGATACGAGGGCTGATTTGATTTCTTTGAAAGTTGTCAGACACTCGGGTGTGAAGTTGAATTTAACTTCTTTACATAGGAGTACTTTGAGAGGTCTAGCTATCTTGCTAAAATCTTTTATGAATCTTCTATAAAACCCAGTATGTCCTGAAAATCTTCAGACGTCTTCACGTTTTCCTTGCTAATTTCAATCAGAAGTAAATCTGCAAAAATAAGGTAAACCAAGATCGCATTTCGCTACTGTTCTTCATCGATGCGAGAGCCGAGATATCCGTTGCCGAGAAGTCGTTTTAGTACTTCTACCGCAGGCACAATACTTCCGCGCCAACACCGTCTCCGGGTTGGCGAACGCAGGCTCTAGTTGCATGTTTCCTCTTGACACTTTTTCGTGCCGGGTTTGGTGATTACCCGGAAGCTGCGCAACGACCCAACCGAGACCAAAAGTCTCGGCCGAGGACATAGACCAGCAATAACCACAGGGATCGGCAGGCACGAAATAGCTAAGAGACCGGCCCGCCGAGAGTGATGTTTCATCGTTTCTCGGTTGTGTCTGTTCCAGGGCAACGACAATGATCCTTCGCAGGTTCCTACGGAAACCTTGTTACGCTTCTCCTTCCTCTAAATGATAAAGGTTTAGTGGACTTTCGCGACGCTTCGCAGACGGCGAACCACCCACGTCGCCAGCGATCCCGCGAACAACTTCACCGGATTCATTCATCGCGTAAGGAGCGACGGGCCGGTGTGTACAAAGGGCAGGGACGTAGTCACCGCGGCTGATGACTCCGCTTACAGGAATTCCTCGTTGAAAGACCAACAATTTGCAAGATCTATCCGCGATCACGTGAAATTTTCAAAGATTACCCGGGCCTGTCGGCCAAGGTGTGAACTCGTTGAATACATCAAGTGTAAGCGCGCGTCGCGGCCCAAGAACATCTAAGGGCATCTACCAGAACCTGTTATTGCCTCAAACTTCCTTGGCCTAACGGGCCATTAGTCCCTCTTATAGAGCCGGTGGCGTGAAGGGATGTCTCCACGTAGCTAGTTAGCAGGCTGAGGTCTCGTTCGTTAACAGGAATTAACCAGACAAATCGCTCCACAACTAAGAAACGGCCATGCACGCACCAACACCATAGAATCAAGAAAGAGCTTCTCAGTTCTGGTCAATCCTTACTATGTCTGGACCTGGTGAAGTTCCCCGTGTTGAGTCAAATTAAGCGGCAGGCTCCACTCCGGTGTGCCCTTCGGTCAATTATTCCTTTAAGTTTCAGCCTTGCGACCATACTCCGCCCGGAACCCAAAAACTTTTGATTTCTCATAAGGTACCACAGCGGAGTCCTAAAAGCAACAATCCGCTGATCCCTGGATCCTGGTCGGCAAGTCGTTTTATGGGTTGAGAACGAGACGTATCTGATCGTCCTTCGAGCCCCCAATCTTTCGTTCCTTCGATTAATGAAAATCATCCCTTGGCAAATGGCTTTCGCAGTTGATTTGCGTCACTTTCATAATCAACAAGAGACATTCACCTGACTGAAGCTATGAAATCGAACGAATAGCACCCCGACTAGGGTCCCTGATTAATCGCATTACTGACTCCGATCACAGAAGGCAAACACAATCACGATACGAAATCTCCTGACTGATCGTATCCGATGGCTAATGCGATCATACAGAGCGTAGCTTGCTGCTTGATAGCACTCTACTTTCTTCAAAGGTAACAGCGTCCCGGCAAGGCACGACCCGGCCAGTTAAGCGCAGAGAGCGTAATCGCCGACAGAAGGGAGCAGCGACCGGCTGCTCACTCAAAGCGGACGGGCGACCATCCCAATGGCTCTCAGACGTACCGAGAGCTTTTTAACTGCACACTAACTTAAATATATGACAGCATATTGGGAGCTGAGATTACCGCGGCTGCTTGGCACCGAGACTTGCCCCATCCACACTGGATCCTCGTTGAAAGGATAGAGATTAGTACTCAATTCCACACTTACCAGACTCAAAGAGGCCGGTATTGTGTTATTTATTGTCACTACCTCCCGTGTCAGGATTGGGTAATTTGCGCGCGCTGCTGCCTTCCTTGGATGTGGTAGCCGTTTCTCAGGCTCCCTCTCCGGAATCGAACCCTAATTCTCCGTCAACCCCGTTACCACCATGGTAGGCCACTATCCTAACCATCGAAAGTTGATAGGGCAGAAATTTGAATGATGCGTCGCCAGTCACAAAGGCCATGCGATCCGTCGAGTTATCATGAATACATCAGAGCAACGGGCAGAGCCCGCGTCGACTTTTATCTAATAAATGCATCCCTTCCAGAAGTCGGGGTTTGTTGCACGTATTAGCTCTAGAATTACTACGGTTATCCGAGTAGTAGTTACCATCAAACAAACTATAACTGATTTAATGAGCCATTCGCAGTTTCACAGTCTGAATTCGTTCATACTTACACATGCATGGCTTAATCTTTGAGACAAGGCATATGACTACTGGCAGGATCAACCAGGTAGCATTCATAAATCACGGCAAGACCATGTCATGTTCCCGCAAACACCAGCGAAATTGAGAAACGCGCGCAAACACCAGCGTCGTATTGAGAAACCCGCAAACACCCAGCGTCGTTGAGAAACCCGCAAACACCAGCGTCTTGAGAAACCCGCAAACACCAGCGTCGTTGAGAAACCCGCAAACACAGCGTCTTTGAGAAACCGCAACACACCAGCGTCTTTGAGAAACCCGCAAACACCAGCGTCGTTGAGAAACGCCGCAAACACCAGCGTCTTTGAGAAACCCGCAAACACCTGAGCTGTCTTTGAGAAACCCGCAAACAGACCAGCGTCTTGAGAAACCCGCAAACACAGGCGTCTTTGAGAAACCCGCAAACACCAGCGTCTTTGAGAAACCCGCCAAACACCATGCCGTCTTTGAGAACCCGCAAACACCAGCGTCTTTGAGAAAACCCGCAAACACCAGCGTCTTTGGGACCCGCAAACACAAGCGTCTTTGAGAAACCCGCAAACACGCAAGCGTCTTGAGAAACCCCAAACACCAGCGTCTTTGAGAGAACCCCGCAACACAGCGTCTTTGAGAAACCCGCAAACACCAGCGTCGTTGAGAAACCCGCAAACACCAGCGTCGTTTGAGAAACCCGCAAACACCAAGCGTCGTTGAGAAACCCGCAAACACCAGCGT
>CAJHQP010000231.1:0-233800 GCA_905132765.1 Moricandia arvensis | reverse complement strand
GCTTCTGAACCTTAAACAAATACAGTATGAAACTCAACCTGGCCAAGTGCACATCTGCAGTCATGTCTGGCAAATTCCTCAGCTAAATCATGAACCAACGAGGAATCAAAGTGAACCGAAGCATATTTACGCAATATTGAACCTACCTAGCCCCCAAAAAAGCTGCGTGGTGCAGCGATTAACCGGTCGGTTGCCAACACTCAATCGATTTATCTCTCACTCAACTGATAAGTGTCTTCCCTTCTACAATCTGTTGCGGGCCAACAAGAAATTTGTCTGGGAAAAAAGTGCGAGGAAGCGTTCGGCTAGCTCAAGAACTCTCTGACGACGCCGCCGGTATTCCCAAACTTGATAAAGGAGATACGCTATATCTTTACATCGCAGTCTCCTCCACGGCCGTCAGCAGCGTTCTGATCAAAGAGGATCACGGCGAACATAAACCGATAATCTATACCAGCAAACGGATGACCGGCGCAGAGACACGGGACTCGACCCTCGAGAAAATGGCTCTTGATGTCATCACCGCGACAAGGAAGCTCATGCCTTACTTCCAGTCTCACTCCATCGTCGTACTTATCAATCAGATTATGCGAACA
Organism: Moricandia arvensis; assembly: GCA_905132765.1. Lineage (NCBI taxonomy): Eukaryota > Viridiplantae > Streptophyta > Magnoliopsida > Brassicales > Brassicaceae > Moricandia > Moricandia arvensis. The sequence goes on along the minus strand of CAJHQP010000231.1, from coordinate 233,204 downwards.
ATTATGAAAAACACCAACTAGTCGAGCCGATTGTCGAAATGGGCAATCAAACTCAGCGAACACGACATAACCTGTTAAAGCAAACCGGTAGAAAAAAATTTCAGGTACTGACCGAATTCATCATCGAACTCCCTCTCGAACTTGAACGAGATCTCATCCCGTCACATAAACGCTGGATTCTACACATCGACATGTCATCTTCGAGAACGGGATCCGACATCGGCTTCCACTTACGGTCGCCAACGGGAGAATCACTCCACCAATCGTTCAAGCTAAGATTCAAGGCCTCTAATAACGAGGCCGGATACGAATCCCCCATAACCGGACTATGACTCGCTAGGGCCGTCAAAGCGAGGCGTATCCATGCATAATGTGACTTCTACTTGGTCGTTAATCAGTTCAGCGGCGAATACGATGCCAAGAACGAACGAATGGATGCGTACCTCCGACTAGTACAAAACCTTGCTAAAGAGTTTGACTCCTTCGATTTAACAAAAATCCCACACAGGTAAAAACTTTTGCGTGAACACTCTGGTCGGCAGTAGGCCGACAGATCAAGTCCACCAAACGATTTTGATCCAACCCATCGATAAACCAATTATTTCAAAACTCGCGACGATGGTGTCACCATAATGCAAATCGTGGAGACCGACGATATGGAAATCGATGTGCCGACCGATAGCCCAGACGAGCAATTCCCAAACTGGAGGACCCCTTTTATTAGGTACTTGACGAGTGGGACACTGCCAACAGACAAATGGGAAGAGTATCAATTGAAGGCCAAAATTTCCAATCAAGTTGTCCTAGACGGTATGTTGTATCACCGAACAGAAGACAACGTTCTCTTAACATGTATTCACGGAGAAGAAGCGCGACTAGTCAGGGCAGAAACTGACAAGGGAGCCGCAAGAAATCATTTGGTAGGCCGAGCTTTAGTCCTTAAAATTAAAAGTCTAGGCCACTACTAGCCGACCATGGTCTTTGATTGCAAAGAGTACGCCTGAAAGTGCGATAAATGCCAGAGGCATGCATCCAACATACACTCTCCGACCGAACTGCTGAGGACTACTGCGGCCCCTTACCCATTCATGCAATGGGCTATGGTTTCGAGTGCGATAACATGGGATATGGATATGTTTATATAGTCGGGCCGTTGCAAGCTCAAGACAGCGATGTTTCATCCTTGTTATGACAAACTACTTTACCAAATGGGTGGAGGCAGAAGGACTCATCCAAGTAAACGACAAAGAAGTAAAAAACTTCTTTTGGAAGCACATCATATGCCGACACGATCTCCCCTGCGAAATCATCACCGACAATGGTTCCCAGTTTATCTCGAATAACTTACGTGGCTTCTGCGAAAGATGGGAAATTCGCCTTAACACGTCAACCCCTTGCTATCCACATGGTAATGGTCAAGCAGAGGCTACAAACAAGATCATCGATGGGATTAAGAAACGGCCTGATCTCAAGAAGGGACATTGGGCGGACGAGCTAGATGGAGTCCTCTGGACCCATCGAATGACACCACGAATTTCTACAGGACAATCTTTGTTTTCCTTGTTTATGGAGTTGAAGCAATGGCCTCTATAGAAGTAAATGTCGCCAGTCTGTGACGGACGATAATTGAACTGAATAAGGATATTATGCTTGATGCCCTCAACGCAATTGAAGAACGACGCGATCAAGCCCTCCTTTGGATCCAAAATTACTAACACCTTGCAGAAGCCTACTACAATAAGAGGGTCCGAGCAAGACCATTGGAACTTAACGACCTTGTCCTCCGCAAATTTATTGAGAACACAAAGGAATGGGGAGCATGTAAATTGGGAGCAAACTGGAAAGGTACATACAAGATAATCACGATTATAAAACCTGGCGTCTATCGATTAAAAACATCATCTGAAGAGTCGGTACCGCGTTCATGGAAAGCCTCAAACCTCCAAAAATACCACAGCTATGGCACCATCGACACTTCTCCAAAAAAAAAGAGTCGCGCGAATGATTTAATCATAACTTTCGCTCGGCGTCGAACGAATGACAACACGTCACGTTTGTCCGGCATTCAGAAAATGACAACACATCACTTTTTCTCACATTCTGAGTGAGTCGTTTCACGTCACTTTAGCCCAGTTGCAACGAGTGAATGACCAAACACCGCTCGGTCAAATGGAATTACGTGTTCCTTGATCCCCTTCCCGAGTACATAGGCATCCCTTCGTTGGGTCCAGCTACAACACCAAAAACATATATAATTCATATATACTCTAGTGAACATCAATCGTCAAGCGACCCCCCTTCCTCCGACATACCATTCGCACGAGGTCCTGAGGCATTATGGATTTTGCCGACAATCGACGAGCGCCCTCGTGCGGGGAGCGATCGGTCACGCCGGTGATGGCAGTTCGCACACACGTTGGGCTGGATTTTTTCAAGCGAGCGAGCATAAGGCATCCCTTATTAGCCCTCATCGACCAAAAGTCATAAAAACAAGTCTGGTGAATTTACCCCTATCGTTCGGCCGAATTAGCCAACTGGGATGTGAAATCGATCATATATTCCTGTTCAAAGGTCCGTCGTTCAATTATTCGCAAAGATAATTAAAGTGAGGAGAACGCATTTTCTGAGGAAGATAAGTGATCCTTGGTTAAATTAAGCAGTCGAATCGAAAGACCGATTGTGATTTTTGATGCTAATCGACCAACAAAACGAGACATTTAAATTCCAGAATCGAATGAACAACATTCTACACGAGCATATATGTGGTCCAAAGTACAACAACAAAAATGGCACACTAAAGGTCCCATCTCAAAAGTACAACAAAGGATTATAAATAAAAGAAAAAGGGACAACAGAGGATAACTCAATCTCGTTCGAGGGACCGGCCTTCGAGGATTGGTTCTGATCGTCTTTGTTCCAAGGATCGGCTTTCAAGAGTCGGCCCAGTCGAATCGTCGACATGAACCTTTGGAATCTGAATAGCAGGGGCAGACTCTGAAGGATCAATCGAGGGGTTAAGGAACCCTCCTTGTCTTTAGGAACCCATGACTTCGGTTGATCGCCGCTTTCGAGGTCCTGAGCTATGGAGGTACGATCCCCTTCAGAACTTGGAGATCGAATAGCTAACACGATCGATAGGTCTATCTTCCCCAGATTTGACCTGAACTGATCAAAGTTGTAGAGCGGCCCAAGGCAAAGAGGGGAGAGGGCGAAATCTTGTTCAGTGATGTCCTCCACTTCAGCGTCTTTGGCTTCCTTTTTATATTTAGCCTCGTCAGCAATCAAGATGTCCTTCAACCTCTTTGGGACCTGTAGGCTCCATTTTTTTTCTAACAAGTCCATGGATCCGAGTGTCCCCAAAGCATGATGGTGGAGAAACAGTTATGCTTCTTGCTTGTCTAGGGCGGCCATGTACTTCTTGACCTTCTCGAACCGGCTATTACATTTTGATAACATGTCAGCCTCAACTCGCATACGCTCAAGCAAAACCTCGTGGCTCCGCGACTTTCTCAGACGATCCACTCCCCTCTTCGTCCTCTCAGCCTCCTTGATCCTCTCCCTCTCCATCTGCTTAATTTTCTCTCAGTCGGCTTCCCTCTCTTTCTCGAGATCGATAATCCTCTGCTTAGACAGATTATGCTCCCTATTCAGGTGATTCCTCTCGCAACGATTCTATTCTCTTTCTCGAGAACATCCTTTTTGATCACCTCGAATTTAGCATCCTTAGCCTCAATGTCTGCTTCGGGCTTACCAAGATCGGTCTTCGCCTTTTGCAGGACCATCTGATATTCCCAAATTAGGAGATTCGAACGAGCAGTAGCCTGATAAGCATACAAATCAGAGTCAACTAAGGAGAAGAAAAGAAAAGGAAGAAAGAGAAGAAACTTACGATCACATCCGCGTGAGCCTTCTCAGCGTACTTGTCCGAAAACGCGGGCTCCGAAACCTCCGGCATCACTTGGACTCCCCCCCTAATTTGGCAAATCAGGTCACCATAGACCTCGTAGTCATTACAAATAGCACATCTTTATTATACAGGAACTCCACTTGTTCGGAATTTTCTATCGAGAGCTTCTTGGATTGAGGAAACAAAGATCCCCATAGGGCACGACGAGTGGATGGCGTTATAACCTTCCGAGGAGAAGGAGAAGGAGAAGCGAAACCTCCATCATCGTTTTCAGCATCCAAGGCTGACAATGAATCATGAGTAGACCGATCGGCCGATCCCCTCTTTTTCTTACTGGTCGTTTCTTCATGATTTTCAGCAGACGGTCTCTTTCGTTTAGCTCTCGAAATCTTCGCCGACCCTTCAGGAAGTTCCTTGGGAATCTGTCCCTGGATGTCTATGCAGTCTTCGTTCTTTTTGCTCGCCAAACGATCGCCGTCTTTTTGATCGTTCTCATCAGTAATTTGGCAAATCAGGTCACCATAGGCCTCGTAGTCATTACAAATGGCACATCTTTATTATACAGGAACTCCACTTGTTCGGAATTTGCTATCGATAGCTTCTTGGATTGAGGATACAAAGATCCCCATAGGGCACGACGAGTGGATGGCGTTATAACCTTCCGAGGAGAAGGAGAAGGAGAAGCGAAACCTCCATCATCGTTTTCAGCATCTAAGGTTGACAATGAATCATGAGTAGACCGATCGGACGATCCCCTCTTTTTCTTACTGGTCGTTTCTTCATGATTTTCAGCAGACGGTCTCTTTCGTTTGGCTCTCGAAATCTTCGCCGACCCTTCAGGAAGTTCCTTGGGACTCTGTCCCTGGATGTCTATGCAGTCTTCGCTCTCTTTGCTCGCCAAACGATCGCCGTCTTTTTGATCGTTCTCATCAGTAGAAAGGACGATCCTTGCCTTCTTTGAGGAGCTCACCTTCTTTTTTTTTCTTTTTCTTTCCGGGAAGTGCGTCAACTGTTCAGTGCCTCTTCCATAAGGCAAGTGACCTCACTGATATAGCCTATTTATTACAAGTTTTAGGCCATGTTCTAGGCTCTATTTAGGATATATTATGTGTGTCTAGGATATGTTTTAGAGTATTTACAGGTCTAGGAACGTTTTGGAAATAAATGGAGATACTTAGAGCTTTTGGAACATTTAGAAGAGAAGAATCCGTAGATGACTATTTGAAGAGTCTAATTACAAGACTGTCATCGATCAGCGACACAACGTTGGAGTCGACCGATGATAAAAAACCAAGTTCGATCGATGTTGTACACTTTTCATCGATCAACACCCAACTCACAGACAACCGATTGAAAAGCCCAAGTTTAGAAGACAAATGAAAAGAATGCCCTGAACGTGTTTTGAACTAAGTTTTAGGGTTTTTATATTTATGCTTATGTATTGAGAGCATGCAGAGTGTGCAAGTGCATGCTAGACTAAGAAAGCTTTATAGTTTTAGGTTTTTAGGAGAAAAGGTTCATAACTCCTGAAGGAGATTTGTATTGGAACCCCAATATTTTATCTATGCATTCTATTTAGACTATTGTTCTTTCTTTGATTATGTCTAAGTAGTCATTAACTAGATTTAGGGTTGAATAATAGTAATCATGGATTACTCCAAAAATAGGATTGCTAGTTAAGTTAATATCCATCAATTGAGTTGTGCTTGATGCTTGCATTCTAGAGTAGCTACCTAGGATCTCGAAAGTAGGACATGGACGACTACGAGAGTAGGTTCTGTGCCAGAATAGACTCCATTGAACTAGGATGTTAGGCGCATGCGAGAGCTGGTCTATTAAGTCTGGTGAACTTATCAAATCTCGTTCACACTTCCTTCTGATTTAACCGTCGAACGACATCAGGCCATAATCGTCGATCAATGGTATTTCCTTTTGCTCGCATACGAGAGTTGTTGTTAAAAGGGTCAGAATAGTTAATATTTGAATTCTAGTATATTTACATATTTGTGCTTCTTATCCACTATAATCCATTAGGATTGAAACACTAGATCTAGCATATTCATATTTGCATCAAGTTAGTTTATTAGAATATTTCCATATTTGCATTATTTCTATATTTGCATTATTAGCATATTTCTATATTGCATCTCTATTTATTGATAAAGAATATTTCCTTAACTGATTGTTTGCCACCAATATATATATTCACCTAGCTTAATCTTTAGAAATGCGAAATCTATTGTGTGTCATTGTTCTCTGTGGATTTGATCCCTAAGTATTACACCTGATCTCTTTTGTCAAGAATACTATTTTTGTATTAAGACTAGGGTTAATTTGATAGTTATTTGTTTAGGATATTTAAACCCTACTAGACCAATAAAAACATGCATGTCAAATTTTACCCGTTGCCGGGGAGCATTGATCGCCATTAGATTTAATTTTTAGGATTTAGTCTAGGTTTGTTATTACATAAAGTTACTAAATTTTTCTTTCCATTGTTTCAGGTGCATGCAAAGACACACCAGGAGAAATAAAGGATAAGAACTACTATTCTCTGACCCCGATAGACTCGAGCGTACGATCCGCAAAGGAAGACAACAAGCATCAATCGACAACACAATCACCACGTCGACCGACACTTCTTTACGGACATCATCGATCGACATCAGAACTCGATCATCGACCGACACTGATTACATAGGAACGATCGACAACAACTTACCCGCATCGATCGACAGAAGAAGACGAGTTTAGATTGTTGCAACTTTAATATTGATTCAAGACGAGAATGGAGACCTGCATGACCTAGACGGTCTTCTGCGTAATGCAGCATGTCAAAAGATCGTGGAGAAAATAGAAGCTGTACAGGTGCACCAACTCAATGCACTGATTGATGATGATTTTTTGGTAGAAGTGAAGAGAGAAAGGCTACAAGAGAAAAGATGCCATTCGCGTAGTCATCGATCGACACTGGTTAGCGCGAATCGATCGACGATGCCTATGGAGTTAGTAGAATTGGAAAAACCTTTGAACATCGTTCAACGAATTGATCGTAGAATCGATCGACGGTTCCCAACATCAAAACGGGTTCATTTTCCAAAGATCACGAATATGACAACTCCGGAGTAGAAGATGGGTACATCAGAGCCCATGATGGTTGATAAAACTGCCGAGGGTCATTCCAGGAAGAACCAGAGGATTATTCTAAAGAAAAAAGTGATCCTGGAAAATTTGTGGTGCCATGTCTGATCAAAAGCCACAAGTTTCCCAACGCCCTCTGTAATATTGGATCATCGGTGAGCATCATACCCAGAGCTATGGCAGAAAAGTTAAACATGAAAGTGGAGCCTTCCAACGATTCTTTCATCTTTGTGGATTGCTTCAGAGTGGATTCGGGAGGTATTTGTAGAGATGTCCCACTGCAAATTCAGGATGTTTTAGTCCCGATAGACTTCCATGTGATGGATATCCAGATCAATTGGAATTCTTCCTTGTTACTTGGAAGAGCTTTCATGGCTACTGTGGGAGTTATCTTTGACATGAGGTCAAACAGGTTGTCCCTTTCCTTTATTGATCATAATGTTTATTATAAAATTTATAAGAACAAACCTACCCTCACGAAATTGTGTTATGATGCATAAATTTTGGCCACATGCTTCTGCGATTATGACTTCAATGAAGAGTCGAAATGGAGAACGATCGATACCAAGCCCATACAATCAATCGACACACTTGCAGTTCAACAATCGGTTGACACCCACCCTTTGTTATCGATCGACACTCCCACTCCAGAACCGATCAACGCCTACCACACAGATGGTGATTACAACACAACCTACCCCGAGAATGACGAAGACTACAGAGAAGAAGAGATGATCAAGTACCGTGGTATTGCTATGGAAGAGGCTGGTGTTTTTCATATTTCCCATTGACTCGGGAAACCGACATCGATTGACGGTAACCTTATGCCATCGATCGATATTGAACAAGAAGCAGCATCCGAAGTAGATTCAGCTGCAGAACACGAGAAGGAATATGGTTATCTACAACCAGACGAGTTCAGTATCATGAGAGATCACGCAAGAGCTATGGATGGCAGAATACTAAATGTCATGATGGAAGATATTGCAGACATTCTTGCCATGGCTAATGGAGCTAGAAACCTTTTCGCGCAACAGACTAGTTATCGAGCATCGATCGACGGTCACCATACACCATCGATCGACAGACGTCCAGTATGCGAAGGACACGATGAAGAATACAAAAGGAAAAGCCGTATGAATATTGTGGCCTACCATCAGAAGACGCTGGTTGGGTGATGAACGCGAGAGTGGATAATATAACATAGATCACATGCTACTCCTGGCCTTCGAGCGACATCTGATGCAAACCAAAACACGAACTTGGAGCAGAAGAGACATGTATTGGTAATCTTAGTCCGGATGAGTTCGGAATTTTCAAAGGCTCAGAGGAATGTGCACGGGTTCTTCATGAGAGAATCCTACATTTGTCTAAGGAGGATGTGGCAGATGCCCTTATTATGGCTAATGGATCGAGTACTCTCTTTGGACAGCAGCAGTAGTCATCGATCGACGCACATCATACATAATCGATTGATATTGAGGATCAGAGGAACGAGCCGATCCGTACTGATCCACACACTTTCAAGCCACCATCGATCGACAGCTATTTCAGGTCATCGATCGATTGGCGTTTCGAGCAAGGTACGAGAGCTTTTGATACTGAGGGCAACAGACTTTTCCGCTGGGAAAAGAAAGATGAGTATGGCATCTACATAGATGAGAATGGTAATGCACGAGCTACAGACGGAATGGTAGTGAATGTACAAGTTGAAGACAACATAGCAGTTCTAGAGAGAGCTAATTTGTTCGAGCAGAGCTACATATGTTTACCAGATCATGCAGCAAAGATCGCTATGTCTAAGAAGGATCAACATACATACAGCAGAGGAGATATTGATGATATTGTGCATGCAATCTACAAAGCTCAAGAGATGTCACTGGATGATTTCTACAAGAGGTTGGATGATGTCTACTTTCCTATAGACACTTGCCTTACCGTTTTGACTACACGCATGGATGAGATGAAGCAGGATTTGGATACCGTTCAGAGACAGCATGCGAATGGGTCAGACGGACTAGCATCGATCAACGTTAACATCTAGCCGTCGATCGACATCGAAGACTGCGAACAGAAGACGACAGTAGAGATAAAATTGGAAGTTAGGTTCGATGAGATTGCATTTTCAGATTATGATGAAGGAAGATATTCCTCAGCAATTAAAGGATTATCAGAGACTACAGTTGCCAAACTTAGAATGCTACAACGCAATATTGAGAAACTACAAGATGGAATGCCTTCCATGGCATTTTCTAGAACAGTTACAAGGAATGAGAAAACTAGAGGAGATGGAGCAATAAGGAGCTTCATTAGTACATGGTTTCAGAAAAGCAAAGAAGATGTAGACGCTTGTTTTCTAAGTGTTGATCCAACTTCATACTAGTCAAAGAGTTCACAACGTCGAGCTTAAGACAATAACCAAGCGCTGAGTGGGAGGAAACCCACTGTTTAGTAAGCTTTTGTTTTGTTTTTACTTATACTACTACTTATTTCGAGTTTTACTTTGTTTTATAGACTGTTTGAGTCAACCATCGATCGACACCATAGAGGCACCATCAGTCGACATTGGATCGCGACAATCGATCAACCACACACGCCTACCATCGATTGATACTCTTTACAGAATCTGGTATCGAGTTTTCTACTTAATCTATTTACTTATGATTTAATTCTTCCAACCAATCTGGGGCGGATTACACTGGGGACAGTGTAATTTAAGTTTGGGGGAGGTTCGCTAATGCTGTTTAATTTGTATTGAGATTTATTTGCTATATATATATAAGCTTTTAAAAAAATTTTATTGAATCAAGAAGGGGATTATGATCAAGATTTATTATTGACTAACCACGTTTTAGCACCATTTTTAGAAGGTTGTTGCAGAGATTACTAGAGATACCAAAGTGGATCATCCTGCCACTATATCACACTTGCTTAGAAAGTTTGAAGGAACCGAAGCTGATATCCAACCCTAATCCTGACATTATCTGCTTGCTTTGGGGCTTGGTATACACTGGATCAGATACGTTATGCAAGTCTGTAGGTACAAGTCATTGTACCTTTGGTTCCCTTCTCTCTTTCTCTTCAGTATCTACCTTAAAAGATTGAGATGACTTTCCGAGATGCCGAGGGATCGGTAAATTTTATCTATGACCTCCCTATTCTAATTCGGAGGAACGATCACACATCGTTGGAAGCGATGGGTATGTACATTACCGATGACCCCACCATCCGCTTACAACTTTGCCCAAAAAGCAAAAGAAAAAAAAATAAAATAAAAAGGAGAAAAGAAAAGAAAAAGAATAGGAAAATCGAAAATGAGATGGCAAGATGGACTTTATCATCATCTTTGTCCATTAAGTTTGAGATCTAGAAAGATTCAGAGAGAAAAGGGGGAAGATAGGAATCATAGAAGATTTTGTGTCTAGTTGTTCATATACTTACAGAGGTAGAGTCCATGTGTCATTTGATCGATACTCCTAAGGTAAAATCTACACTTTTATTTTATGCAAATAAATGAAATCAGTAGAGGGGTGAGTCAGACTAGTATTTGCTAAGTTGTTGGTAGACTGAATTTGGTTGCTATACTAGGATATGGTATATAAAGTGTCTCTGTGATTGACTTGATAGGATGTGGTTGCAACAAAGTAAGGTGACAGTTATACTTAGACATTATGTGACTCTCCGCTTTTCAAAACCTCTTTCACAGGTTTAGTTTGCTTGAGGACAAGCAAAATATTAAGTCTGTGGAAGTTGATATACCTTATTTATTACTAGTTTTAGGCCATGTTCTAGACTATATTTAGGGTCTATTATGTGTGTCTATGATATGTTTTAGAACATTTACAGGTCCATAAACGTTTTAGAGATAAATGGAGATACTTGGAGATTTTGGAGCATTTAGAGGAGAAGAATCCGTAGCTGACTATTTGAGGAGTCGAAGTACAAGACTGACGTCGATCGACGACACAACCTTGGAGTCGAGCAATGATAAAAGACCAAGGTCGGTCGATGCTGCACACTTGCCATCAATCGACACCCGACTCGCAGACGTCCGATTAAAAATCCCAAGTTTAGAAGACAAATGACAAAATGCCCTAGAGGATTTTTTACCTAAGTTTTAGGGTTTTTATATTTATGCTTATGTATTGAGAGCATGCAGAGTGTGCAAGTGCATGCTAGACTAAGAAAGCTTTATAGTTTTAGGTTTTTAGGGGAGAAGATTCATAACTCCGGAAGAAGATTTGTATTGGAACCCCAGTATTTTATCTATGCATTTTATTCAGGCTATTGTTCTTTCTTTGATTATGTCTGAGTAGTCATCAACTAGATTTAGGGTTGAATGATAGCAATCATGGATTAGCCCAAAAATAGGATTGCTAGTTAAGTTAATATCCATTAATTGAGTTGTTCTTAATGCTTGCATTCTAGAGTAGCTAACTAGGATCTCGAAAGTAGGACATGGACGACTACGAGAGTAGGTTCTATGCCAGAATAGACTTCATTGAACTAGGTTGTTAGGCGCATGCGAGAACTGGTCTAATAAGTTGGTGGACTTATCAAATCTCGTTCACACTTTCTTCTGATTTCACCGTCGATCAACATCAGGCCATAGCCGTCGATCGATGGTCTTTCAACATCAGGCCATAGCCGTCGATCAACATCAGGCCATAGCCGTCGATCACCGAGAATCTCACTGTAACTCGGGTACTCTTTCGAAATCTTTCCTATTAGCAGAAGCTTCAACCTTTTTCCTTTGGTATCCATGCAAATAAGTTTTGACAACCAATCAACTGAAACACAAGAAAAACTCTATTAAAGAATATCGGGTGCTGGGCCGACCATGAGCGGTCAGCCAAATTATACCAAAAGAAGCAGTGATTCACCTCTAACAATTCTCTTTCGTTGGCGACGGATCCGTTCTGGTCAAAATCACTCCACTTATGATGGCTGAGTGTGGCTATCTTTGGAACGTCCTCCCAAAAGGTTTCAGGATATCCAATAGTGTTCAGATGCATAACTGAAAATCAAAGAAAAGAAAAGAGAATCAGCTCTTAAATTAACTAAATGGTCGCTCGCATCGACTACCTACCGATGCGAGGGCTCCTTAAGACGCGGAAGCTATTGTCTGGAGGTTCATCAAAGGCAAACTCATCGGCTCTGATGTAGAAGTAATGGCGTTGCCAATGCTTAGTCTTTTAAGGGTGTCAGGTAAGGATATGGAGCCCGATCGGATTTGCGCGGCCTGGGTTGGGTCTGCAGCATCTCCTTAAAGATGTGGACAGTCATCATTACATCTATCTCTGTGGTCATTACAATCAGAGAAACGACGATTCCAATGGCCTCATACATCAACTGGGTCATGGTGATGCCCCGACAAGCGCAATAAGCCGTAACAAGGCTCGGAATTGGGAACCAAAGCTTGAAATCCCTTCCAAAGAAAGATTCATAGACACCATGATAGCCAATCGGCGGCATCCACGGTTGTTGATCAGGTCTGGGGATCATGAAAGTAACCCCTCGCGCATCGCACTCCCTCATTAACGAGGAAACCCCCTTCAAAGTAGACCAAGTTGAGAGAACGTCATCCCAATTTTGGCCCTCTGTCACGGATGGCCGGGAGAGCTCTAATGGCAGATCTGGGAGCTGTTTGATTGTCCAATTGTGATAATAATGAAACGAATTCAACCGTCCGATAGCACCATACCAACACTACACTCTCGTCGCTCGGCCTTTTTCCCAACAACGTCAGATCAAGACCGGTGTGAATGACACTCATCATTGTCTCGTATCGTGGAATCGCCTCTAGCGTTGATAGTCTCTTCCTCATCTTCTTTGGAACATCGCCCTTCCCCACCCCCTCAAGATAAATCCTTAGTGTCTCGAGTTCAATCCAAATTAGGAAGGGTCATATTGTTCGATGCAACACAATGAGCCGTAATTGCGGAACCGAGCAACTTTGGACCAGTCGACGACCCTCTAGGAGGACTCAGATCGGTATGAACGCCCTTATCTTTCTCAGACATCGAGTAGTTCTTTCGAGGAGACGACATCGCTTGTTCGATGATTATCAGACCGAGGAAGATAACCAGAAGAGTTGAGAAGAACGGTGTCTAATTGGAGATCAGAAGGCAGAAGGAGAAAAATAAAGGAAGACAAAGAGAGAGAGAGAGAGAGAGAGAGAGAGAGAGAGAGAGAGAGAGAGAGAGAGAGAGAGAGAGAGAGAGAGAGAGAGAGAGAGAGAGAGAGAGAGAGAGAGAGAGAGAGAGAGAGAGAGAGAGAGAGAGAAAGAGAAGAGAGAGAGAGAGAGAGAGAGAGAGAGAGAGAGAGGAGAGAGAGAGGGAGAGAGAGAGAGAGAGAGAGAGAGAGAGAATACTTTTTTGGGGTTCACGAGGAAGTGAAGATTATGAGAGAGGGGATCCCTATCTATAGCAAAAGGATCGGGCCTCGAGGGGGACATAATCATTAGGCCTATTAAGCGCTAACAAAATGCTTTGAATCCCAGGCAAATCAAAGCTATCGATTAATTCCCTTGAAGCAAACCAAACCAACTGAATCGGTTTACTCTTTTCAAATTTTTGATTAATAAGTAAATCGAACGCCCTCCAACAGACGACCGACCAATAAAGGCCATACTCACACGCTTTTCGATCAACGGAGAGACAGCATAAGCCCGGTACGGACCCACCTAGCAATGGCCTCGGAAGAGCAACCGAGGAGGGAGTAACACGTCGCCCTAGATCTGGCTGATTCGATTATCCTCATAACCTTTCTCTTGCTAATTCATTTAGAGACCAGAATCGCTTAATGAACTGAGGGGGGATTACTATTGGAGAGGAATTAACAATCCTCAACAAATCCTGTCCAATAACCTAATTCGGCCCATTAACATCAACAGAGCCGATCGGAGCCGACTCAGCTCGAAATCAGCATCAACGAGAGAGACCGCTTGAACGGCTGAGCGCACCGCGCGAGACCTTCAATCGGCCGACCCCGGCTCGGAACGAAAGGCCCATCAAGGTCCAATTTTAGGCCCGGTCCTTTAGGGCAAACGAGTCTAGGGCGTATCAGGGGCTCTTAACTACAACTGATAAGAAGAGAGATAAGGAGAACGAGAGGGGGATCCAGAAATAAACACATCAATCGATTGACGACAAGATCTAGAGTTTTCTAAAGAACATCGGATCTAGTGATCGCTTGTTTCCTTTCTTCCTATTTTCTTTCGTTCGAATCGTTTGTATCGTATATTGATCAATAAAACGTCTTCGAAATAACCCACAAATCGAGTTTAGATCCTTTTGACCGAACGAAACAAACTCAGATTCAACAAGAAGCTTTCATTTTTTTGGAAGGAGCAAAGGAGCAAGAAATCCATTAGTTCTCTCCCCAACAGTTTCTTTATCAGGTTTTAGCTTTGTTTTTACTTCTTACAGCAAAAAAAAATCCAATCCCCGTCTCAAAAACTGAATGGGCCATGTGAACTATTAACTTTCTGTAGAATGATGAGAGAATTTAAAAATCATAGCCGTGATTTGTAAAAACTAAAAATTTAGGACCCTAGTTAGTAAAGAAATTTTTGTTAAAAATGTTTGACTTGTGCATCAACACATCCCTAGATCCAGGACTGCAGATGAGAATGCCTCTTGTTTATGCAGTCAATTATCTTCTCGGAAAGAAAACTTATCGAATTTGTAAACAAGAACAGAAATCTCAAAATTGTTGTAAATGATACATTTATAGGGAGGGCTTGATGCAAATTCAATAACAATCATTCTGGAGGCATCTACGCAGAACATTGTTGGTAACATATCATTACACCTGAGTAATAAAATTTGGAAAAAGCTTTCGTTAGTTTATTTGTTAGAAAGCTGCTTCCATACTAGTTACCATTAGAAGTCAACCATTTACAGATATAAGAATGTTATTAGTCACTACGATCGGAGAATAATGCATTTGCCTCCTGAAATCTTTAAAAACTGACCGCCATTCTTCGGCAAGCCCTTTGTACATGTACGCACTCATTAAAACATTGTAAACTGAAGTTTTTTTACTTTGTTTCTTAGCCGTGCATTAAAAAAAAAGACTGCAAATCTCATTTACCTGGCTTGACCCGTGACTTTGATTCTTTTTGCATATTGTTGTAACATCCAGAACAGTAACTGGACCTGAGGCCAACCACATGCATCATTCAACCAACCAAGAAATCAACCAGAAGATATCTGCACTAAAACGGCCAAATCTCACCAACCAGGAAAATCATTTTTGCCATGCAACCAATTTTCATGGATTCTGCACTAAAAAAGTTTAATTTCAAGTGAAATCATCATCAAATCTACTTGTACCATGAAGTAAATCTACTCTACAAGATCTTATGAAGAACCATCCCACGTTGTATCAAGTGGATCCTTGAAGAATATGTTAATACACCCGGAGTCATTTATGGAAAAGTTGGATAATCTTTTGGTTCAACCATTTCAAAACTAGGTTATTGCGATCACAAGACTAAATACACATATCAAGGCATCTAGAAGACACATCCAACCATTCAGAAAATCATGTCATCATCTTACCATTGACCAGCAAGCATAGGATCATGAAGATCCATATTTTCCCACACTTACCTTATTTGGAGTTTTTTTGCATTCAAGCTCCAATAACTCTTTCACAATCAGTTGCAAGGGCGAATCTAGATACCTTTATAGTTGGGGGCACAATGTTAAAAGTATCAAAAATAAAATTAGATTGGGGGCACTTTTCATATTCTCCCCTAAACTAATGAATATTTAACCAAATAAGCTTAAATTATTTAAGAGAAAAAAAAAGAGTAGGGGCACCTGACCCCACACCCATACACTTACGCCTGTCCCTGATCAGTTGGTGGATGAAAGCAGCACATATTAAGAACCCAAAAAAATTTCAAGGAAGCTCACATACCCCTTAAAACCGTCAAGGTTCAAGAAGACTAAAGTTATTTACTTGGAGCCAAAGTCCATTAAAAGACTCCAACAACTTAATTTTAGATATTTTGACCTATTTCTTTATTTTTATAACTTTTAGTAATGAGACCTAAATAAGTTTTAGATAGTCCATTGTTTTATGAACCTTTCAATCTTTAACAAATATAATCAGGTTGTTTTGTTTTTTTCAAAGATAGTTTTGAATAAACACTTGTCTTTAGAATTGTGGTTCTATAGATTCATGCACTCCAACTTGTTTGTGTGATTTAAACAAATTTGGTTCAAAGATTGAGAAAGTCAATCAACCCACCGATTGAGAGAGTCAATCATTATCCATCAGTCATCATCCATTTATTGATCTTATTGAAGAGTGATGAATAACCAACCAATAAGATTCCATCAATCATTCGATCAACCTTCAGTTTCCATCTGACCATCTCCATCCTTATCTATTTATTTCTCTGTCTATTATCTGTATTCATCATCTCATTAGTTCCCCCCCCCCCTTTGTTTTCAGGTTCATCTTATCATTCATCCACCATATTTGAAAGAGCATTGAACAACAAATTTTTATCTCCCCGTCTTATGTCAAATTAGAGGTCACCCCCACCCCTTATCTTACAAAAACATGGTTTCAGAACCGAAAGACTCCATTATCAGGTTATATATATATATATCCTCTTGTTTGTTTACTTCTTGTTGTTTCGTTTCGAAAATCATAAAAACCATTAAAAATTTGTTTGTGGTATTTTTGTTCTTGTTCATCTAAAAAATTTGAAAACCAGAAAAGAAGCCAAATGATTTCATGCCAGGTCAGATAGGATTCAAAATTAGTTCATTTGATAGTTTGCATTTAATCCCAGCTTCACTTGCCATATTTAAATTTGCATACCATAAACTTTTAAGAATAATAATTCTGCATTCACTTAGTTTGCTTACTTAGATTGCTTCTATACCATAGCTACTTTTAATTTATATATCATTCCAAAAATCAAAATAAAAAGCCTCATTTCATGCATACCATATTTCTGCATTCACAAGAAAATTCAAAATATATTAGTCTTGCATTAGTCCATTATTCTCAATAGTGCATTGTTTCATATTTCTGAAATTAAACTAAGTGTTTCTTGTATACGTTTTAGTCCTATCACACTGCCCATATCTCACTTGATATTTTGAGAAACATTTCAAGAAGAGATGGGAGCTGCCTCACACGACCTACTAGCTGAGCAAAACCAGATATTGAATGCCATACAAAAACTCAATAAACAGTTGGCTCGGTTGGAACAAAGAAACAATCTGAATAGAAGCGAGGCACACGGAAAACGATCACCAAAGAGAGAAAGTAGATTTAAAGATCATCAGGAGCTATCTTTGTGGAACCGAAACCACCATGCCCTTCATGGAGAGCCATTAGGAAAAAAAACAAGGTATTTACAACCTTCAAATTAGTATGCTGGCCAAGTTCTATCGGTTTATTCGTTTTTCAGAAAGTAGTTGGCCAAAAGACTACCTTTCCTGGGAGATGAGCATGAATGATTGGTTTTTATATCATGAAATTCCAAAGAAAGAAAGGCTAGCACATGTTATCAAACTACTCTATGTGAATGCATACAAATGGTGGAAAAGAGTAACTGCACAAGGGAAGAGTAAAGAACATGTCATCACCAACTGGAAACAAATTAAGTGGATCATATCCCGGAAGTATGTATCTTCAGTTACCACACCACACATCAGGAACAAAATATCCAAGGAGATTTCCTACTCTTGGTACCAAAGAGAGTAAGAGCATCTACAACAAGGAACCTCAAAATGAAAGTTTGAGGATAGGTTGCTCAAATAAAGTACCTCAAATAAATCTTTAAATATTTTATATATTAAATTTTAATCCTCAAATTCAATAATAATTAATTGTAAGCATTAAACTTTTACAAGTAAATAATAAATAAACATTAAATACAAAACAAAATATTTATAATTCATATATGGATAATTTGGTTTTTTCAAATAAGAAAATCCTTAATTTCTTAAACGAAAGTGTATAAATTAGATAAAATGGTTATGAAATGGTTCAATTATATATATAATATTTTTATTTTACATAATATAGTTTTATATTTTAATTTTCATTTGACATATTTATAAAATTTAGTAGAATTATATGTAACTTATATAATTATATGGACTAAAAAAGTAAATAGTGTTTTGAATAATGAAACCTCAATTTGAGGTATGTTCATGCATTCAAAATTTGGGGTTTGAAGGCTTGTTGAAAAGTCAGAAACTTCAAAATTTGAAGGTTTGAGGGCCTGTTAGAGATGCTCTAAGAAGGTAATGCCATAAGACGACCATAGAGGCTTGATTCAACATACAAAATTTGGCCTAACCAAGGGCACACAACTATCCATTGTCTATACCAACATGATGATGTCCTACAGGCCACAGAGAAGAAAGAAAGTGTTAGCCAAAACACATTGAACAGAACCAAATAAAACCAGAATAAGTGATTGTTCAAGCAAAGGCACATGGGACTTTAAACCCAAAAGAAAAGGAAAATCAAGTCAAGTTAAGTCTTCTAACTCTAAGAATTTAAAGATCAGACATGTTATAGATTTCATATGAGAGGATACTTTGCTGCAGCTTGTTCGACTAATCAAGTATTGATAGAAACATAACTAGAAAAGAAAACTGAATTATCTACAATGTGTGATTGTTTGATTCAATCTGATTTGCTATCTCCCTATTCTAGTTTCATGCACATGTCTTTATCCAAAGGTGTTGTAACATGTCTTGAGGAGAATGAACCCAAAGGAAAGGAACCCCATGATTAACCCTTGTGGTGGACCAAAATAAAGCTCAAGACACAAGGTAATAAATGTTGTTTAGAGAGGCCAAATCGACCCATACATGCTGCCCAGTCCGACCAACACTTAACCACGTATGACCTAGACCAATATATAATTATTAAAACTAGTTTGCATGTTCATGGTACAAGAAGAACAAAATTGGACCTGGGGTTCAGGAAAGTAATGATCATGATATTTCCAACAAATGAGAGCAAAATCCGAGCCAAAGTCACAAATGAAAGTACCAGTGTTGTTGTGACAACTCCAAACGAAAACCAAAGTTATGAGATCATTCTTGAGCCAAAACAAAAGTGGAAGATAAAACTAGAACTTCGATTGCTCAAATGTCAAAACTCAAAGTAAGTTTCACTTTACAGCAATATGTTCTTATTAACTCAATGATAAAATTAATGCACTTATCTTGTCCAAGGAAATGTGAAACGGGTTCATGAACCAAGAAAATATACACTTTCCAACAACATTGATGATCTCAGTTTCTCTCTAGAAACAAAATAAAGAGATTTGAATCCCTACCATTAAAAACCATTAACACTACGGTTAGTTTCTCTAATGCCCAAACATCCTTATCCCTTAGTTATACAAAAATCATGCACTTGTCTTTGGAAAAAGTTTGATCTAAGAATCAAAAAAGAAGAAGGACATATAAGTTGAGATCAAAATTTGCAAGTTGGGAAATAAACCAACCAAAACTATTCAAAGAACAAAATCATCGTACAACTTGTTGATATATATATATATATATATATAATTGACTTGATTTTTGTCCAGAAAGTTAAAATTATTTCAGATTGTAAGGAAGAAAGTTTTTAAAAATTTTCATTGGATAATCTTTTGTTGCTAGAAAAATCAACTCCAAAAAAACCAAAAACAAGGCCACCAAAACTTTTGAAAAAACCATCAACTCAAGAAGAGAATCAATGGTCATGAGCAGAGGAGGGATCCTATCATATCTGCTCAAAGGGAACCACCCGATGCACCAGCTATCACCAAACCAAAATCCTATCAAGATAAGAGCCTAAACTCTCAAAGAATGAAGAAATCTAACTTGCTTTCTCTTAATGCAGACTATACAGCGTCAAAGTCTAAACTTCTTGAAGGGAGAGGAAATGATGTAATATCCAGAACTGTAACTGGACCAGAGGCCAACCAGATAGGCAGATACACTAGTCAACCAACTAATGAACCAACTGGAACATATGTTCTCTAAAATGGTCAAATCTCACCAACTAGGAGAACTTTGGCCCATGAAATCAATTCATAGATTCTACACTCAAAAATGTCTTACGTCTAACTAGAATCATCCGCAAAGCTACCCGGGCCAGGAAGTTATGAATTTTACAAACTATAAATTTCCCAACTTATCCATCAACGAGTATCAGAAAATAGAAGTGGATTTCAGCTCATCCAAGAAGCAACATGTACCAAAATCAATTAGATACTTGGAGCCATGGTGCTATAATTTGTTTGATTGATCTCCAGTTTTTGGTATGGTAGTTCCAACATGTTGTTTACTTTCCGAGATAGTCTCTTCTGGCAACATGACAGTTTCTCCGGCGGCCACAATAACCTCCATTGCCTTCATAATCGCCTTGCCACGTTAACAGAGCGAAAAGACCCTCGTAGTTGTCTTTTAATAATGAGCAATCCAATACTATATATTAACTTAGAAATACACAATGAATTAACTTGTCTACTACGACATAAGTAGTTTGTCTGATGTACATGCGCCTATACGTACATTACATGATATACATATACACATTATACAAACAAACATAAAAGTACTTACAAATTATAAAAAAAAAACATAGCGCTGATTAATGCTTCCAGTCACCTGATGCTCGACTAGCAGGTTGGTCAAGTACTTCGCCAAAAGATCAATTGATTGATGACCCAACTCGCTGACAACACTTTAGCCTCTTTGATCAATGATCACCATCGGTCATTGTTGGCTAACATATGTTCAAGAAAATTACAATATTCTACACTTTGTATATTCATATCGGTTGTATTTATTTCTTAGACTCTTAAGTATATAAGTCCAAGAATTTTAGCAACTCATCCTTTGATATCTACCTCACATATGAATCATATATATTAATTTACTAAATTTGCTGTAAGTGGTCCTAAGAGGTAGAGAGGCCACAAAAAGGCTAAGCAAAAGGACAATAAGAATTGCATTACACACATACATATAGATATAATGACACAAATCTTGTGAACATAATGTAATTTTATTATTTCATGATTCATAGGTAATGGACAACGATACATAATATGATTACTTAAATCTAGCTATAAGTCTCTCAACACTCCAAAAGTCAAAAATGTTGTTTATGTAATAAATACTTAAGCTTAACTGCGACATGGATTAACATATTCATAGGCACGCTCTAGTGCTTCATCTATATATATTTGTGTGTGTGGTTTTAAGACAAGAAGCACAATAGCTACTTAAAAGACTGTCTGTTATTTGTGTTTATAAAGAGCATACGATAGAATGCGCATGATCAAGCCGCTGGAGCCACGTCACTGTCGTCATCGTCATCATCTCCTCCGTTCTCTTGGCCAGCAATTTGTGCGTTCGGAATTGGCTGAGAGTGAGCTGACTCGTATAGCCTGCCTTCTGCTTTGTCTTGAATCATCACTGCCATTTTTAAATAAAGGTTTTGTGTGTTTCTGGCTTACTTGTAGATCTTTAGTATTGGTTGCAGATAGAGAGCTCATGAACTTCCCTCAATTTATAGCATTTTTAGGTCTACCATATATTTTCATCTTTCATATATTCTCAAGAATAATATTCAAAACAGTGACACTGGGGCATTTTGTGGGGCTTTATTTGAACGATTTATAAAAACGTATGTGTATACATATATATTCACAGTCATTTCGAGATTCTAGTAATGTCCAATCTTATTATTATTAGGAATTTTATATTAAGAAATAACATCTAGTAACTGTACAATAATGAGTTTTTTTTGCTGAAATTTGGGAAACTAGCAAATTCACTATAAATTAATGAGTTTCTAGACTATAGTATATATTCATTTTCAATTTAGCATTGAAACAAAAACGTTTTCAAGATTAAGGAAATATGATCTGACAGATCTAGAGAAACTCAAAATGTGTAACGTGATCAAAATGATTTTATCATGGACTAAGTTTGACCCAATTCTCTTACATAATTTTTCTGACTTACACTAACTTAATTCTTAATATGACATCAATGTACGTCTATAGTCATAGACAAACTAATTTGCTGACAAAATATCTAATTTATTCATGAGAAGGCACCACAATGATTATAAACATGCTTAGACAAATAAAACGACAAGGGAAATACAAAAAGGAAAAATTATATTCTAGTGGTAACTTTGTTTTCTTCATCGAGGACATCTTTTAGTTTCTATGCCCTTTGTGAAAGGCTAAGAGCACCCGCAATAGGGGTCCTTAAGGGGGAATCTTTAGGAAAAAAATAATTAAATAATCAAAATAGTTAAGGATTCAGTCTAAAAGTTCCTTATATAAGGATTGATTCTTATACTATTCACGATACGTGGCGACCCGTGATTGGTTGATATTTATTTTTTTTTATTCTTTTTTTTTAAATCTGAAAAAATAAATAATAATAATTAAAAATTAAAAAACACTATTCATAAGGACTCTAGAGAGATCCACGGTTGCGGATGCTCTAAGAGAACGCAAGTGTGACATGGCAACGCTTATCACCATAACTAAGTACAACATGGCACATGATGGCCCACACATGAGCCAACCTCATGGAAGTTGTTCGCAGCTCATGTTTTACACGTGGAGGGAACAGTTCATGCACACTTTCGCGTTGCCTCTCCATGCGCCTTCTCGTACCTTTGTCTATGTATACAATATCTACATACATATGTTATAAATGTGTGAATAATATTATGTGTTATGACCTCATATATACTCTGCATTATAGCTTTTGGGACAACTTTTGAAGCACAAAACCCTAAAGCTCGTGTAGTATGTTTGTTGGCTACTTTGATTGGAATAATTCATATGGAAATTTGAGTCAGTTTTTTATTCAATTATATATAGGTCCTTTTGTTTTATGTTTTCTTTATGACCAAAAACTTAGGATCATTGATCCGTAATCAATTTGTCTAGTCCAACCAAAGAAAGCATCGGCTAATATTTGTGGCGGACCTACAGACATAAATCATATCTTTTGTAGCATCTAAATGCCTCATTTTTAAACTAAGATCTGGGAGCACACCCTCTGAGCGGTTAATCTAACAGCGTTTGAGTATGTTTTATGTTCATATGGACATTGATCAAGTTAAAGTAAATCAACAAAAAATAAATTAGGAACTAATTGTTTTCCCCCGACACTTAAATTCTTTTTTGAAAAGGTTGTAAACGCAAAAGCAAAATATTAGCGGATGGAAACATTATGTTTGGCTTGACAGCATCCAAATGGTTTGTGAAATAGTGTTCTGTTTTAAAATTATAAACATATTGGAGGTTTCTTCCACGCTGAAGAAGTTTTTATTATTATTATGGAGTGATCACCTCTTTTTAGGAGATGTATGTCCATATTGTTTCTTTTTGCGCTCTTAAAGAAGAAGAACACATAGGCATCATTTGCAT
This sequence comes from Moricandia arvensis, assembly GCA_905132765.1. Taxonomy (NCBI): domain Eukaryota; kingdom Viridiplantae; phylum Streptophyta; class Magnoliopsida; order Brassicales; family Brassicaceae; genus Moricandia; species Moricandia arvensis. The sequence continues at coordinate 209,706 of CAJHQP010000231.1, read as the reverse complement.
CAAAGAAATGTTAGGTCATGTTCGTTTATACATATGAAAGATGCATCCAGATAGATCTATTTAGATGCTTTATTTAGATATTTTTTCGTCTATGTATTTCGTTTATAGATCCAGATGAAGCATCTGAATGTAACTATACTTTTTTGTTTTTTTAATTTGCAGCTGCATCCAGGTGCACTTGTTAGTAAAACGATTAAAATAGACATATTTTTAATTTTACTATATTTTACTCATAATCACATGTTTAATATTTTTATATTTATATTAATTTAAATATTTTATCTTAATGAGAAATATGAGAGAGGTGCTTTAAAAATGAATTAGGGTTAGGTGAGAGCATCATTAATGCAAGAAACCCTTTGGGTTTCTTGTTTTTTTTTTTTTTTTTTTTTTACTTTTTTTTTAAAGTGAGCCAATCGTGAGCCGCCACGTGTCAGTGGGACCCGTGAACAGTGTAAGAAACCCATAAAAACCGGTTCTTAATCTATAGTTTTTGTAACCGATCTTTACACTGTTCATGGGTCCCACAGCTTAAGAAACCCACTAGAGAAACCCCAATAATGATGCTCTGATTATGTGTAATTTTTAAGTTTAGTGAAGGTTATTTAACTTATTTTTATCATATGCCATTTTCACTGGATCAGTTGTAGATGGATGCATGATGAAAACTCAATTGATTTTTTTTTTAAATCAGTTTTTAAAGCTCATTCATATGATTCATTTGGCTGTATCGGTTAAGTGCACTAAAAGAACATCGACATGCATATTCATTTCAATGAATTATCTGAGCAAACCAACAACACCTTTGTACTTTCTTACGTTCTCCTTTATGCACCCTCCTTGTGTGGATATCTGTTTCATCTTCAGTAATGCATCGAGATTTATTTCATTTAGAGTCCAGACTTCAATAGGTAGGGTGAGATGACTACTGTCCTTACGATTTTAATTGTCTTGGCTACAATTTTATGCTAGAAACACTTTTGACTTAACTGTTAGTACGAGCATTTCAAACAATTCTTCAAACCCTTAAATTTTGAGATTTAGCAAGTTTTCAGTATCATAAAATACTATTTATTTTTATTTTATTCTTTATAATTTATAATATATCTTTTTGTCAGCTAATTTATAATATCTCTGTAATAATATCAATATTAATTTTTACTATATTAATAATTACAATTATATTTCACTTAAATATTTAAATATTTTAAATATATATTCTTAATAAAAATAACTATGTTAAAACTAAAATTAGAAATTTTAATATAAAATAATATTATTTAAAATAAAATATTAATATATAGAATTGGATCATTTCGTAATTCTTCTTTGTAGTTGATGCATTTTCTTAAAAAGTTAAAAATATATTGATTTGGTGAAACCAAAATATTTATAGATGAATTATAAATATTATGTATAATATTTTAGTGTGTATTTAATATATAATTATAAATGTTTACTGTTTATAATAAATTATTATTAAAATTAGGAATTAAAATACAAAATACAATATATATATATATATATGAGGTTTTATATTAGATCATTCCACCCTCGAACCCTCATTGTTAATATTATTCATCTTCAAAACAAAGATATTTATTGAAAATACTCTAAATTTAATAGATCTACCTTCAGCTCTCTCTCTTGTATTATAAAGAAATATTATCTTTTCAAAGCAACGATCACTTTTCGACAACATGGTTATTGCGTTTTCTTATGACAATAACAAGATAGTGCTACACAATTATAGATTAAACTCTTATGATCCATATTGGTGGATTGCCATGATCATTTCATCTGGTCCGTCTATAGTCGGTCCGACCACAAATTTTATAGGTGATTGATTTAGTAAATATCGACCATATAGATTTAGGTTTAGACGAATAAGAAATTTATTCTTTGTTGGTTTAGGATTTGTATTTTTCTCTTTTCCATATTGGATTTACATATTTTGTAATCCCTATATAAAGGGAACCCCTTATGTTTATGAATAGAAACACACACACAAAATACACACAAGCAATTCACTTTCTTCTCTCTTGATTCACAACACGTTATCAGCACGAAACTCTAAAACCCTAAGCTAAATTTCCGATCAACAAACCCTAATCTCTCTTGACAGAAACTCTTGTTCGTGAACCTTCATCCTTGATCGAGAAACTTCACCAACGATATCAGCTTGCTCAACGGACGATCTTGATCCGTGTCTAACCCAATCTCAACAAGTCCCAGCTCGCGATCCGAGTTCATACGCCCTTCTCTTGTTGGTGGTCCATTCAACCCGATCGGAGGTTAAGGTAAATTGGTAAACCCTAAAATCTCAAACCCTAAAATCTCAAAACCCTAATCGAAAACACTAATGATTAAATTGAAACCCTAAAAATCTTATACTAGTTGATTGATCCGATTGAATGTTTATGAGAATTGAGATAGTATGCTAGGTTGATTGTTTCACATGATTTATGTTTTGTTTTAAGAACTAACCCTAATCGATTTCTGGAACCTAATCTACCTGAAACTTGAATATGATCACATAGAATCCGTATGCTAGTCTTGTTGAAATCATACTTGAAATTGATTGATTGGTTGGTAAATCTGATTGAATATTTTTAAGATTGAAATCTAACACCTTGCTATAGAATTCGACCACCTAGAATAGAGTATGATCTTTGCATGATCCAATAGATTGTTTTGATTGAGGTTACATGTACATATAGATCACGTTTTCTAGGCTTGCATGAACATATAGAAATTGCTTGTTGGGAATGTCTTGTTTGCATGGCCGTATGAACATTAGACCTAAAGAATAGAATATATGATTTCAGATGTCGAAAATCAACAACTTGGATTTTGTTGCCCTAAGTCTCTCAGGAGATAATTACTTACAATGGGCATTGGATACTAAGATTATCATGAATTCAAAGGGACTCGGTGAATGTATCACCAAAGACAATAATGCAAATGAAAAAGATAGATACATGGCTATCTTGATTATACACCATCATCTTACTGAGAGTCTCAAAGATCAGTATTTGACAATTGAGAATCCTTTAGACCTTTGGACAGAATTGAAAACAAGATATGATCACCAAAGAACGGTGTTATTACCAAAGGCTATGTATGATTGGAGGAATCTCATAATCCAGGACTACAAGTCTGTGGACGAGTATAACTCAACCTTATTTAAGATAGTTTCTAAATTGAAACTGTGTGGTGAGGATATAACGGATAAGGATATGCTAGAAAAGACCTTTTCCACCTTCCATACAAGTAATGTATTGTTGCAACAACAATACCGTGAAAAAGTCTTTACCACATATGCAAATCTAAGATCATGTCTATTGCTAGCTGAGCAAAATAATGAATTGTTAATGAGAAACAGTGAATTGAGATCTCCTGTATCAGCCACAGTACATGAAGACAATGTGGCCACAAAAACAAAGAAAGAATCTAAACACATCCAAAACAATAACCACACGGCCAAGGAAACCATTATGGCTGTGGCCGCAAGGACGTGGTCAAGGCCACTATAATACAGGTCGTGGTTGAAAGAACCACTATGGCCGCGGTCGAGGGTATCAACCCAATTTCAGCCGTGGTCGAGACCAAGGTCGTGGTATATCCTCTAGACCACAATACTCGACCAAATCATTATGCCATAGATGTGGGATGGGTAACCATTGGGCCAAAACATGTAGGACTCCCAAACATCTTGTTGACCTTTACCAAGAGAGTTTGAAAGGGAAGAATCATGAAGTCCACTTGGTCTATCAAGATGGTGAAGATGATTTTGATCATGAAAAAGATGATCTTATGGAATATGAAACTTCTGACTGTCTAAAAGAATCAAGTTGATTTCAACATCAAAACTTTTGTATTTTCTTTGCTTTTATGTTTTCTTCGTTTGATTGCTTTGTCTATTTAAAACTTAATAGAATGAATGAATATGAAGTCTCTAAGATATGATCCTTGTTTTCAAGAATGAAAGATTACATGGATATAATCGTGGTGGACAGTGGGTCGAGCCACACGATCCTTAGAGACAAAAGATATTTCATCGACCTTACGCTTAGAAAAGCCAACATAAGTACCATAGCATGTATAGCCAGTCTAATAGAAGGCTATGGCCACGCTAACATATTGTTGCCCAAGGGTACGCTTCTAGAAATATCTGATGCACTATATTCACCCAGCTCAAAAGAAGCTTATTGAGTTTTGAAGATATCCGAATGAATGGCTTCCATATTGAAACTATGGGCGAAGGAAACAAATAGTTCCTTCAGATAATTGATATCGCCCAAGGCCGTAAGAAAGTCTTAGAGACTATATCTGCACTCTCTACTGGTCTTTACTATGTCAAGATCAGTATGATAGAGGCTAATGCCATGGTAAACAAAGTGTTTACTAAAAATTTCACTCTTTGGCACGACCGGCTTGACCACCCTGGTTCGACCATGATGCGAAAATTGATATTGAATAAAAATGGGCACACATTGAAAGAAAGAAGAGTTATCCCAAATAATCTCACGTGTGTAGCGTGTTCACAAGGGAAACTCATTGTTAGGCCATCACCAGTTAAAGTGACTAAGGAAACAATAAACTTTCTGGAAAGAATACAAGGTGACATCTGTAGACTAATACACCCACCTTGTGGGACATTTAGATATTTCATGGTCCTTATTGATGCGTCCACAAGATGGTCGTATATATGTCTATTGTCAACCCGCAATTTGGCGTTTGCGAGGTTACTTGCTCAGATAATTCATTTAAGAGCTCACTTTCCAGATTTTCCTTTAAAGACTATACGTCTTGATAATGTTGGTGAATTCACGTCCCAAACATTTAATGATTATTGTATGTCCATGGGGGTAAGTGTATAACATTCTGTGGCACATGTACAAAAATGACTTGGCCAAATCATTTATCAAACGCATACAACTTATTGCTCGACCATTACTTATGAGGTCGAAACTCCCAGTCTCAGCTTAGGGACATGCAATCTTACATGCAGCCAAATTAATACGCATCAGGCCATCTAGTGAGCATAGATATTCCCATCACAATTGATAACGGGTCATGAGCCAGACAAATCCCATCTTAAGATATTTGGATGTGCCGTCTATGTACCAATTGCATCAACCACAGAGAACTAAGATGGGTCTTCAAAGGAGGATGGAGATATATGTTGGATATCAAATCTCCCACAATAATTAAGTACCTTGAGCCAACTATGGGTGATTTGTTTAAAGCCAGGTACACGGATAGTCATTTTGACGAATCCAAATATCCAACATTATGGGAGATAATAATAAGCTGATAATAAAAGAAATTACATGGTATCAACCATCTTTGTCTTTGCAAGATCCTCGGACTTATGAATGTGATTTAGAAGTCCAAAAGATAATACATTTACAAAAGCTATAATCAAATGCCAGACTCATTTGCTGACTCAAAGAGAGTAACAAAGTCATATATACCAGCTGCTAATGCACCAATTCGTATAGATGTCCAAGAAGGACAAAATCAAGTTGCTATAGAGTCTAAAGCACGTTTGAAACGTGGTAGACCAATAGGTTCCAAAGATAAGAATCCTCGAAGAGTAAAGAAAGGTGATGAAAATGAATCCAAGGAGATGGTCGAACCGACCACGGTCGAACCAACCATGGTAGAACCAGCCATGGTCGAACCAATCCCAGACATGGTCGAACCAATCCCAGACATGGTTGATCCGAAGGTGCCAAACAATGAGGTTTGGGACGCTAAACTTCATGGTACTGAAGGTCCTGATAATAATGAGATCTCAATCAATTATGTTATGTCTGGAAAACAATGGAACCGAAAGAATGTTGACATTGATGATATATTTTCATGCAATATTGCACTTGATGTTATGGATATAAACGTGGATCATGAACTCACATCTATCTTAGAGTGCACTCGACGATCAGATTGGATTAAATGGAAAGAAACCATAAACGTGGAGTTAAATTCTCTAAAAAAAGAGATGTATTTGGTCCAATAATTTGGACACCTTATGATGTTAAACCAGTGGGATATAAATGGGTCTTTGTGAGAAAAAGAAATGAACATGATGAAATCGTGAGATATAAAGCACGGCTTGTTGCACAATGATTCTCACAGAGATCAAGAATAGATTATGAGGAGACATACTCCCCTGTGGTGGATGCTACTACTTTTAGATTTCTAATAAGTCGGGCTATAAATTAGACTTGCAGTTAATGGATGTAGTGACTGCATACTTATATGATCCACTGGATAATGAGATATACATGAAAGTACCAGAGGTATTGAGTTTAAAGATAAAGCAAGTTCTTGAGAACAACATTGTATAAAGTTGAACAAATCTCTTTATGGATTAAAACAATCAGGTCGAATGTGGTACAATAGACTAAGCGAGTACTTAGTGAAAGAGGGTTATAAGAATGATGCAATCAGCCAATGTATATTCATAACGAAATTCAATAAGGAATTTGTAATCATAGCAGTGTATGTGGATGATCTGAATATCCTAGGAACCTCTGGAGAAATTTCCCAAACGGTTGAATATCTTAAGAAAGAATTTAAGATGAAAGACTTAGGAAAAACAATTTTGTTTGGGATTACAACTTGAGTACATAAAGATGGAATCCTTGTGCATCAAATGGCAAATACATAAAAGGTACTCAAAAGATTTAATATGGACAAATTTCACCTATTGTCTGGTCCCATGGTCGTGAGATCCTTTGGTCCGGACACAAACCTATTTGGTCCAAAGAAGGACGATGAAGAAGTCATTGGTCCCGAAGTGTCATATCTAAGTGCCATAGGAGCTTTAATGTATCTGACGAGCCACACTCGGCCATACATATGTTTTGCCGTGAATCTATTGTCTAGATTTAGCTCATGTCCGACCCAAAGGCACTGCAACGGGATTAAACATATTCTTCGTTACCTACAAGGAACGAAAGACTTTGGTTTATTTTATACTAACCAACCCAAAGAGGGGTTAATTGGTTTTGATGATGCAAGTTATCTTTCAGATCCACTTAATGCTCGATCTTAAACAGATTATGTATTTACACGTGGTGGTACAACTATATCTTGGCGATCCATGAAACAAACTATTGCAGCCACATCGTCCAACCATGCCAAAATATTGGCCATCCATGAGGCCAGCCGTGAATGTGTCTGGTTGAGGTCGATGACTCAATATATTAGAATTGGTTATGGTATGGTCGAAGGAAATGAGGCACCGACCATCATGTATGAGGACAATGCAACATGCATAGCTGAACTTAGGGATGTATATATCAAAGGAGATAGGACAAAACACATCTTGCCAAAAGTTCTTCTTTACACATGAGTTGCAAAAGGCAGGCGAGGTCGAAGTGATAGAAGTTCGGTCAAGTGACAGTTCAGCCGATCTATTCACCAAGTCACTTCCAGTCTCAACGTTCAAGAAGCTTACATATCAGATTGGTATGCATCGACTAAAAGACCTTCATTGAGGTACAAAATAGGGGAAATAATACATGTTGTACTCTTTTTCCTTAACCATAGTTTTATCCCATTGGATTTTTGCTGGCTAAATGTTTTAATGAGTCAACATCCAAAACGTATTACGATCTTAATGGTTATGACATCTAAGGGGAAATGTTATGAACCATATTGGTGGATTGCCATAACCAGTCCATCCAGCCCGTTCATAGTCGGCTTGACCATAAAGTCTATAGGCGACTGGTTTAGTAAACCTCGAATATATAGGTTTAGGTTTAGGTTTAGACGGATAAGAGACTTATTTCTTGTTCGTTTAGGATTTATACTTTTCATTTTCTATATTAGATTTACCTATCGTGTAATCCCTATATAAAAAAAACCCCTTATATTTATGAATAAAAACACACACAAAATACACACAAGCAATTCCCTTTCTTCTCTCTTGATTCACAGCATAAGCCATTTATTGTATTTTTCATGGCTCCTTTAATTCCGTAGCTTGTTCACCCCTTCCCTAAAACTCTAGAATTTTTTTTGTTCTTTATTACTTCTGTTTCTCTCTAGCTTTAATCAATGCGTCGTCCATATATATATCAAATCATGTGTAACATCTATTTCATCAGACCACTTTGTCATGCTTCCAAAATCCAATCTGAATTGTTTAATCTCTCTCTCTCCAGCTAGCACAATAGTGTCGTTAATATTAATCATGGGAGGTGGAGACAATTGAAAGGGCGAAGGGCTTAGCAATAAAAATATTCTATTAATCAGAGAAATTGCTGTTCGACTTGATACAGTCAAATAAAATAAAAATATATAGATTCTCTATGGTGGAACATGTAGTATCAGAATCAGAACATGCACTGTACACAACTTGTTAAGAACTGTGTTTGACTCTGTAAAAGGTATAAAGAAAATAATTTAAATTGTAGAGAATCAGATTAACCTTGAAAGAGTAGTCAATATAGTCAGACCAAATATTCAAATGATTCCCTAAGGAAAAGAAAATGCAATCCATCTTTGTTCTCCACAGACAAGTATAGCAAAGCAAAGCCAAAAATGCCTGTTTACCAATCCAGACATAACAAATACAAAACATCAAGTACTCCTCCCTTCACACCACAATGCAGGCATAATATGATCTTATACTCAAAATCAGAAAAGTTTCTAAACTTTGTATGAACAAAGAATCCAACTCTTTACGCACAAACTCAGGATTCAGGTGTAGGGACTGTCGCTGGAGGTTTGAGAAGTGGCTGCAACGCTTTCACAACGATACTCATATTTGGTCTAAACTCAGATTCATATTGCACACACAATGCTGCCACTGCTGCTAGCTGCATTGCCACATTACATATTCAGAAATTTCAGATGAATGTTTGAGACTAAAAGCAAACTGAGTTATTTTTCATTTTTTCAGATATTTGGGATACTCCTGGGAGTGAAGATAGTACCTTAGCTACTGATTTAGGAGGATATTCTCCTTTTAGCTTTGGATCAACACACTGCTTCACTTTATCTTCACTGAGTCTCGGTGTGGCCTAGAATGATAAACGGCAAACCCAAACTTAGAAAACAGGAGACTAAAACAGAAGCAGGATACAGACTGGGACAGGTCACAGATGATAAACATACCCAGGTTACAAGACTTTGTTGGCCACGTGGCATTGTGTGATCCACAGGTTTTCTCCCTGTCAAAAGCTCTAGAAGTACAACCCCAAAGCTATACACATCACTCTTCTGTGTCAACTGTCCAGTCATAGCATATCTGCAAAATGGAAACACACACGTTTTTTAGCTGCCTTGTACATACTTTCATCTGGATGCAATGCAACATCAATTTTTAAGGTTTTAAGGAACATTACTCTGGAGCGTGATAGCCAAAGTGCCCAAGACTCTTGTAGAGTGAAGACGAGCAGCATTATCAGGAGCTTGGTTTGAGAGATTAAAATCAGCCACTTTTGCTTGATAGTCTTCAAAAAGAAGCACATTGCTAGATCTTACGTCTCTGTGTATTACAGGAGGCTGAACCTTCTCATGAAGGTATTCTAAACCCCTAGCTGCCTCAACGGCTATCTTCACCCTCGTTATCCAGTCAAGTGTTGGACCTGGCTGTGCACCTTGAACTCCCTTCCTACCTGTAATAACACCACATTTTCAACACCGATTCTAAAGCAAGAATGGGAGAGGAAGCTCATTATACCATGTAGAACGTCGTGCAGTGATCCCATCGTTGCAAACTCATAGGCAAGAACACGGAGGTTCTCATCGACACAATAACCAACCAGCTGAATGAAATTCTCATGCTTCAGTCTTGAAACCATGGAAACCTACGGGAAAAGAAAGCAAGACGGATGTAAAGACAAGTTTCCCTAAGAAAAAGTAGGGTTTAGGGAGATAGAAGCACAAAAAAAAAGGTTAAAACCTGACTCAAGAACTCGGTGTTTGTCTCAGCTTCAGGGGCAACATCGAGTTTCTTTAAAGCAACAGCTTTACCATCATTTAGAGTTGCATAGTACACTCTTCCATAAGATCCCTCACCAATGAGTGACTTTGATCCAAAATTCTCAGTCTTTTCTTCAACCTCTTCCACAGACAAAGGAGGAACTTCAATAGGAAGAGCTTCCTTGGGCGCCTCAGGTCTTGCAACAGCTTGTGGTTTTGGCTTATTATTTGCTGCATACAAAAACATTCATCAAATGTTTCAAATTACCTCCTTCAAAACAATCAACTCCTAATCATTATATGATAACAATTATACAAAGCCTGAAGCCTCTACAACATATTGTCAATAGACCAGGAGTCTCATAACCATATACAGAGAGTAAACCTCTTGTCTGCAACATTACATACCATCAGGTTGTTGCCACTGAGTTTTCAGATGTTGGTCATCGTTTGATATATCAGAATCTCCTGATCTACGCCCACAACAGATCCACCTGCGCATGCTTGTTCCCTTCTTCACAGCTTTTAATTCCTGAAACCGTTAAACCCAACTGATTATGTAAGTACATAAGAAACAGTCTTATACAAGCTCTCAATCTTAACGCTTTCGTCTCACCGCCTCCAAAATGAAAACATGTAAAGCAAGTGTTCATAGAAGTGATCATGTATATTGAAACTAGGAGTACAAGAAACTGGAATCAAGATTGCAACTTTACTAAGCACAGAGTCCAAAACGAGGATCGAATCAGAAAATCGAAATCTAAGTGATGGGTCTGCTTGAAACGATCCAAGAGACCTTAAAAAGTGGAAAAAAATCAAGAGAATTGATTCCAATCCAATAAAGGAAGATGCTTTCTTTACCGGCCGAATCTCGCTTAAGCCGAGACTTGTGCTGATCTCTCTCTCTCACTAGGGGTGTGGTGTTCGTCTGCGTATAATTGTCTTCTGTGAGTGGAGAAGAAGAAGCTTTTGGTAGAGAGAGAGAGAGATGGGCAAACGCGGGGGCGGATATAAACCGGCCAAACCGAAAGGAAAGCCGACTTTTTTCTTCTTCTTTTTTTTGTTTTTAATTTCTTTTCTTTTTTTGGTAATGTTTTTATATTCATTTCCACTATATAATTGAACCCAATCACTCACTTCTTTTTGTTGCGTTTTAATTATTTAAGAAGTTTTTAACTTTGACGGAAAAGATCCCCCAATTTTTGATTTATCTAATATGTATCTATACTATTACATTCAACCTAATATATATAGAATTAGTTCAGAAAAAGTTATCTGTAAATCGCCATGCCTGATTAGTTTAAGGTTTCCCATCATATATACACTAGAGTATATCTATAAATCAGATTTTATTCTTATATTAAAAAAATATTTTATACTATTTTGATCAGAAGATTTTTTTTTTATTGAACACAAATATATGTCAAGCCACAGTCTAACCTGGGAGAGAGATGATACAAATAGACTCTTTCGCAATATGAGAAGATATTTTTACTATTTTGAGAAGATATCTTTACAAATTGACATATACACTCAATCTTAAAAACGAGTTTTTTTGTATTTGCAAAATCACATTCAACATGGAAAAGAAAATCAATTCACGATTTGGTTTATTTAAAAAACAGATTACGCTATGTTTTTTATCAAGGAAACTCTCTTACCAAAATATATAATGAGTGTTATAAATATTATGTAATGTCCTTTAAAAAAAAGTCTTAGATTTATTTGATTGTCAAATCTACTTGTTCTCCAAATTCTACTTAGTTTTTAAGCTAATAGGTATATATTTTTATTTATGTTATATTTTTAGTTTATATTCAATCCTTCTTCAAACTATGCTTGTTATCAATTCATGGTTTATAAGAATAGATTCATACACAGTATGAGCTTAGGAGCTTTTGTCGACAATATTAATTTACCCTTGTTTCAAGGAAGAAAAGATCTTGTCAATGTTTATAAGCTAATGCTCAATCGTGCGTGCTCTCTTTGTTAATCATATGTGATGTTTATATTTTACTATTGACATTTATCACGTTACTGCCATAACACATTATTTATTTCATATAGAATCACTACGATGCTTCTTCATTTAGTGACACGTTTAATGTTTCATATATTACTTAGTATATTCATTCGTAACCATGATTCTTTCACTTGTTTAATAAATGGCTGAATATTGTTTAATGCATACTGGTCAATTTATTAAGGTACAAATGTTTAACGAACATCTGCATATAATTTAATGTTCTTAATACTTAACATATAATATGTCATCAAGTCATATGTTTCACGTGTTTAATTTACCCCTACATATTATTACGTTAGAAAATTTGACATAAGGCTGTTAGATTAATAATACAATTATTTATTAGTTTGGAAGATGATTTGTGAGAAAAGTTAATGTATTGAACATGGAATATTGATATTCCCTTTTTAATTTTTATACACTAATCTATGCATATATAGTTTACATTCTAAATTTACCTTTTTATTAAAAATGATTGCATTTTCCTTATTTTATTTAAAAATTTTGATTATTACTTCATTGTTTCGGTGAACTATGTATAATTTTACTAGTCTTGAATTTGAATTTCTTGATATCACTGGAGATAACTATTTGGCTTGGGTACTAGATGTCGAGTTTTCCCTTAGTGCAAAGAGACTTGAGGATACAATCTTAGAAGGAAATAAAGCTCAAAGCCAAGATAAAACAAAGACTATGAAAGATCCACAAATCCTGTGGAACAACTTGAAAGAAAGGTACGACCACCAAAAAAACTGTGATCGTACCTAAAGCTCGTTTATGAGTGCACACATCTTAGATTACAAAACTTCAAGTATGTAAGTAATTACAACTCAGCCTTGTTCAAAATTACCTCCAAGTTGGAGTTATGTAGAGATAAAATCACGGAAGCTGATAAGTTAGAGAAAACATTCTCTACTTTTCACGCAAATAATGTTGTCCTACAGACAGAATACCGTGAAAAGGGATTCCAAATGTATTCCTAAATTATATCTTGTATCTTTGTGGCTGAGCAAAACAATAAGTTTTTGATGAAAAATCATGGACTACGTCCAACTGGTTCTGCTCCATTTCCTGAAGCGAATGTGACTAAACTGAACAATCCAAAAAAAGGTATAGCCACATGAATATGGTTATTTAAAGCTCATTATGTATTTAAATCTAAGGATTATAAGACCTTGAGTCTATAAATAAAGTTCAACTATGTTGGAAGCTAAGTTTAAAAGTAAAAATTTCCTGAAAAAAATATCAGTGATGCAAATATATTTTACACAAATAATGTTGTCCAGCATATACATGTTTGAGAAAAGATATTACAGAAGCTTATTGCTATATCTTATCTCCGTGAGACTAAGATAAACAATGAGCTATTTGTGTAAGATGATAAATCACGTCTAGTGGATTAGATCTATTCTCCTTAAGAGAATATGATATTTTATATTGAAAAATAAAATTCATATAAATAATATTCACTACAAGAAAAACCGGCGTTTACTAGGAAAATTTACGAGGAAATCTTTTCCTCGTAAAGTTACTACGGCTTTACGAGGATCTTACGAGGAAAAGAGTTTTCCTCGTAAATCCGAAGTAAATGTACGAGGAAAAGATTTCCTCGTAAAGTAGTAGTAATGTTACGAGGAAATTACTTGGAAGATGATATTTCCTCGTAATGTCGTAGTACTAATTATCCTCGTAAATTCGTAGTAATATTTTACTACGAAATTAAGAGGAAAATGACTTTTTACTTCGAAATAGAGAGGAAATAGCTAGAAAATATGTATCTTATGTTTTGTACCTACTTTTCCTCCCAATTTCCTAGTACAAATTCAGATTCGAAAATTTCTATAAATACCACCATTTGTGATTCATTTGAAACACACCAAAAAAAATCAGCTATAAGCTTGATCAAAGAAAAAAAAATGTCTGGTCCGGGAAATATTTTCGAGTTGCGGAAGTGGATGTATTCACACAGAGATAATAACGGGAGAGTGACGAAAGAATTTCTTGAAGGGTTGGAGACTTTTATGCATCAAGCAGATTCTACACCACTCACGCAGGAAAGTGGTAAGATGTTCTGTCCTTGTCGGAAATGCTGCAATACAAAATTAGGTCCTCGTGAAAATGTTTGGAAGCATTTACTAAATAGAGGTTTCATGCCATATTATTATATTTGGTATCAACATGGAGAAGATGCTAGTTGTATGAATGAAGCTAGCAGTAGTAATAGCAATGCTGAGACTGAACCGGTTAATCACTTGCTTAATGAAAATAGCTATCATCACCAGGAGGAACAAATGGTAGATTGTGATAGGGTTCATGATATGGTAGGTGATGCATTTATAACTCATGATGATGATGAAGTTGAAGAACCTAACTTAGATGCAAAAATTTTTTATGAAATGTTAGAAGTTGCGAATGAGCCAATTTATAGTGGTTGTAGAGAAGGTCTGTCAAAATTGTCGTTGGCTGCTAGAATGATGAGTATTAAAACCGATCACAATCTACCTGAAAATTGTATGGATGCATGGGCAGACTTGTTTAAAGAGTATTTGCCAGAAGACAATGTGTCTGCTGAATCTTATTATGAGATTCAGAAATTGGTATATAGTCTTGGGTTGCCCTCGGAGATGATAGACGTTTGCATCGACAACTGCATGATTTACTGGGGAGATGATGAGAAGTTAGAAGAATGTCGATTTTGTAAAAAGCCACGATTCAAACCGCAAGGTCGAGGGTGTAAGAGGGTACCGTACCAAAGGATGTGGTACCTACCAATCACGGATAGATTGAAAAGATTGTATCAATCTGAGGAGACTGCTGGAGGGATGAGATGGCACGCCGAGCATACTCAGACGAATGGAGAGATGACTCATCCGTCAGATGCAAGAGCTTGGAAACATTTTAACAATGTACATCCACATTTCGCTAGCAATATCCGGAATGTGTATCTTGGATTATGCACTGATGGATTTAGTCCATTTGGAATGTCAGGGAGACAATATTCATTGTGGCCAGTCTTTCTTACACCGTACAACCTGCCACCGGAGATGTGCATGCGACGAGAGTTTCTATTCTTGACCATATTAATACCTGGTCCAAAGCATCCAAAAAGATCTCTCGACGTTTTTCTTCAACCATTGATAAAAGAGTTGAAAGATTTGTGGTCAACAGGGGTGAGGACATATGATTGTTCAATGAAAAAAATTTTTACGATGCGAGCGATGCTTTTGTGGACCATAAGTGACTTTCCTGCATATGGGATGTTGTCTGGATGGACTACACATGGGAGATTAGCTTGTCCATATTGTAATGGAATGACAGATGCGTTTCAGTTGAAGAATGGTAGGAAGACTACTTGGTTCGATTGTCACCGTCGATTTCTTCCCGTTTACCACCCATACCGAAGAAACAAGACATTGTTCAGGCACAAAAGGGTTGTCAGAGACACTCCTCCTCCATACTTAACTGGAGAACAAATCGAAGCGCAAATCGATCACTACGGTGCTCTAGAAACAGCTCCTCGTGGTGGGAATTGGCATGTTCCCAGTAATATGCCTGATTCTTATGGTGTGCAGCACAATTGGCACAAAAAAGTATATTTTGGGAATTGCCATATTGGAAAGATCTTCTTTTGCGCCACAACCTCGATGTGATGCACATAGAGAAGAACTTTTTTGAGAACATCGTGAACACTATATTGAATGTCCCAGGGAAGACGAAAGACAACGTAAAATCGAGATTGGACTTACCCGATATCTGCTCAAGGAGTGAGCTACATATAAAAAGCAATGGGCAAGTTCCAGTTCCGATATTCAGACTGTCATCAGAAAAAAAGTCTGCGTTGTTCAACTGGGTGGCTTCAGAAGTGAAGTTCCCTGATGGGTATGTTTCAAATCTCTCAAGATGTGTTGAGAAAGGGCAAAAGTTCTCCGGGATGAAGAGCCATGATTGTCATGTCTTTATGCAGCGACTACTTCCCTTTGCATTTGCGGAGCTACTACCTACAAAAGTACATGAAGCACTTTCAGGTAATTAATATAAACAACACAAACACATTAATTTATTTCTTTACATATATAGATATATATATATATATATATATATATATAAATAGTAATGTGTTTAAATTTTTTGTTTCTGTAATATATAAGGAATTGGAGCATTTTTTAGGGATCTGAGCATCCGCACTCTTAAAGAGGAAGTTGTCCAACAACTTCATGAAAACATCCCCATCTTAATGTGCAACCTGGAGAAACTATTTCCGCCTGCTTTTTTTGACGTCATGGAACACCTTGTTGTCCACCTCCCATATGAGGCATTACTTCGTGGACCTGTGCATTATGGATGGATGTATCAGTATGAAAGGGCCATGAAAACATTAAAAGGAAAAGCCAAAAACCTAGCAAAAGTTGAAGGTTCTATTGTTGCGGGAAGTTTGACGGAAGAAACATCACATTTCACATCGTATTACTTTGCACCGAAAGTACGTACACGGAAACGAGTTCCAAGAAGATATGATGATGGTGGTGTCGTGCCGACATATATGGAAGAAGATGTTCCAGACATCTTTTGCCAAATTGGACGATTGGGTGGGAAATTGAAAGAGGTTTGGTGGTCGAGTGATGAAGACGTCCATAGTGCACACCTTTATATTCTTCTTAATTGCGAGCATCCATTGATTGGTTATTTTGAAAGGTAAACATATAAACATACACACTTATATATATATATATATTTATATATTTAATTGATTAAATAACGTAACATAATTTTACAGCCAATTCGTGACTCAAGTCGAAGAAGCAATACCTGGTATATCGACAACTGAGTTAGAGAAAAGAAAAGATCAACACTTTATCAAGTGGTTGAGAAAACAGGTATTTATTATAACTTAAATTTTATGCATACATTACCACAAAGTAATTACGTCTAATGTGTATATTCGACTATTTATTTTTGCAGGTTGATTATGACGATCCTGAGTATCCCGCATGGTTTAGGGAATTACTTCAAGGTCCAGTTGCAAAGGTCACTACATCATCGATGTATTTCACCCGAGGCTATACTTTCCATACCTATGACTATGGTAGACACCGGGCGACAATTAATTATGGAATATGTGTGAAAGGCGAAACAGATTTCTATGGAATATTGCAGGATATTTATGAAGTTCAATTCCCAGGAATGAGTCTGAAATGCGTTATCTTCAAGTGTGAGTGGTACGACCCCGTCGTCAACAGAGGTGTTCGGATTAACAAGAACGGTGTAGTTGATGTCAATGGTGGACGAAGGTACAAAATTTTTTTTTTACATACTACATGTATGTTCTGAGTACTAATTTCAACGTTGTGTTTATTTTTGCAGGTACAACAAATTCGAGCCTTTTATATTAGCTTCCCAAGCAGATCAAGTTTGCTTCATTCCATACCCTCGGGTTACTACCTCGGGAATAAACTGGTTAGCTGTTATCAAAGTTACACCTCGAGGACGAATAATCGTTGGAGAAGAACCACCATTACAAGAAGAAAATACCAATGAAATCGAGGAACCTGAAGCAGCAATTGATGACATCCTACTCATTGATCCGCATAATCGTGAATACGAAGATGTTCCTGATCACTCAACGGACGACGGTGTTGAGGGCGAGTTTTACGAGAATGATGATGTTTCTACAGATTCTGAGAATGTATCCGAATGAATTAAGTATGTTTTATAAGTTTGTTTAATAACAAAAACGAATTTGAATTATGTATGTTTTATAAAAAAATTGAAATAGAATTTGAGGTTTTGGTGTAGAAGAGGTTTGGAGTTTGGTTGTAGAAGAAGATGTTATAAGTTATGGAAGTTGTGGTTTGGGGTTTGGGGTTTCAAGTTTAGGGATTTACAAACACTTTCCTCGTAAAACCCAAGTAAACAAAAACACGGGACTAGTGCTTTCCTCGTAAACTTTTACTAGGACTTTACGAGGAAAACACTAGTCCCGTGTTTTAATTTCCTCGTAAAGGCCTAGTAAAAGTTTACGAGGAAAGCACTAGTCCCGTGTTTTTGTTTACTAGTGTGTTACGAGGAAAATAAAACACGGGACTAGTGTTTTCCTCGTAACGTCCTAGTACATTTACTAGGCCTTTACGAGGAAACATGTTTCCCTATATAAACCTGAGCCTGCGAGGAAGCTCATTACAAGCAATCTCCTATCAAATTCCTATCAAGGTACTCTCTACCTCCTAGTTAGGGAATTTAGATTAGGTGGTTAGTTTAGGGAGTTTAGATTAGGTGGTTAGTTTAGGGAATTTAGATTAGATGGAGTATTTATTTAAACTATTTTTTTAATTGATACGGGAATTAATTTTTTTTTTCAATTTAGATGCCTAGACAAGACAAGGTTGCTAGGGCGGCTCAGAGGTCGTCGTCGTCTTCGTCGTCTCAGCAGGGCCGTGCCAGTAGTATTCACTACGGAGATCTTTTTGGCCGTGAGGTTGGCGGATCATCTTCTTCCGCTCCCGGTTCTGCGATTCCGGATGTCGGAAGTATTCCTGAGACTCAGTTCCCACCACCTCCTCCTCCTCCTCCACCGGCCGTCGGGGTTCATCCTGATTTGGAGGTGCCGCCAACCGCTCCATGTCGAGGACATTATGGCAGCTCCAGGCAGGGAAGGGCTACCCGAGTTAGATCCTTTCCGACGGGACGGACGCAACATATTCTGGTATGTTTTATTTTTTAAATTTTTAAAATTTATTTCTTAATTAACAAAAAATTAATAAATTTAATAAATATTTTTTTCAGGTTTAATGTTGACGGGTCTGTCGCTCAGAGCGTCACCGATTGTATCAGGGGATACTTTCCCGATGCAGCTCCAAACTGGAAAATGACGGCCAGCCACACCAAAAAGACCTGGTTCAAAACGTTCGCCGTAAGTCGTTTATTTTTTAATAATTTATAAATTTTAATATTATTGAACTAATTAATTTAATATTGTCTTGTTTCAGCAAAAATATCGTTGGTCCATTGGGATTCACGAGATGGTGAAGAAGGAGTTTCAGGCGAAGGCAAAAACGAGATTGCTCGACATTGTCTACAACTGGAAGAGCAATTTTCAGGTGAATTTCTAAATTTAATTCAGTTTATATCATTCATTTCAAATAATTTTTAAAATTTTTTTTTTTCAGGTCGATGGTTATGAGGCGGGGAAACCCGATTGCCTCACATTTACGGTGTGGGATGGCCTCATCAGTTATTGGGGGTTGCCAGACTCGATCAGAACCTCCCAAACCAACTCCGAGAACCGCATGACGAAAGACGACCATGGCAACACCAAGATGCTTCATACCGGGGGTCGAAAACCTCACGCGGGGATCCGTCTAGACATGGTAACAAAATTAATTAATTATTTTTTTAAATCTATTTATATTTTTTAAATTAATAATTAATTTTTAAAATAATTTTTTTAGGCTAAAGAGACGGGAGCACTTCCATCTCTGAAAGAGATTTACGAGAGGACCCACCGGAACAAGGCTGGGCATTTTGTAGATCCTAGATCCGAGCGGATCTACAACGATGTTGCTGCTCGGATTGACCACCGCCAGACCCAGCTCACTCAGCAGTCTGGGACACCCGTCATATTATCCACTCCTGAAGTGGATAAGATTTACGAGGAGGTAAATATTTTTTTTTTAATTTTTTTTATTTTAAAATTTATTTATTTAACGTTATTAATCAATCTTTTTATTTAAAGGTCGTCCCTAGGAAAAAGGGACGCATCGTCGGGATTGGTTCCGTTAACGATGTCCGCGCAGCGACATCGTCTTATGCTCAGGAACAGCACGATGTCACGGTTCAGCTGCGCACGGAGTTGCAGGCGACGCAGTCTCATGTGAGTTCTCTTACCGAAATCTTAGATGTTTTAGCGGTCGAGAACTCCGTAGTGGCGGAGATGTTGCGTGTCAGACGGGAATCCGGAGCGCTTCCAACACGACATCCACCACCACATCCGTCGACGAGCAACGTGGACGAGCGGGAGTTCCAGGATGACGACTTCGCTCGTCGATTTCACGAGGGCCATCCTTAGTTTTTTTTATTTTAATTGTATATATGAATTTAAAATTTAAATATTTAGTTATATAAAATATTTTGTTATTTCGTTTTTGTTTATAATTTAGATTTTTTAATTTTCAAAAAAATATTATTTATATTTATTTTAATTATTATTTTTAATGAGAAAAAATATATTTCGCGGTAAATTCCTAGTAATGTTTTCCAAGTAAAGTCCTCGTAGACTATCGAAGTAAAATCCTAGTAAATAGTCAAAGTAATTTCCTAGTAAGATTTCGTAGTTAATTCCTAGTAAATCTTTACTACTCCTTTACGAGGAAACTATTACTACGACATTACGAGGAAACTTACGAGGCCTTTACGAGGAATCTTAAACCACGAGTTTACGAGGAAAACATTTCCTCGTAAATTAACTAGGAGTTTACGAGGAAATATGCTTTACGATGAACGGCTCACTACGAAACGCGTTTCCTCGTAAACTCCTAGTAAAGGACGCTTTACTAGGAAATGACGAGGAAATACCGTCCTAGTAAAACCTCTATTTTCTTGTAGTGATTGGTAAAGAATGTGATCATAAATGTGGTTGTAGACGTGAATGTGGATATAAATGAGGCCATGATTCAAATATTTTCTTTTTTTAGAACTCATATTCTCACTGATAGTTGAGAAAATAAAGATGGTATTAAAGTAAAGATATTCATTCATCTAAAGATGAAAGAAAATTATTGTAAGTACCTTACAAGGTAATAAAGTTTATATAATGTTCAAGAAAAGATATATATGAATACTCTAGAAGAGTACATAAATGTTAATGTATTCTCACAAGTCTCAAAAGAAAGAAGGATCTAAGAAAAAATACATGACCCAAATAGGGTATATTACTGATTCTAAAATAAGATTTAATTCGAGATTGATAAATCTATAGTGTTATCATCTCAAGGGGAAGAATTACAGAATCTCACATTTTATAATAAGTGAAACATCTAGAAGATGTTTACACTAAACTGAAATTGATGAATCTTTCTTAAAGTAAATCCATAGAATTTTGAGACAATAAAAAAAAGAAATGTTAAATTCATTTCAATCACAAGTATTCTTAAGGCTCTAAAAGTGACCAAATATTCAAATGATTCCATAAGGAAAAGAAAATAAAATACATCTTTGTTCTCCACAGACAAGCAAAGCAAAGCCAAAAAAAATGCCTGTTTACCAATCCAGACATAACAAATACAAAACATCAAGTACTCCTCCCTTCACACCACATTGCAGCATAATATGATACTTATACTCAAAATCAGAAAAGTTTCTAAACTTTGTATGAACAAAGAATCCAACTCTTACGCACAAAACTCAGGATTCAGGTGTTGGGACTGGCGCTGGAGGTTTGAGAAGTGGCTGCAAAGCTTTCACAACGATACTCATATTCGGTCTAAACTCAGATTCATATTGCACACACAATGCTGCCACTGCTGCTAGCTGCATTGCCACATTACAGATTCATAAACCTCAGATGAAAGTTTGGGACTAAAGGCAACTGAGTTATTTTCATTTTTCAGATATTTGGGATACTCGTGGGAGTGAAGATAGTACCTTAGCTACTGATTTAGGAGGATATTCCCCTTTTAGCTTTGGATCAACACACTGCTTCACTTTATCTTCACTGAGTCTCGGTGTAGCCTAGAATGATAAACGGCAAACCCAAACTTAGAAAACAGGAGACTAAAACAAAGGCAGGATAATGATTTAGACAGGGAACAGATGATAAACATACCCAGGTTACAAGACTTTGTTGACCACGTGGCATTGTGTGATCCACAGGTTTTCTCCCTGTCAAAAGCTCTAGAAGCACAACCCCAAAGCTATACACATCACTCTTCTGTGTCAACTGTCCAGTCATAGCATATCTGCAAAATGGAAACACACAGGTTTTTTAGCTGCCTCGTACATACTTTCATCTGGATACAATGCAACATCAATCTTTAAGGTTTTAAGGAACATTACTCTGGAGCGTGATAGCCAAAGGTGCCCAAGACTCTTGTAGAGTGAAGACGAGCAGCATTATCAGGAGCTTGGTTTGAGAGATTAAAATCAGCAACTTTTGCTTGATAGTCTTCAAAAAGAAGCACATTGCTAGATCTTACGTCTCTGTGTATTACAGGAGGCTGAACCTTCTCATGAAGGTATTCTAAACCCCTAGCTGCCTCAACGGCTATCTTCACCCTCGTTATCCAGTCAAGTGTTGGACCTGGCTGCGCACCTTGAACTCCCTTCCTACCTGTAATAACACCACATTTCAACACTGATTCTATAGCAAGAATGGGAGGGGAAGCTCATCATACCATGTAGAACGTCGTGCAGTGATCCCATCGTTGCAAACTCATAAGCAAGAACACGAAGGTTCTCATCGACACAATAACCGACCAGCTGAATGAAATTCTCATGCTTCAGTCTTGAAACCATGGAAACCTAAGGGAGAAGCAAGTCAGAGTAATGTAAAGACAAGTTTCCACAAGACAAAGGAGGATATGAAGATTGAAGCAAAAAAAAAGGTTAGAACCTGACTCAAGAACTCGGTGTTTGTCTCAGCTTCAGGGGCAACATCGAGTTTCTTCAACGCAACAGCTTTACCATCATTTAGAGTTGCATAATACACCCTTCCATAAGATCCCTCACCAATGAGTGACTTTGATCCAAAATTCTCAGTCTTTTCTTCAACCTCTTCCACAGACAAGGGAGGAACTTCAATAGGAAGAGCTTCCTTGGGCGCCTCAGGTCTTGCAACAGCTTGTGGTTTTGGCTTATTATTTGCTGCATATGTGTAACAAGAAACGTATTCCAATTAGAAACATACAAATATATTCATCAAATGTTTCAAATTACCTCCTTCAAAACAGTCAACTCCTAATCATTATATGACAACAATTATACAAAGCCTGAAGCCTCTACAACATATTGCCAATAGACCAGGAGTCTCATAACCATACACAGAGAGTAAACCTCTTGTCTGCAACATTACATACCATCAGGTTGTTGCCACTGAGTTTTCAGATGTTGGTCATCGTTTGATATATCAGAATCTCCTGATCTACGCCCACAACAGATCCACCTGCGCATGCTTCTTCCCTTCTTCACAGCTTTTTATTCCTGAAACCGTTAAACTCAACTGATCATGTAAGTACATAAGAAACAGTCTTATACAAGCTCTCCATCTTAACGCTTTCGTCTCACCACCTCCAAAATGAAAACATGTAAAGCAAGTGTTCATAGAAGTGATCATGTATATTGGAAACTAGGAGTACAAGAAACTGGAATCAAGATTGCAACTTTACTAAGCGCAGAGTCCAAAACGAGGATCGAATCAGAAAATCGAAATCTAAGTGATGGGTCTGCTTGAAACGATCCAAGAAACCTTAAAAAGTGGAAAAAAATCAAGAGAATTGATTCCAATCCAATAAAGGAAGATGCTTTCTTTACCGGCCAAATCTCGCTTAAGCCGAGACTTGTGTTGATCTCTCTCTCTCTCTCTCTCTAGGGGTGTGGTGTTCGTCTGCCTATGATTGTCTTCTGTGAGTGGAGAGGGAGAAGCTTTTGGTTGATGAAAAGAGAGAGAGATGGGCAAACGCGGGGACGGATATAAACCGGCCAAACCAAAAGGAAAGCCGACTTTTTTCTTATTTTTGTTTTTTTTTAATTTCTTTTTGTTTTTGGTAATGTTTTTATATTCATTTTCACTGTATAATTGAACCCAATCACTCACTTCTCTTTGTTGTGTTTTGATTATTTAAGAAGTTTTAATTTTGAAGGAAAAGATCCCCCAATTTTTAATTTATCTAATATGTATATAACTTTAAATTCCAGGTATGCAACCTAATATATATACAATTAGTTCAGAAATAGTTATCTGTACAAAGTCATGCCTGATTCTGAAAGATTGCCATGCCTGATTAGTTTAAGGTTTCCCATCATATATACACTAGAGTATATATATAAATCAGATTTCATTCTTACATTAAAAAAACATTTTATAATATTTTTGAGAAGATTTTTTCTTAACACAAATATATATTAATCACAGTTAAACTGGGAAGGAGATGATACAAATAGAGCCTCTCGCGATATGAGAAGATATCTTTACTATTTTGAGAAGATATCTTTACAAATTGACATATACAATTAATCTTAAAAATTCAACTTGCAAAATCACATTCAACACGGAAAATAATCAATTTACGATTTGGTTTATTTAAAAAATAGATTACGTTGTGGAAGCATCTTAGCCTACTAGTTAAAGTTTAAAAACTTCTACACATAAGTCTGAGGTTCAAATCCTAGACAATGTAACTTCTTGCAAACTATCAGATGAGACATTTATCGAAGGTTTCAGAGTATTGTAAGTAGAGTTGTTCGTTGTGGTTGTCTGCTGCGGAGAGCATATCTATCGAAGGTGGCGTACATGTAGAACCGTTCGTTGATCTAAGTCTAGTTGATCATCATTGTAATAAAATTAGGAATTATATGATGTTGTAATTATTACCTAGCGTTAAAAAAATAGATTACATTGTGTTTTCTATCAAGTAAACCCTCTTACCAAAATATATAATGAGAAGATTTTTTCAAATAAAAATAAATTTATGAGAAATATCAGTTTAAATTTTTTTATCATAAAAATAATTCTCATAGAGAAAAATGAGCAAAATAGACTTTATTAAAGGATTACTAATCTAAACTTATGGTTTAAGCTTATGGTTGAGGTTTTGGGAGTAGATTTAAATTTAAAAATATATATATATATATATATATATATTAAAATTTTCAAAATAGAAAGTTATTTCAGTCATTTTTTAACGTTATTTTGTTGACAAAAACTAAAAAAAAACTATACGAAGGAATTACCTTTTATTTATTTTGATGATTTTATAGTGCTTAATTCAATAAAAACCACAAGAAATAATCGAAAACCAGAGAAAATGTTGACAAAAAGAAAAAAAAAACAGAGAAAGACAAATCCCCAATTCGGTAAACCGAATGAAAGAAGGATATGTCAAACTAATTTTGATTGCATTGTCATCACACGAATAGTGCATCGTGCTTCTCTGATTTTAGAGGCACTGTGAAATATGTTTGTTGTTTTGATATCCTACTTGGAGCTAGTGAAGTTTTTTTTTTGTTTATATAAAAAATTTCCTCAACTTAGCTTCATATACAAAAGCTCAGCTACCTCTTTTAGTGCATCCTATGTTGGGTTACAGCATCCTAGTTAAGGACACTTCCATGAAAACTCATTGATCTGCCAGCCACAGCAACAGAATATTCATGATAGAATATCTGGAGGCTTATTGATGCGCAAGGCTTTTGAGCTTCCCTTCTCCAATGCTTACACATTCCCTAGGGTTTCACCAGGTTATCTTGAAGGTGACCACGTACATTTTATCAAACCAGTGAGTTCATTTCCTTATCATCTTTTCATTTAGTTAGAGGGTGCTGTGATAAATATGGTAACCATAGAAGAAATCGATTTATGGGTCATTATTCTGGTGGTGCAGGTGGATGTTGGAAACTTCCTTCGTTTCAAATCACGTTCACATGTACTGTACAGAGAAGCTAACAAGTCAGCTGAGCCGCTGATAAACATTGAGGTAACAAATCAAGAGCTCAGGCAAGCCCGGCTCTATAAAATTCAGGGCTGGAAAACAACAATAAAATATGAACTTATTTTTTAATTTATTTTATAGAAAAAAATTGGAAAATGATTAAATGTAGCGGAAGAGGCTCAAACACATAAACTCCAAATAACTAAGGACACGTTTACTGGAGATCTCTTAGTAGAAATTCTTAACTTTTCTAAGATATGTTTTTTAGCTTTTAATTAAGAAAACCTAAGAACCGTCTCTTAAATAAGAGATTTAAAAGCCGTCTCTTAGCCAAAAAAAAAGATTTCAAAAAAAAAAGAATCAAATTAAGTTAAGAACTCCATCTTAAGAGACCGGGGATAATCATGGCCTAATGTGGTGATTTTACCAACTACACTATTGGAGATGCACATAAATCCAGAGCCGAAATTTTTAAGTATTTTGCTAGAACTGTAAGCAACAACTTCTAAGACTTGTACCTAGGACTGGTACTGAGCTCAAGTTTAACAAACTAAGTGTACACATATAAGTTACAAGTTCAGGTTGTGAATGGGTTTATATACTTTGTGGGTTGTAAGTTCCCAACAGGTTCTACTTTACCTTTAGTGTGAGACGGAATGTGGTTTTAGGGAGTGAAGAAGAAGCTAGAAGGGTGATCGAGCGCATGGACGCAAGAGAGACGATGTCATTGCCTTGACTAATTTTCAATTAACTAGAGAAACCCCACAGTAGATTCATGTGATCATTCTTCTTTCCCTTTGCTTTTAATTTGCACTTACTTAACGTATGAAATGATTAACTGAGAACATATATATTGAAAGCTATGTCACTCATCAAGAAGTGAACCTGGCCCTTATTTTGAGCCTTATTATTGTCATCTTTGAGTACTAAAAGTAAAAATGTGTAGGATCAAAGCAGTGAAGGCTAGTGGCTATGAATCTATCTCAGTATCATGCCTACAGTGTTGATGATATTGGAACAAGAACATCACTCCTTCCTGGCACTTTGGATCTATAACTTGTTTTTATTGTGATCGGTAAACTATTTCATAATCTTTAGGGGTGAATTTAGAGGTCAAAGAGTCGTGCAGTGAATTCATCTCATAATAGTTAACAAAATACAATGATGTTTGG
Organism: Moricandia arvensis; assembly: GCA_905132765.1. Lineage (NCBI taxonomy): Eukaryota > Viridiplantae > Streptophyta > Magnoliopsida > Brassicales > Brassicaceae > Moricandia > Moricandia arvensis. Next base: position 182,926 of record CAJHQP010000231.1, on the reverse strand, counting down.
TCAAGTAGCCATTGGATCACATCATTGTATTTGTGCCGTATAATTTCTGTTGAAGTTAAATCTTTATACCAGATCGAGAAACATATTTACCATGTTATCAACCTGAATGATAATGTTTTGGCTAAACACTCATGTGCATACTTTTCCCCTAAAAGTCTTAAAACTAACTTACACTTTTTGTTCTGATATTAGATTTCCAGAGACTGTTTTCTAATAAAACTTTTTTATCTATTTAATGAACATAACATATTATACAAATGTCTATTTGAAAGATGAAAGTACTAATCACAAAGACCAACTAAAAATCATTTGTGATTACATTTTCTTGTGAGATATGTTTTTAAATAGGGATCCTTTTTTAGTACCACTCACCTTTTCTCCGAAAAATATTTTTAATTTGTATCAGTGTATTAGATGTTGGTTTATCTTGGTTATAGTAGCGGTTATATGTTTGTGTAAACAGGTATGTGGTCTGTTTCAGTTAACAGAAATAACATATTCAGTTACATCATCTTCTCTATTAATTTGTACTGTTTCGTAATAGCAGATTTCTCAAAGGAAGGAGTATTCCTGGTAAGGTACTACTCACTAGGAGTCCCCATCCTCCACAACACCCTATCTCTCCATCGAGGTATAATAACTTGAGCTGTTTCTCTCCTTCTTCTTACTGTATTTTAAGGAAATGTTCAAAATTATGGCTCGAGCAAGGAACAACATGATAATACATATGCCGGCAAGCTACGATCAAGCTCCAGTGGTGAAAGGATGGTGAAAGAAGTTCAAAACGTGAAGATATGTTGCGATTACGCAAGAGTTATGAAGTTCAACAAAGTGCTTTTCGAAACTACTGTCATTTTAGGTACCATCTACTTTGTAGTGTTTTACTTACTATTCCTAGTGACCCAGAATCTGTTTGTTTTTTTTTTATAAAAAAAAAAAAATTATAGTGAGAGTCCTATGTGAATGACAATCTTGTCAAGGTCTAAGCTTTTCAAGCTTTCATCACTATGTGAATAATAAGTTAGTTATCACTTGCAAGGCATAGCCTTGTGTTCCATATAGCTCTATGAAAGGCTCCATTTTTTTTTTTTGGTCTTCTTGTATCTTTTGTTAATTGGTTAATATGATGTCTTCTTACCTGCAACGGTGTGCCTCACCATATGCGTCCTGATGTCTGGCGGCTTCTCTTGGTACACTCTCTAGGACTTCATATCTAAGCTTACTAGATACTAAAGCTTCAGGTCCCTTTGACTTTTAATTCGTTTATCGTTTTGTATACTTTCTCCTTTCATTTATGATGCAGGTATCCTGGTAAAAAGTATCTAAGTAACTGTATTGTTTGTCAGATTGCTGTTGACTGTCCAAGGACTGTACCAGACCTCAGTTTCTTTCAGCAAGGACGAGTGCACAAATCATTGGAGCGTATTCTTTACACGTGGTGAGTTATAGAATACTGGCTTTGATAATAGTTGCTCTTCACTCATCTTAACAATAATTTGGACAGTTATGCTGAATGCTAGATCTAAGAAATTAATTTGCTGAGTTTGTAGGGCCATTAGGCATCCAGCGAGTGGATATGTTCAGGGAATAAATGATCTGGTCACTCCTTTTCTGGTTATTTTCTTGTCAGAATATCTAGTCGGTGGTGTTGTGTAGACAGTTGGTCAATGTCAGATCTATCTGCTGAAAAAGTATCAGATGTAGAAGCGGATTGTTACTGGTGCTTGACAAAGCTACTTGACAAACAATGTCAGATCTATCTGCTGAAAAAGTACCATGTGCAGTAAGATATTTTTTTTAATTTAAATTATATCTAAAAAAATGTTTTAAATTTTATTATTTTCTAAACAATATTTTAAAATAAAATTTTGATTTAGTTAAACCTAAAATTAAAATTAAGATAAATTAAATAATTGTTTATTTTAAATTTTATTAAAAATAGATCTATATTTTTTTTTTAAATTATAATCTCAGATGAATTTTTATCTATTTATTTTGGATAAATATATTAAATTAACTTGTATAAAATTAACTAAAAATATTAAAAAAGTTCTATAATTATCAAAAAATAAAACTAATGATATTTCTAAAATTTATAGATATAAAAAAGATAATGGTATTATGATTAAGAATAATAATTTTTTAAAATACCGTAGAAAAATTTGAAAATATATTTTAGTAGTAAAAATAAATAATATTTCAAAAAAGTTAAAATATTATTATATTATTTAATGTCGTATGTGAATAGATTTACTTTAATGATGATGTATATTTTATTACCATGTTCTGAAAACCTTACCAAAAATATAAATCATCATTAATTAAAATCATCCATGTCACATTTATCTATACGACACGTCATCTTTTTTGTGTGCCATGTCACATTTATTTTGTAAAATTGATTGTAGAGAGGACATGTCAAAATCACATTTGCGCAACCTGTAATCCAGAGACTTGTGTTTAAGCTCAAGGAATTAGTCAGGCGTATTGATGGTAAGGTTCCTGCTTGGTTTGATCTGATAATTGAAAGTGTCTATGGTGATTTGATTGTTTAAGCATAACAACTCAATTCTCTCATCTTGTTTACCATGAAGTCTTGAATTTACGTTTTCTGCATTTCATGGAAATTTGAAGTTCGTGTCTTTAAGAACGGGTGTGTTGAGTTTGGCTTAGTTGTTATTAGTGTGTCACCAATAACAACCTGGTGACACAACTAATAATAACAATATAACACGAACTTCATATTATACAGTATGTTATTGTTATTAGTTGTGTCACCAGGTTGTGTGTGTTTGTAATATATGTAGCTCTTTACTAATTTGGTTGGCTTTCTCTCTCACTGTATCCATTACCATGAGGCCTAGCCGACCCGATTTTTTTGTAATATACTAAGATAAGGTAGGTAAAATAGAAATAGAAATAGGATATGTATGAGATATAAAGAATTATTAATAATCAACCTGATAATTTAAAGAGAGAATGTGGACATAAGCAACCGTTGTCAACAAAAATCTACTTAAAAAGATGATGATGGACTCTTCTCTCTTGTCTTGGATTCCTAAGGCATAATCAATAACACAAAGTTAAAGTCAACATCAATGAAATTTCGGTCGATTATTTGCATGTTTCATCATCAACTCTGCGGGATAATTGTTTATATATTGATAAGGAACCGGTGTTTTAAAAGTCCACCCAAATTGGAAATTGAACCGGTGTTTTAAAACTCCTCCCGGATTGGAAATTGAACTGGTGTTTTAAAACTCCATCCGGATTGGAAATTGAACCGGTGTTTTAAAACTCCACCCAAATTGGAAATTGAACCGGTGTTTTAAAATTCAACCCGGATTAGAAATTGAACCGGTGTTTTAAAACTCCACCCAGATTGGAAATTGAATCGGTGTTTTAAAACTCCACCCAAATTGGAAATTGAACCGGTGTTTCAAAACTCCACCCGGATTGGAAATTGAACCGGTGTTTTAAAACTCCACCCGGATTGGAAATTGAACCGGTATTTTAAAACTCCACCCGGATTGGAAATTGAACCGATGTTTTAAAACTCCACCCGGATTGGAAATTGAACCGGTGCCCGATATATAATCCGGTTTAAATGTTAGGGGAAAAATATTATTTAAAACCCAACAAAATCTATCAAAATCATTAAAACCCGAAACACAACTACTGACTATCGATTAAACCAGTAAAATAAAAACCTAACTTTTTTTTTAGATTTTTTAAATTACATTATTAAAATATGTTTTATATTCTAATTAAAAGTTAGATTTTCAGTTTTTACTATTGTCTTCCTTGGATATCTACTTTGTTCCTCCTCCTTCTCCTTTTTGTTTTTGTTTTTTTATTCTTTTTTCGTGAATTTGATAATTTCTTACAAATTAATATTTTATTTTTATTTTTTTGGATTTAAAGTTAAATTTTATCATTCACATTAGGCATTTAAATATTTATAGACTTTCAATCTTGGTATTTTATTATATGTCATAATTCTAATTTATTTAAAAAATTGTTATACACTCAACTTTTTTTGATATCTTTCATTTGAAAAAAAATTAAAGTTAAGCATTCTCTAAATATGTTTAAAGCATAAATATGTATTATATTTTTTAATAGCTAATATATTAATATATAAAAAGTTAATTAATTAATAAATTAATTTCTATCTTACATGCGGTCAATTCTAATCATGTGATCCCGTAAGTTATCTGCTTTAGTGTCTGGATCAGTTTTATTCAAAACACTATAAAAAACAGTGTTTGAAGCAAATTATTAAGTGTTTTACAATATAAAGAAAATGTCACTTATTTTTTGAAAATTATCAAAAATACTATTTTTTATACTATTTTTTTCACTTCTTAAAAGAAAAAATACACTTATAGCCAATGTTTTTAAACCCGATCTGAACACTGAACCGGAAACCTTACCGGATCATTGGGTTACTGGGTCGACCGCGGGTGAACCGTGGGTGAATAAATTAATTAATTTTAATATATAATTATAGATTAGCTATTAAAATATAAGAAAATTATATATATGTATATCTATATCATAATATATACTTAAATTTTGTTTGTGTATTTTTAATTTCATTTTACAAACAAAATATTTAAAAAATATAATAGAAAATATGGTAATACTTAAAATTCATAAGTTTTCAATGTTGTGAATAATAAAATTAAACTTTAAATCCAATATGAACTAAAATTAAAGTCTTAGGAGTTCGTTAAGGAAAAAAAAACAATACCAAAACATATAAACTAATTTTGGTTCTCTGTATTATCGTTCACTTCGTTTTTTTCAGGTGGCATAGTGAAATCTTCATCAAAATCTAAAAAACACAAATAAAATAGTTTAGTAGATAATTATATATAATAAAAATTAGAAAGTTTAAAAACTTTTTTGGAAGTTACCATCAAAATTTGTTAGGTTCGTATCTTCATCATCTTTGGGATGTTCTCTTTCTTCAGCATGAGCATTCTTTAATTCATTCTAGTCAAGCTTGCTAGATTCCTTTTCTTCAACAATCAAAAATTATGTTTTGTCGATAGATTCATAATCTACCGGATCATATGATCTCTTTCTTTTTGACATAGATGTTAAAAACATGTAATGACTTGTTATAAACTAAGCTAAATAAATATAAAAAAGTACGATGATTCTAACCTAAATGTGATAAACTAACTTTCTATTTTAAAAGAAAACAGATTCTAATAAAGGCATTTAAAATTTGAAAACAAATACATTATAAAAACATTTGTTGGTTCGGTCGGTGGTTCAACCGATTGCCGGGTTGCCGAGTTCAAAAGTTTTTAGCGGGGTTTATCGGTTTTTTGAATAACGGATATTTGGTAAAACCCAAACCGGAATATTTATCGGGTCACCGAGTTTAGCTGTCCGACTGCAGGACTGAGTTAATTAATTTAAGATTTAGGGTTTAGATTTTGAGGGGTGGGGATACGGTGGAGTAGGGTTTAGGAATGTAAAATTTAAGATTCTAATTAATTTAAAAAAAAATTACCTCTTAAAAAATGGTATTTATGAAAATATCTATTTAATGAAGTTAAAAATGAAAAGTGGTTCAACAAAAATGGTAAACTTGAAATTTTTCCCTTATTTGTCAAAAAGAATAAATAGGAAAAAGTTAAAAAGGAAGATATAAAAAATTAAGGGCAAAATTCTAAAATATATCTTCTTAAAATTTTTGTCACAAAAATAATTTTTTCTTAAGAAAATAATTAAAATAATTTTTTTTTATTTAAAAAATTTAATATATATATTTTTTAATTTAAAACTTCATATCATAATTCTAAACCCTAAAAATATATTAGTTAATACAAAAAATATAAATGTATATTTACGTAATAAAATTTATTTTGATCATTTTTTTTCTAAATATTATTTTTGTAATAAAAATTTTAAAAAGTTATCTTAGGATATCGCACTGATTAATGATGGATGTAATTATGCTGAGTCATCACTTTTTAAGACCAATGCCTCATTACGGACTTACGGTAAAGATTAAATAAATTAAAATAAAAAAAAAACACAGTTAAGAAAGATAGAGAGAGAGAGAGGAAGGTAAAGTAAAGAAGTAGTTTTGCTTTACCTTTGGGTTGTGTGGTTCTTTCATCTCTGTCTCAAGAGTCTCCTAACGAACCAACGCTTTTCATCACCGCCATAATCGATTTTATCCTCTCCGAAACCAACGTGGTTCATTCTCAAGCTCTCACCCTTTTTTCTAAGTCGGAAAACAATGGTTTGAGTTTCTGGAGATGGTGAAATTCACAGGTATCTTCACTTGTTTCTTCTCGTAATTACGTGTTCCCAAATCAACTCTAATTCAGTAAAAAATTATGAGTAATCGTGTACTAGTCTCTGAGTTTCATCCTTAGTTTGGAGCTTTGTGATTTCTTGTTTTGGGTTATTTACTCTGCTTTTTGTAGCTTTATGGTGGATCCGAGTAGCTATAAAGAGGATCTATGTATGCTCTTGAATACAAAAACAAAGTATATGTTTGTTAGATGCCAAATATATTTGGTGGAAGATTTTTATGGAATCTCTTTTATGTGTGGGGGCTTTGATTCTTCATGTCAAAGTAAGAATTTAGTTGGAGTAATACTCTCTTTAAAAAGACCCATGATAAGAGTGATGTGGTTAGCTAATATATTATATGAGCTTATTCAAATAAGGCACCAGATTCACCAAACACACTCAAAGTTACTATCTGTTTTGTTGTTCGCTTCTTCTGGAGGTGGTTGCACTTGCACGAGTTTTTTTTTTGGTCTTTGATGAAACTTAATAAATAAGTCCCGTGGACAAGTTAGCTATGTGCTCTTCTTTAGAGACTGTTTTGTTGGCTTAAGGGTACGTTTAGTTTCCCTTTTCTTTAATTCTGACATGTAGCTCAGTTAGTGATGTGGATATAAAAAACAGTCATGAGACTAGTTTTGGCCTAAAGGATAAGTTAACCGCAATGATTGCCTTGTTGAATCAGTTATGCTGGCAGTGTCTTCCAAAAGCAATAACATCACAAGTTTCATATTTGCCTAATAAGAAAAGTTTATCTAACTAAATTCCCAATCCTCGTATTGCCATTACGTGGTTTTGTGATTGACTTTATGGTATACATAGATTGGTAAAAGTTGTTTGTTAATCTGTTACTTTCATCTCTTATCAGGTTATTTGGTTCATCGCTTCTTGTTATTTATTATCTGGTTATCAAGCTTCCAAGATGTAGCTTCTCAGTATAAGGTTAATGAGCATAGTAGCAGATCCACCACCTCTGAGTTAGCAAATCCACCTGGTATTGGAGTATCCGGTCCCATTCAAGTATCACCATCCGTCATCCCCAAATATGAATCTCCTGCTCTACCTTGGACACCACCAATGTACCCTACTTTTCCTGATACGTATGAACCGAACTTAACCGGGAAGTGTCCCACAGACTTTCAAGCAATCTCAAGTGTTATAGATACAGCAGCGTCTGATTGTTCCCAGCCGTTCGCTGCACTTGTTGGGAACGTGATATGCTGTCCACAGTTTGTTAGCTTACTTCATATTTTCCAAGGACAGCACAGCTTGAAGTCAGATAAGTTGGTTCTGCCTGATGCGGTTGCTACAGATTGTTTTTCAGATATCGTTAGTATCCTTGTTAGCAAAAGAGCCAACATGACAATACCTGAACTTTGTTCTGTAACGTCTTCGAATCTTACTGGAGGTTCTTGTCCAGTACAAGATGTCACAACGTTCGAGAAAGTTGTTAACGGTAGTAAATTACTGGATGCGTGTCGCACTGTTGACCCTCTTAAGGAGTGTTGCAGGCCGATTTGCCAAGCTGCGGTTATGGAAGCTGCGCTTGTTATCTCCGGACACCAAATAACAGTTGGTGATAAGATCCCTTTAGGAGGATCAAACAACATCAACGCACTTAGTGACTGCAAGAATGTGGTGTTTTCATATATCTCCAGGAAGCTTCCAGCAGATAAAGCAAACACAGCATTTAGAATATTATCGTCTTGCAAAGTTAACAAAGGTACTGAACTGTGTATAATATTACCTTGCTCATCTATTTATCTCCTTTGGATATTGTCTAGGAAATGATTTTGACTTTACATTGTGGGTTACAGCTTGCCCCTTGGACTTGAAGGAGCCAACTGAAGTGGTCAAGGCTTGCCGTAATGTGGCTGCTCCAAGCCCTTCTTGTTGTAGCTCGTTGAATGCATACATTTTTGGGGTACAAAACCAAATGCTGATAACAAACAAGCAGGCCATACTCTGTGCAACAGTTGTCGGTTCTATGCTACGAAAAGGTGGTGTCATGACAAATATCTATGAGCTATGTGATGTTGATCTCAAAGATTTTAGTGTCCAAGGTAGTTATTTTTGTTTTAGACTCCAAAAAAACTCTATTGTCGCTTCCTTTTATTCAAATCACCTGATAATCTCTCTTTCTCTGTTTTCTGTGTATGCTTTTGGGCGATAAGCAGCATATGGAATGCAACAAGGTTTGTGTGTGTTCATCTCTATAATATGTGTGCTGTTTGTCCGCATAAAGTGTCTAACGATCTTGTTGGTGACACTATATAGGTTGTCTTCTCAGAAGCTATCCCGCAGACTTGATATTCGACAACACAACAGGGTATAGTTTCACATGTGACCTGACGGATAATATTGCTGCACCATGGCCATCTTCGTCGTCAATGTCTTCTTTGTCTCTCTGTGCTCCTGGTGAACATTTTCTCTTCTTGCTCATGGCAACAGAAAAGTAGAAACTTTAGATTGCCAAATAGGAGTTTTGTTTCATCTGATTTAATGTACTTACAAATCTGCAGAGATGTCATTACCTGCCTTACCAACATCGCAGACCCATAAAAATCACGGTACATATATTTTCCTCGCAGTGTAATCTCTAGTCTTACAACATATTAAGTAAACTTTACACAAAGTTAATATATGCAAGAGAACTCAAAAGACTGGTGTTTGCAGGGTTTCACGATGATGCATTTGGAGCGTTGCGGCTCAGTATCATTTTGGTACCTCTGTTGTATAGTGTTGTGAGACATTAAATTGAGATTTAGGAGGGTTTTTTTTGGTAGTCAGTGAGGACTTTGGTTAAGAACAATGGCAAAGCTCATTTTGCATTTTCTTCTGTATATCTTTTGTTGTTTAACGGGGTAAGGGTAATGTAGTAGTAATATATCTTCTCAGCTTCTCATGTACAGCATTCTTCTTCGTCTTCTTCTCTCCTTCTGTTGTTATGAGCTTGGTTCTTTTTGGTTTGTGTTTGCTTTGCTCACTCATTTGACTATAACATATGAACTCATTACCTGAAGTCAAGATTACAGTGTCCGTAGACAGTTTTTGATAACTGAAAACAGATAAAACCAAAATTAAAACTATAATCACCAGGTAATCTCTCTCCTTGCCTCCCACAGATTTAGTTGCGATGTAAATTATGTTTTGTTTCCAAATCTCTAGTATTGTTTGCTGTTAGTCCTGTTAGGTACTTGTGACTGATGATGCAGACAATCATCCACAAACTTGCATTGTGTAGCTTTAACTACACCGTAAGTTAAGGTATGCATGATACTGGTGACATGGGTGAATAATGCAATATAAATTGCACATAACAGATCAATGTGTTTGAGACTTTGTTGCTTTCCACCTTATGTTTCATATTGACTGAGTGTGGGTGCACTTTGAAGTATCAGGACAGAAGACTCAAAACAGTATTCAGACATGTCTTTGAGAAAATGGTAGCTGCAGCTCAGCTAATTCCGAAGGTACGACATCACAAATATTGTGTAAGCTCTGGGAAGATGAACTTGATATCTTAGTCCATGCTTTATTTATTGTGAATAGAGTTATTGGTGTTATGTAGCTTCCTCTGAGAACTTTGTATTTTGCTATGGGTTTTAGAAAGATTTGACTAAATAGAGTGGACACACTTGTTAACAATGCTCTTAAGATTACATAAGGTCCTGGAAATCTCTCTTGTTTTAGTATTAATTATGATTTGTTGCTGGTAACTAGTAACTAATTCATTTGGTTGCTTCTCTAATGTTTTTCTCTCTTCTACATCTGCTTATCAACCTTGGAACTCCAGGGAACCTATTATTTTAGCATTTAAGACCATCAAGTGATTTGGCCACGGAATCTGTGTTTTTATTATTTGTGATTGGACTTATCTGCAAAAGATCATGCAACTGTACGGATACTTATTCAGTATTCTTGCATTGATATTATATACATTCATTAAGTTGTTTCTTTGTCCTGTGCTTAAGTGCTCCTTTTTTTTACATATTTGCAGATACCCATAGAAATTTTCGTTAGAGATCCTTGGATCTGAAATCTTGTAGTGAAATCCTTGGTGTGTTTTCCAAAAAACGAGGTAGCGAGATGAAAGCTAAAAATGGAATAACAAATGATTCCAGTTACAGGTAAATCAATCATCTTCTCACAAGCTCCGAGATATGTCTTCAACTAACTCCTAACATATCCCTATTGTTACAAACACAAGCTCTCCCTGTATCACTCTGAATGTTTCTCTACCACTGAAATCTCATTCTCTAATGTAATCAACTCGATCTTGTCCTTCCTGTGTGCTCTTAAAGAAACACTTTCCATGCTGGGGATTGCTTTCTTCACCATATGGTTCTGCAGTGAATGCTGGTACAGTCTCTTTATGCCTCTACAGACTGTTCTGTTGAGTCTCCTGTGACCATCACATAGTCTCAGGCCTTGGAGCTTACACCTTCAGCACTCTTTAGTCATTCTTTCTCAAATTCTTGCAGAGGGAGAACCAGTAAGTTTGGTGTCTGCTGGAACTTTCTCACTGGTTTCATCAGTTGTTGAGTTTCCACTCATTTTAATCGTCTCGAGAACGCCCATGCTAGCCAAGATTTTTTCTCTTGGCTCATCTGGATACTTGGCTTTATAGTATTCTAACTCCATCTCTAGATCTTGTATTTCTTTTTCCCTATCCGCCAAGACATCGTTAGCTCTCTCAAGTGCATCAACGTCGTGTTCTGCTTGCTCATCCATCATTCTCAGGTACTGTAATGCTTCCATATGCAGAGCTGCTTTCTCCTCCTGTAACCGCCTGATCATCGCCATTGCTTGGGTTGCTGCTATAGCTGAGGCGCTTCTTTCTTCCTCTAGTTCTGTACCCAAATCTTTTAGGGATTTCCTCTCGTGTTCTAGTTGTTGCTTTAACAGATGATCAGGACTTTCTCCCTCCATGTCACTGCTAATGCTTACAAAAGATTCTACAGAAGTAAAATGCTTTAGTTCCGGTGATACATTTGAAGTATCATGAGTCTCTGTTAATGCTATGCCGTGGAGGGTGTATACGAGAAGAAGCAAGAGGGTAGAAGAGGAGGGAGCGAAGGAAGGGAAAAGAGTTGAAGTTGAAGAGCAAAGACTCTGAGAGAAGCAGATTCTCTGCAGTTACAGACATTAGAGTATAAATAAGAAATAAGTCTGTAAAAGGGGATTCATTCGATTTGTATTCTGAAAACACTAGTTGATACATTGTATTGAGAGATAGATTCTTGAGGAAAGGATCTGAGAGATACTTGTATTGAGTGTGTTGTGAATAAACGAGGTTTATTCATAACAAATTGGTGTGGTGAGGACAATCGGATCAACGCGATGGTGTCACCGGGTACATCGACGGAGAAATCGATCGGGGAATTAAGTGCGGCAGTGGTAGAATCAGTCCACCGACTGGATATGTTGACGAGTTCGGTGGAATCGATGGCGCAACGACAATCAGAGAAACAAGCGATGAAGACGAATAAAACGATGACGACGATGAATACGATGATCACATCGGTGGTGGAGCTACTGAACAAACGATTACCGGTGGGAGAAGATCAACAGACACCGTACCGTAATCCATCGAAGCAACCTGTTCAGGTACATGACTCTACTTCGGAACCTGGCTATAGCGAATCAATGTTAGGTTATCGGGGAACGAATACGATCATGCCTAATAGGGATAGTCTGGTACGTAAGGTGGATATGCATGTGTTTGATGGTAAACATCCTCACGGATGGATTGCACGCATGGGGAATTTCTTTCGTGTGGGTCAGTATCCGGAAAGTGAGAAATTAGAGCTGATAGCTTTGAGTTTGGAAGGAGAGGTATTGAGTTGGTTTAATGGAGAAGATAAACGACATCCATTCTCGAGTTGGACGGAGTTAAAGAAGAGGATTGTATCTCGTTTTGGTAATCAAAAAATGAGCACTCCGAAAAAGTGTTTAGCTGTGATTACTCAGACAGGTCCAGTCGCGGATTATGTGAGACGTTTTGAGGAATTTTCGTCATTGGTTTTAGGGTGGATGATGAGATGTTGGAAGCGATATTTTTTGGCAGATTGAGACAGGAAATGCAGGAGATCGTGAGAATGAAAGAACCACATGATTTGCCACATATGATAGCAACGATTCTACAGATGGAGGATGGACTCTTATGCAAAACGATGGTGAATTTGAGACAACTTTTCAAGAGCCAATCATTCTCAACCTCTGCCTCTGAAATCTTCTTCTCACTATAATAAAACTAATGTGTGGAAAGCTAAGCCATTGATGATTGAAGTGGCTCCTAATACTGCGAAATCTGTTGCGAGGACATCCACTCCGACAACTAAACAAGGAGAGAGGGGACATTTACATTTGTCCCCAGCAGAGTATGCACTACGGAAGCGTGAAGGGCAATGTTACAGATGTGATGAGAAACATTTTTATGGGCATGTATGTGCCAATAAAGAGTTACAAGTGTTAACGATTGTCAATGGGTGTGAAGTGGAGTTAGTGGAGGAGGTATTCTTTGATACAGTGGAGGAAGAACAAGGGGTGGTTACAGAATGTATGACACTATCATTTAGTGCCTCTGTGGGGGGGGGGAAGCATCTACAACAACCCCGAAATTAAGAGGCAAGGTTAGGAAGTTAAATGTAGTGGTAATGCTAGACAGCAGGGCAACCCATAATTTCTTGACTCCAGCACTGGCAAGTAATGCAAGACTGAAGTTACAGAAACACAATGGGTTGGATGTATTGCTGGGAACATGGGTAACAGTCAATGCATTGGGAGTCTGTCAAGGAGTGGAATTCAAAGTGGCCGAGTTGGGGTTCAAGGCGGATTTTGTGGCGTTGGATTTGGGAAGTGTTGATGTAATTTTGGGTGTGCAGTGTCTAAGAACCTTGGGACGTTGTGAAGTGGATTGGGAGACTCATGAGCTGACATTTGCATATAAAGGACGGATGGAGACATTATATGGTGACCCCACACTTCATGGTAGTAAACTGTCACTCAAATCCTTACAGACGACAACCAAACCGGACTCCATGAGTCCAACAAAAGGTGGTGAGGTTGTTTCCGCAGAGTTACGAGAGGTGCTCACAAAGTTTGAAAGGGTATTTGAAGTGCCAACGAAATTACCACCTTGGCGTAATAGGGAACACGCTATCAACTTGAAGCATGGTACTAATTCCATCAACGTGAGACCATATCGTTACCCACACAAGCAGAAGGAAGAAATGGAGCGATTAGTGTCTCAAATGCTGGAATCAGGGATTATTCGTCCAAGTAAAAGTCCATATTCAAGCCCTGTACTTTTAGTCAAGAAGAAGGATGGGACTTCAAGATTTTGTGTGGATTATCGCGCATTAAACAGAGTGACAATTGCTGATAACTTCCCTATTCCCTTCATTGAGCAGTTATTGGATGAATTGTTTGGAGCTACAGTCTATTCAAAGTTAGACCTAAGGTCAGGATATCATCAAATAAGAATGGTGGAGAATGATGTAGAAAAGACGACTTTTCGCACACATGATGGTCATTATGAGTTTCTTGTGATGCCTTTTGGCCTCACAAACGCCCCATCAACTTTTAGCAACTTTTCTTTGATGATATACTTGTCTACAGTAAAACGATGGAGAAACATGTTAGACATCTGATGGAGGTCCTTCAACTTCTGCAAGATCATTAGCTCTTTGCTAATAGAAAGAAGTGTTCTTTTGGGCAGTTCCAAGTGGAGTACTTAGGACATGTGATTTCTGGGAAAGGAGTGGCCACAGATAAGAGTAAAACGTTGGCAATGGAGAAGTGGCCAACACCAAAATTGGTTAAGGAGTTAAGAGGATTTCTAGGCTTAACATGCTATTATAGGAAGTTTGTGCGTGGGTATGGGATTATAGCCAAACCGTTGACATCTCTTTTGAAGAAAGAAAAGTTTGAATGGTCCTTGTTGGCTCAAGAGGCGTTAGAGACATTGAAACAAGCTATGACAGAAGCTCCGGTACTTGGATTACCATACTTCAAAGAGACTTTTGTCGTGGAAACTGACGCGTCTGGCTATGGGTTGGGTGCTGTTTTGATGCAACAACAGAACCCAATTGCCTTCTTTAGTTATGGGTTCAAAGAAAGAGAGCAATTAAAACCCATATACGAAAGGGAATTGATGGCTATATTCATGGCAGTGCAACGTTGGAAGCACTATCTGTTGGGGAACAAGTTTATCGTACGAACTGATCAGAAGAGCCTTAAATACTTACTTGAGCAGAGAGAAGTTAACCTCGAGTATTAGAAGTGGATGCATAAGTTGTTGGGTTATGAGTTTGAGATAGTGTATAAGTCGGGGATAGAGAACAAGGCTGCGGATGGGTTATCAAGGATTCACCATGAGAATCAGACGTCCTTGTTGTGTACGTTGTTGGCCTTGACGGTTCCTTCGACACTTCAGTTACACGATATCTTCAAGGAGATTGAGGACTGTGAGTTCTTACAAGAATTGATAAACCGTTTGAAGCAAGGATTGGAGGTTAAGAAAGGTTATTCTTTGGTGCAAGGGCAATTGCTATACAAGAACCGTTTGGCAATACCAAGCTCTTCAAAACATATTCCTTTGATATTACATGAGTCTCATGATAGTTTGGTGGGGGGTCATGGAGACGTTCTGAAGACAGTCAAACGAGTACAGTTGCATTTTTACTGGAGTGGTATGCGACGTGATGTCCATGATTATGTTGCAAAATGTCAAACCTGTCAAACAAGTAAATACTCCACGTTGTTGCCTGCTGGTCTGTTACAACCCTTGCCCATTCCTAACAAGATTTGGGAAGATATTTCCTTAGATTTCATTGAAGGATTACCCTTATCGGGTGGGAAGAACGTTATCTTGGTGGTGATCGACAGATTATGAAAGTACAGACATTTTTTGGGTTTGAGACACCCTTTTAATGCCATGGATGAAGCCAGGGTGTTTGTTGATGGTATTGTCAAGCTACACGGTTTTCCCAAGTCCATGGTTTCTGATCGCGATAAGATTTTTCAGAGTCAGTTTTGGAAGAAGCTTTGTAAACTGGCTGGGACTTCACTACGCTTTAGTACTGCCTATCACCCACAAAGCGATGGCCAGACGGAAGTATTAAATAGAGGAGTTGAGACTTACCTTCGCTGTTTCACTTCAGCACACCCAAAGCGTTGGTATCGTTTTCTCAGTTGGGAAGAGTTGTCTTATAATACTTCTTATCATACTGCCACCAAAGTAACGCCATTTCAGTTGGTGTATTGTCGTGAACCACCTGCGCTGCTTCAGTTTGAGCCAGGATCTACATCTAATGGTAGCTTGGAGCAAGCATTACGAGAACGTGATGACTTGTTGTTGCAGATTAAGAGTCATTTGGTGAAAGCCCAAGATGTTATGAAGAATAATGCTGATAAAGGAAGGAGAGAATTATCATTTGAAGTGGGAGATATGGTTTTCTTAAAACTCAGACCGTACCGTACCGTCAGGCCACGGTGGCTAAGAGGTTTTGTTAGAAACTAGCTGCCAAATACTATGGTCCCTTTAAGGTGATTGATAATGTGGGGCAAGTGGCGTATAAGTTGCAGCTGCCAGAAACTTCGCGCATCCATCCGGTATTCCACGTTTCCCAGTTGAAACCAGTGATTGGCAATAATCATGAAGTCATTGCGTTACCCACAAGTCTGTCACAGGAGGATGAGTTTGTGTTGGAGCCTCTGGATATCGTGGATAATCGTTATGATGATCAAGGGAGGTTGGAAGTTTTGGTGATATGAAAGGGTTTGGCAGTTCATGAATGCACTTGGATGCTGATTACCGAGTTAAAACATCAGTTTCCTGAGTACCAGTTTGAGGGAAAACTGAAATTTGGAGCGGGGGTACACTACAAGAAAACACAAGTTTTACTAAGACGGTGTTTTCTAGTAATTTTCTAGTAAATGACACTTTATTAGGAAATTACGAGGAAACGCGTTTCGTCGTGAATCGTTCATCGTAAAGCCTTTTTCTTTGTCATTTCCTAGTTAATTTTCGAGGAAAACTTTTCCTCGTAAAAGCGTGGATAATACTTTCCTCATAATGTCCTCGTAAGCATTCCTCGTAAGGTCGTAGTTAAAATTTTCCTCGTAAAGGTGTCGTAAAATTTTCTGAGGAATTTACTTCGAAATTTTACGAGGACCTTATTTCGAATAGTTTACTAGGAATTTACTTCGATATTATACGAGGAGCTTACTTCGAAGATTTTACTAGGAATTTACCTCGAAACGTTTTTTTCCCTATTAAAAAAATAATAATTAAAATAAATAATATATTTTTTTTTGAAAATTAAAGAATCCAAATTATAAATTAAAAAAGAAATAACTAAATATTTAAGTTATAAATTCATAATATACAATTAAAAATAAAAAAAAACTAAATTACGGATGCTGCTCGTTAAATTGACGAACGAAGTCGTCATCCCGAAACTCCCCTTCGTCCATGTTGCTTGTCGACAGTTGTGACTGTGACGGTGGATGATGTTGGGTTGGAAGCCCTCCGTTTTTTCGTCTGACACGCAACATCTCCGCCACTACCGGGTTTCCGATCGCCAATACGTCCAGGATCTCGGAGAGAAAACTCACATGAGATTGCGTCACCTGCAACTCCGAACGCAGCTGAACAGTGACATTGTGCTGTTCCTGAGCATAAGACGATGTCGCTGCGCGGACATCGTTAACAGAACCAATCTCGACGATACGTCCCTTTTTCCTACATGCGACCTTTAAATAAAAAGATTGATTAATAATGTTAAAAAAAATAAATTAAATAAATAATAAAAATTACTAGGAAAACAAATTAATTATTTACCTCCTCGTAAATCTTATCCACTTCAGGAGTGAATAATATGACGTATGTCCCAGACTGCTGAGATAGCTGGGTCTGGCGTTGGTCAACCCGAGCAGCAACCTCGTTGTAGATCCGCTCGGATCTAGGATCTACAAAATGCCCATCCTTGTTCCGGTGGCTCCTCTCGTAAAGCTTTTTCAGAGATGGAAGAGCTCCTGTCTCTTTAGCCTACAAAAAATAATTAAAAAAATTAATTATTAATTAGAAAAATATAAATAGATTAAAAAAAATATTAATTAGTTATTAAATTATTAATTTAATTACCATATCTAGAAGGATTCCCGCGTGAGATTTTTGACCCCCGGTGTGAAGCATCTTGGTGTTGCCATGCTCGTCTTTTGTCATGCGGTTCTCGGAGTTTGTGTTGGAGGTTCTGATCGAGTACGGCAACCCCCAATAACTGATGAGGCCATCCCACACCGTCGATGTGAGGCAATCGGGTTTCCCCGCCTCATAACCATCAACCTAAAAAAAATATTTTTAAAATTATTTGAAGTCAATGATATAAACTGTATTAAATTTCGAAATATACCTGATAATTGCTCTTCCAGTTGTAGACCATGTCGAGAAATCACGCTTTTGCCTTCGCCTCAAACTCCTTCTTCACCCGCTGGTGAATCCCTATGGACCAACGATATTTTTGCTGTAACAAGAAAATATTAAATTAATTAGTTCAATAATATTAAAATTTATAAATAATTAAAAAATAAATAACTTACGGCGAACGTTTTGAACCAGGTCTTTTTGGTGTGGCTGGCCGTCATTTTCCAGTTTGGAGCTGGATCGGGAAAATATCCCTTGATACAATCGGTGACGCTCTGGGCGACACACCCGTCAACATTAAACCTTAACAAAAAACAAAATAAAAATATTAATTAAATTTGTTAATTTTTGGTTAATTAAGAAATAAATTAAAAAAAACATTTTTAAAAAATGAAACATACCAGAATATGTTGTGGCTGTCCCGTCGGAAAGGATCTAACTCATGTAGCCCTTCTCTGCCTGGAACTGCCATAATGTCCTCGACCGTGTACACCGCAAATGGAGCGGTTGGTCGCACCTCCAAATCGGGATGAACCGGCGGCCGGTGGAGGAGGAGGTGGGAACTGAGTCTCGGGAACACTTCCGCCATCCGGAATCGTAGAACCGGGAGCTGAAGAAGATGATCCGCCAACCTTACGACCGAAAAGATCTCCGTAATGAGTACTCCCCTGATGAGACGACCTCTGAACCCTAGCAAGCTTGTCATGTCTAGGCATCTAAATTTTTTTAAAAAAAAAGTTAAACATAAATTCCCGTATCATTTAAAAAAACAGTTAAAAAAACTAAACGAACCTAATCTAAATTCTTTAAACTAACCACCTAATCTAAATTCCCTAAACTAACCACCTAATCTAAATTCCCTACACTAACCACATAATCTAAATTCCCTAATCTAATCACTTAACTAGTAGTTAGAGAGTACCTTAAGAGGATTTTGAGAGAAGATTGCTACAAATGAGAGAAATCGGATTGCTCGAGTTTATATAAGGAAAGTGTACTAGGGTTTTACGAGGAAAATGCGAGTCCCACGTTTCCTTTTACGAGGAAAATCCTAGTCACGTGTTTTTCTTTTACTAGGCTTTTACGAGAAAAATCCTAGTCCCGTGTTTTCCTTTTACTAGGACTTTACGAGGAAAAAGCGAGTCCCGTGTTTTCTTTTACTAGGGTTTTACGAGGAAAGGGTTTGTAAATCCCTAAACTTGAAACCCCAAACCCCAAACCAAAACTTCCTTAACTTATAACATCTTCTACAACCAAACTCCAAACCTCTTCTACACCTAAAACCCAAATTCAAATTCATTTTTGTGATTAAACAAACTTAAAACATACATAATTCAAATTCGTTTTTGTAATTAAACCAACTTAAAACATACATAATTCAAATTCGTTTTTGTGATTAAACAAACTTAAAACATACATAATTCATTCGGATACATTCTCATAATCTGTAGAAACATCATCATTTTCGTAAAACTCGTCCTCAACACCGTCGTCCATTGAGTGATCAGGAACATCTTTGTATTCACGATTATGCGGATCAATGAGTAAGATGTCTTCCATTTCTGCTTCAGGTTCCTCGATTTCATTGGTATTTTCTTCTTGTAATGGTGGTTCTTCCAACGATTATTCGTCCTCGAGGTGTAACTTTGATAACAGATAACCAGTTGATTCCCGAGGTAGTAATCCGAGGGTATGGAATGAAGCAAACTTGATCTGCTTGGGAAGCTAATATGAAAGGTTCGAATTTGTTGTACCTGCAAAAATAAAGACAACGTAGAAATTAGTACTCAGAACATGTATGTCAAAAAAATAATTTGTTATACCTTCGTCCGCCATTGACATCAACTACACCGTTCTTGTTAATCCGAACACCTCTGCTGACGACGGGGTCGTACCACTCACACTTGAAGATAACGCATTTCAGACTCATTCCTGGGAATTGAACTTCATAAATCTCCTGCAATATTTCGTAGAAATCTGTTTTGCCTTTCACACATATTCCATAATTACTTGTCGCCCGGTGTCTACCATAGTCGTAGGTATGAAAAGTATAGCCTCGGCTGAAATACATCGATGATGTAGTGACCTTTGCAACTGGACCTTGAAGTAATTCCCTAAACCATGCAGGATACTCAGGATCATCATAATCAATCTGCAAAAAAAGTTGTATAGAACTACACATTAGACTTACTTTGCATAATATATGCATAAAATTTAAGTTATAATAAATACTTGTTTCCTCGACCACTTGATAAAGTGTTGATTTTTCCTTTTGTCTAACTCAGTTGTCGATATACCAGGTATTGCTTCTTCGACTTAAGTCACAAATTGGTTGTAAAATTATGTTATGTTATTTAATCAATTGAATATATATATATAAGTGTGTATGTTTATATGTTTACCTTTCAAGATAACCAATCAATGGATGCTCGCAATTGAGAAGAATATATAGGTGTGCACTATGGACGTCTTCATCACTCGACCACCAAACCTCTTTCAATTTCCCACCCAATTGCCCAATTTGACAAAAGATGTCTGGAACGTCTTCTTCCATATATGTCGGCACGACACAATCATCATCATATCTTCTTAGAACTTGTTTCCCTGTACGTACTTTCGGTGCAAAGTAGTACAACGTGAAATGTGATGTTTCTCCCGTCAAACTTCCCGCAACAATAGAACCTTCAACTTTTGCTAGGTTTTTGGCTTTTCCTTTCAAAGTTTTCATAGCCCTTTCATACTGATACATCCATAATGCACAGGTCCACGAGGTAATGCCTCATAAGGAAGGTGGACAACTAGGTGTTCCATGACGTCAAAAAAGCAGGCGGAAATAGTTTCTCCAAGTTGCACATTAAGATGAGATGTTTTCATGAAGTTGTTGGACAACTTCCTCTTTATGAGTGCGGGTGCTCAGATCCCTAAAAATGCTCCAATTCCTTATATATTATAGAAACAAAAAAATTAAACACATTAGTATATTCATATATATATATATATATATAAAGAAATAAATTAATGTTTGCGTCGTTTAATATTAATTGTCTGAAAGTGCTTCATGTACTTTTGTAGGTAATAGCTCCGTGAATGCAAAGGGAAGTAGTCGCTGCATAAAGACATGACAATTATGGCTCTTCATCCCGAAGAACTTTTGCCCTTTCTCAACACATCTTGAGAGATTTGAAACATACCCATTAGGGAACTTCACTTCTGAAGCCACCCAGTTGAACAACACAGATTTTTTTTCTGATGACAGTCTGGATATCGGAACTGGAACTTGCCCATTGCTTTTTATATGTATCTCGCTCCTTGAGCAGATATCAGGTAAGTTCAACCTCGATTTTACGGTTTCTTTCGTCTTCCCTGGGACATTCAATATAGTGTTCAGGATGTTCTCAAAAAAGTTCTTCTCTATGTGCATCACATCGAGGTTGTGGCGCAAAAAAAGATCTTTCCAATATGGCAATTCCCAAAATATACTATTTTTGTGCCAATTGTGCTGCACACCATAAGAATCAGGCATATTACTGGGAACATGCCAATTCCCACCACTAGGAGCTGTTTCTAGAGCACCGTAGTAATCGATTTTCGCTTCGATTTGTTCTCCAGTTAAGTATGGAGGAGGAGTGTCTCTGACAACCCTTTTGTGCCTGAACAATGTCTTGTTTCTTTGTATGGGTGGTAAATGGGAAGAAATTGACGGTGACAATCGAACCAAGTAGTCTTCCTACCATTTTTCAACTGAAACGCATCTGTCATTTCATTACAATATGGACAAGCTAATCTCCCATGTGTAGTCCATCCAGACAATATCCCATATGCAGGAAAGTCATTTATGGTCCACAAAAGCATCGCTCGCATTGTAAAATTTGTTTTCGTTGAACAATCATATGTCCTCACCCCTGTTGACCACAAATCTTTCAACTCTTTTATCAGTGGTTGTAGAAAAACGTCGAGAGATCTTTTTGGATGCTTTGGACCAGGTATTAATATGGTCAAGAATAGGAACTCTCGTCGCATGCACATATCCGGTGGCAGGTTGTACGGTGTAAGAAAGACTGGCCACAATGAATATTGTCTCCCGGACATTCCAAATGGACTAAATCCATCAGTGCATAATCCAAGATACACATTCCGGCTATTGCTAGCAAAATGTGGATGTACATTGTTAAAATGTTTCCAAGTTCTTGCATCTGATGGATGAGTCATCTCTCCATCCGTCTGAGTATGCTCCGCTTGCCATCTCATCCCTCCAGCAGTCTCCTCAGATTGGTACAATCTTTTCAATCTGTCTGTGATTGGTAGGTACCACATCCTTTGGTACGATACCCTATTACGCCCTCGACCTTGCGGTTTGAATCGTGGCTTCTTACAAAATCGACATTCTTCTAACTTCTCATCATCTCCCCAGTAAATCATGCAGTTGTCGATGCAAACGTCTATCATCTCCGAGGGCAACCCAAGACTATATACCAATTTTTGAATCTCATAATAAGATTCAGCAGACACATTGTCTTTTGGCAAATACTCTTTAAACAAGTCTGCCCATGCATCCATACAATTTTCAGGTAGATTGTGATCGGTTTTAATACTCATCATTCTAGCAGCCAACGACAATTTTGACAAACCTTCTCTACAACCACTGTAAATTGGCTCATTCGCAGCTTCTAACATCTCATAAAACTTTTTGGCATCTAAGTTAGGTTCTTCAACTTCATCATCATCATGAATTACAAATGCATCACCTACCATATCATGAACCCTATCACAATCTACCATTTGTTCATCCTGGTGATGATAGCTATTTTCATTAAGCAAATGATTAACCGGTTCAACCTCAAAATTGCTATTACTACTGCTAGCTTCATTCCTACAACTAGCATATTGTCCATGTTGATACCAAATATTATAATATGGCATGAAACCTCTATTTATTAAATGCTTCCAAATATTTTCACGAGGGCCTAATTTTGTATTGCAACATTTCCGACAAGGACAAAACATCTTACCACTTTCCTGTGTGAGTGGTATAGAATCTGCTTGATGCAAAAACGTCTCCAACCCTTCGAGAAATTCTTTCGTCACTCTCCCGTTATTATCTCTGTGTGAATACATCCACTTCCGCAACTCGAAAATATTTTCCGGACCGGACATTTTTTTTTCTTTGATCAAGCTTATAGCTGATTTTTTTTGGTGTGATTGAAATGAATCACAAATGGTGGTATTTATAGAAATTTTCGAATCTGAATATGTACTAGGAAATTGGGAGGAAAAGTAGGTAACAAAACACGTTTTAGATTTAAAATAGATATTTTCTAGCCATTTCTTCGCTAATTTGAAGTAAAAGAACATTTCCTCTTAATTTCGTAGTAAAGTTTTACTAGGAATTTACGAGGAAAAAATTTGCTACGCGGTTATGTGAAAATATTCTTTTGCCACGTAATTTCCTCGTAATTTTACTACGGCTTTACGAGGAAACCGTTTTCTCGTAGGTTTACGAGGACTTTACGAGGAAACTCGTTTTCCTCGTAAATCCGAAGTAAACTAGTAGTAAATTTACGAGGAAAACTTTTCCTAGTAAAAGTTCCTAGTAAATGCCGAGTTTTCTTGTAGTGGTATTGCTATGCCGTGGAGGGTGTATACGAGAAGAAGCAAGAGGGTAAAAGAGGAGGGAGCGAAGGAAGGGAAAGGAGTTGAAGTTGAAGAGCAAAGACTCTGAGAGAAGCAGAGTCTTTGCAGTTACAGACATTAGAGTATAAATAAGAAATAAGTCTGTAAAAGGGGATTCATTCGATTTGTATTCTGAAAACACTAGTTGATACATTGTATTGAGAGATAGATTCTTGAGGAAAGGATCTGAGAGATACTTGTATTGAGTGTGTTGTGAATAGACGAGGTTTATTCATAACAGTTAACTTCGAGGAATCTTTATTGCTATGTTCTAAAGATGATTCTTGGTTGGAGAGTTGCGGTGACGTCAAAGGCGCAGCCTCTCCCTGCTCTTCGCTGTTGGAGTGATCTTCTGTGGTAGAACTAGTCTCATTGTTTGATGATGTCAATGGTTCAGAGTCCCCATGCTCTTCTTTGCAGGAGTATTCTTCTGTGGCAGGACCAGTCTCATTGTTTGTTGTTAAAGGCTCAGTCTCGCCATGATCATCTCCATGCTCTTCTTGACCAGAGTGTTCATTTTTTGTAGAGCCAGTCTCTTTGTTAAATGTCAAAGGTTTAGAGTCTCCATGCTTTTCTTTACCTGAGTGTTCTTCTGTGGATGAACCAGTCGCACTGGTTGGTGTTAAAGGCTCAGTCTCTCCATGCTATTCTTTACATGAGTGTTCTTTTGTTGCAGAACCAGTCTCATTGTTTGATGTCAAAGGTTCAGAGTCTTCATGTTCTTCTTTGGCAGAACCAGTCTCATTATTTGATGTCAAAGGTTCACAGTCACCGTTATCCACATCCTTTTCTTCATGACTGGAATGGGATTTCGCAACCGAATAGCCGCCACTTTCATCGTCACTGGAGTGTTCTGAATCATATACATCTTTTGATGTCGACGGCTCAGGATGTCTTTTGGCCTCATCATCATTACTGAAGTACTCTTCTGCAACATTGTTTCCACTAACCTCCTTTTCTACCACACTTGACTGCTCATGCGCCAGAGAAGCTAGCATATTATTCGATAAAGGCTTGGGATCTCCTTCAGCTCCATCCTCCTCATCACTGGAAGATTCACCTGCAACATTACCAGACACATCTTTGTGATCAGACACCTTCTGCTCCAAACCTGCATCAGATGCTTCTATCTTCACAACTGAACAAGTGATGTCTTGAGCAAAATCGTCATGGATTGCCCGGGAGGCAGCGTTTTCTCTAGGGCTTAAGAACTCCCCACCAGAAGGAGATGAGTTGCCACTAGGCTCACTTTCTTCATCTGCAAAAAAACTAACGTCAAATTAAGCAACAGTATGACATGAACGCATAGATGAGGTAAACGTACCATATTGTGCTGCTGCTCTTGCATTGTTCTCTTGAGGTAAGTCCAATGAGAATGGACGAGCTTCACTCATAGTTATAAGCGCATAGAGTACAGCTGCATGCTCCCCTACTTTAACAGGTTTCTGTTTCTGAGTCTTGTCTACACGCTTACGCTTACGCATTAAAGATTTGACGTTCCTATAATCTTCTTGTACATGAATGTTCTTAGGCTGTTTAAGTTTCGACATCTTCATGTCTTTAAAAGATTCCCTAGAACGAGACTTGTGAACACGTCTCTCAGAAGGCTCAACACTGAAGTCTGTCATTTTCACGAACGCATTATCATCTGAAAACAAGAACTATGATTCAAAATATGAGTGAATCTTCAGATCTGTAGCCCACATAAGCCATACCATCGCTGCGGCTTCCAACGTCTACATACTCACTACCACTTGTTGCCGCCTATGATCTCTCATCTTCTTCAAACTTCCACCACTTCCTCTTCGTGTAAGATGATGCCTTGGAGCCAGAATGTTAGGAGCAATCTCCAATGGAGAGGATGGAGAATCTTGGAACAGAGGAAACATGGCATCTGCAATCTGCAGTAACGTGCGAACCAGACGAGGAGGTTGTTGGTTAATTTGGGTTGTAACCCAGAAATTGTGAATTATATATTTGGATAATGATTGAATCGTGCACGAGGTCATTTTCCTTAAAGAGTATTTCGACCATATTCCAAGCCTTTGGGTTACACGAAATCCCTTTGTAGGATAAGACAATCAAAGTCACATTTTTGTTCTAGGCTAAAATACAAGAATAAGAAATAGAGTTTTAATGCTTATATGTGTTCTTCAAAGATCTTAGATGATCTTTGAACAATGAATCTTATTCTCTCTCTCACTTACTAACTATTAGTTTCTAATCTTCTCTTGTGATTCGATCTCTTTTTGCCAATACCAACAACTCCTTATATAGAGTATGAAAGGTTGCAATGATTAGCATCAATATTTGCAACTATTAACACCAACAATTGCAATGGTTGGCCAAAAGTCACAATGATTCTTTACCAAAGGTTTTGATCATCAACGGTTGCAATAGTTTATCACCACAGCTTGCAACGGTTCATCAAGAGATGCAATGGTTAGTAAAGAGTTACAATGGTTAATCACCAAAAGTTACAATGGTTTATATATGGTTGCAATTGTTCATACAAACAATTGCAATAGTTCACATGACACATTGCACCTATACACTTAAATATTTAACAATCCTCCCCCATTTAAGTGTAATCATAGATTCATTAAATAAATAATACATATATCAAACTCATGCATAAATGAAAATATTCTAAGAATTGAATTTTCATCTTAGTGTATTACACATTCCAAATGCTCGAGAATCAGGATGTCCTACGGATTGAATCCTTCAACCCATTCTGAGCACATGATGATAATACACACACATGTTTCTACACCACTCTAATTGTTTACTTGACACTATTATAAGCCATGTGTCCCAATCCATTCATGAATGCATACAAAGCCAAGACCCAGCTTATTGAAGCGACATCACTTCACACTCATATAGGTAAATACTTTCAGTCATGCACCTGCAAATACACTTTTTCAAAGTATTTATTAAGAATAATATTTCAACCTATCCCTTCTTGCAGGTCCAAGCACATACCTTGGGATGATAAACAAAAATGTGCTTCAATCTTTAAGTGTAGGCTTTCCACATTGAATTCAGCCTCTAACGTCGTATTAGAGGGGAATTGGGTATCCGACCATTAAAGATTTTATATGGACTTTAAACCCATCCCTTTACAAACTCAATTACCAAGTCTCTAGCTAATCATTGTCAAATGATATGCTACATTTTCTTTCCGACCGAACAAAATCTTTGGTAATCACCCCGTGAGTGATCAGCTCACATACTATGCTATATCTAACGCCAGGTGTCGCGACTTACCATTATACACTTAGTTATAAATCTTAACTAAGACTTCTTCACTATCTATCAAAGATAGAAACTGGTGATACTATTTCGGTCACAACGGAATCTCGTAAATTAAATTCTCTAGCCAATATGCTTATTTACCAGCATATGCTAATGCTACGAATTCCTATTCTATAGTCAAATTTTCATGCAACTTTGCTCCTTAGAAGCCCATGAAATGGCACATCCCCAAGCAAAACACTCAACCACTTATAGAAGATTGATCTTCTATATTGATAATCAAACTTGCATCTAAATACCTTCCACCATCGAAGGAAATCTGACATATAACAAACCATAATTTATGGTTTCATTCAAGTACTCGAGTTGTGATATTCTTTGTCCTATATATGGCACACACTTCACACTCGCATTCCATGGGAGTATTCATTGGCGAACAATATCACAATTGAACCCATTGATAAATTTATCAATATAAAAAGAATATGTCTAATATATTGCTTTACTTGCATGTGTGATTCGAATTGCAGAATCACATCAACCTCCCCCATGTCTTTAATTGGAAAACTTGATGACAATAATATATTTTTTGTAAGCTTTATTTGTCTTTGGTCAGTGCCAAATATCAATATGTCATCAACATATAAGAAAATAATTGTTCAATTAATGGACTCATCAATTTGTTATATAAACACTTATCCTAATAGTTTTATTCAAACCACTTGATAAGATAATCTCATTAAACATTTAATGTTACTTCTTTGGTGCTTTCTTTACCCATAAAAATAAATCTATAAACTTTATACTTATTATAAGGTACACTAAGACCTTAAGGTTGCTTCATATACACTTCTTTCTGAGCCATCGATCTATACCTATGGATCATAGTCCATAGCACCAACCATGAACAATATGTTTACCACTCATGACGGCTGGGCCTTAACCCTAAGGCACTTGCATCCATAAAGATTAATCACTTGCATGATGCAAGTCATATTGTTTCGGTGAATTACATTTTCACCTTCTCAGTAATATTATGTTGCACCCTCTCAATAACATTATGCTCGCACCTTTTGGGTAACATTATGTTCGCACCTTTTGGGTAACATTATGTTCGCACCCTTTCGGTGACATTATTTTCGCACCATTTCGGTGACGTTACATTCGCACCCTTTCAGTGACATTACATTTGCACCCTTTCGGTGACGTTACATTCGCACCCTTTTGGTGATAGTACATTCGCACCTTTTTGGTGATGGTACATTCGCACCTTTTCGGTCTCGACAATTTCGCACTATTTTGGTCTCGACACGTTCGCACCCTTTCGGTCCCGACATGTTTGCACCCTTTCGGTCCCGACACGTTCGCACCCTTTCGGTCCCGACAAGTTCGCACCCTTTCAGTCCCGACACGTTCGTACCCGTTCGGTCCCGACACGTTCGCACCCTTTCGGTCCCGACACGTTCGCACCCTTTCGGTCCTGAACTGTTTGTACCCTTTTGGTCACGACCCGTTCGCATCCTTTGGATCATGTCAGGTTCGCACCTCTTGGGTCACGACACGTTCGTACCTCTTGGATCACAGTGCGTTCGCATCCCTTCGGACACGGCATGCTCGCATCCTTTTGAGTACTACATGTTTGCATCTCTTTGGTGATGAACCGTTCGCATCCCTTAGATGGTGCCATCTTCGATCATCATTAACAATATTATTTAAAATAAAACTAACATACCTTTGAGAATTTAACAACGTTATATTATTCTCCATTGTTTCGTCTTCTTGCTCCATCTTCGAAAGTATATTCTCTCAAGCATTTACAACTTTCCAAACTTCGATGTCATCTCTCGCACATATACCTCAACCATAATTCACAAGAAATTACTCTTTAAGATTGTTGGTTAAATAGGGTTGGAACCCAGAAATTGTGAATTATATACTTGGATAATGATTGAATCGCACACGAGGTCACTTTCCTTAAAGAGTATTTCGACCATATTCCAAGCCTTTGGGTTACACGAAATCCCTTTGTAGGATAAGACAATCAAAGTCACATTCTTGTTCTAGGCTAAGATACAAGAATAACAAATAGAGCTTTAATGCTTATATGTGTTCTTCAAAGATCTTTGATGATCTTTGAACAATGAATCTTATTCTCTCTCTCACTTACTAACTATTAGTTTCTAATCTTCTCTTGTGATTCGATCTCTTTTTGCCAATGCCAACAACTCCTTATATAGAGAATGAAAGGTTGCAATGGTTAGCATCAATATTTGCAACTATTAACACCAACAATTGCAATGGTTGGCCAAAAGTCACAATGATTCTTTACCAAAGGTTTTGATCATCAACGGTTGCAATGGTTTATCACCACAGGTTGCAACGGTTAATCAAGAGATGCAATGGCTAGTAAAGAGTTACAATGGTTAATCACCAAAAATTGCAATGGTTTATATATGGTTGCAATTGTTCATACAAACAATTGCAATGGTTCACATGACACATTGCACCTATACACTTAAATATCTAACAGAGGTAAGAGAGAAGAGCATCGATGAGCATGAGGAATATGAGGAACCATTCGCATGCTGCCTAGGTTAGCACCGGCGCAAACACGTTTGTGACCTTTTGATTAAATGTAACATTTGAGTGCATCCTTCAGGCTAGTGATTGTGAATCTTGGAGAACAATAAAACTCATCATCGTCTCAAAAACAAGTTAAGGAGAAAAAATGAGGCAAAACTCAGAATCTTGTGTCTGAGATTTGCCTTTTGTTGAGCCAAAACGTGTAAGATCCTAAACTTGGAAACTTGGATTCAAGATTAATTGGTCAAACATACTTGTTCAACGATTTGTTTCTGGGTTTGCCTTAATTAGTGTAACGCTCTACTCCACGTTCTTTTTTTTCGTATAAAGAATTGGTCGACCTGGTTTTATGGAATTACCATAAACTTTAGAGAATCTTTTAAAACTGAGATGTACTCAAGTCAATTTGATACATAGAAAGTTGTTAGGAAAATACCAAGAATTGATTTGCGGTTGGAACTTGAGTTAGGTAATGGTTGGGTACAATTCTTATTTGCAGAACTCTTACCACTAAGTATATGTAAGACTTTACGAACTCTGCTAAAGGTAATGGTGTCACATAGGCAGTCCATGGGTACTTTACATCTAAAACATAATGATTCGTTCATGGACATACGCATATACAAAACATATTCAGATGAGCTAAGCCAATTTCATTAGGGGACAAAAGCAGTGAGCCGCAGAGTCATTGATCGGACCAACAAAACTTTCAAACCTAGATCAAAATCGAATAGATTGATTCTCATTTAGTCAATTTCTAATCTCGACTAAATCTGATTATATACATTTTTCACTTTTAAGAAACAAACTTCGAAACATCTTTCTCCATCCATCATAATGATTTCTTTCTTCATCAAATTCTTCATGTTCTTTATTGATTTATAAGCTTTTCGTTCTTCATCGATTTATATGAAATAATTTTGTGATTCTTGTTTTGTGTTCATGTTTTATTGTTTTTACCTCGCGGACAACCTAGTTGGAAATGGTCCATTTGTGTTTGATCTTATTTGGATATGATACTATTTGAGTTTGTACTATCAACGCACTAAAAAGAAGAAAATGTCCATTTTGACACGCATGTTTAAACCTATTCTCACATCCCTAGCTAAAGGTTTGATTAAATTGATCCATAACATTATATCATAACAACGATCTATAAAATTTATTTTAGTTTTAGCTGTATAATGACATTACAATAAAATAACGATTGCTTAGACAACAAAATGACGGTTGTCTTATGAAGAATGAGTCTAGTTGTTTCTATAGGCCAACCTAACATAAACTATTCGTTTGAGATATAAGTGCAATGGTAAAGTAATACCACTAGGAGAAGTCCAAAAACATCCACTCTTGTAAGACAATCCACAATGCAATTGCACCGAAAATATTCGTTCAAATTGTTATAGTTTCTCCCCTCCGTGTGCTTGTCTCATCTGCCTCTTTCTGCTTTTTGTAATGCACAAATTAAGTTCAACGAAAATAAACAAAATAAACTAGATTAAAACCATGATCCATCAAACGACCAAACAAGCAACCTTGAATAGGAGTCACTACTTCCTTGAAGAAAGATTCATTTTCACCGTCATAATCCAATTATATAACCTCATTTGTCTCTTCACTAATTCTCTCCTCCAACATCTCATACAATTCATATGCCATTTAAACAAGTTCTAGAAAACTAAAAAAACAAATTAAATTATTTATATTGGAAACTAGATGACACATTCAAGTAGCTTAAATTTTTAACCAAACCTTACATGGTGATATAAGTTGTAAAAACATTCGGATGAGTCTGAGGTTTGTAGTTTCTCCCCATATTAAAAGATAGAGTTCCATGTAAAACAATTTCCTCTTATATGACTCTTGGTGATAATCTGTAGGCAGCCTACAAATACATAAAATAAAAAACAAAAAATGACAATTCTTTTGTAGTTATTATTAGTTACATTGAGGGCAAGACCCTTACCTACAGTTGTTTGGAATACCCAAATACTTGCACAAGTTTTGTAGTTTTCTAATAGTTTATCCATCGCTAAATCCAAGGAATTGCGGTTTAGGTTGTCAGTGCAAATACAATGGACTGGACATAAATCAAGAGCCATAAATGTTCAACATATATCAAGCAAACATATCTACATATATATACAATTAAGTTCAACAAAGATATATACATGGAGGCATAGTGGTGGTTCATCTGGTGGTGCGTCACACAAAAACTTCTGAAGCTGGAAATTACCAAGTAACCATTTTAAGTGATCTATTTGATTAAAAACATTATCTTTCTACCATTTGGCTATATATTGATCAGTACACGCAAAACTAATTTCAAATCAATTGCAAAAATAAAAAAAGGAAACTCGCGCTAGCCTTGTACCTGAAAGCCAAAATGGCTTGAAGCTCGTTTAGAATGTTTTCATCGTCATTGTTCCGCTAAATTTCCAGTCATTTTTAAGCTCGGGCAAGTGTGTTACGAAGTGACATTGAAACAACTAGTATCTGTCACAACGATGATATCTTTTTTTTCCAACTGTTTCCATTAATGGGAAAGCTCAATGGACTGATACATTGAAAACTTTAAAAATATCCAAACCCATTACAACTGAAAATTAAATCCACTAATCAACCTAGAAAAGTTATGGTTGATCTGCCACGCATCCCTTCTCATCTGTACTTGGTGACACCCGTCGTACATGTTGCTTCATGAGGTTGGAGATTCTGACACAACGACACCGCTTCTGAACAGTCCTCGTCGCCAGATGTAGGAGGTGAATAGCTCCCTTGTAAGGCCCATTGAATAATAGGCCTAACCCGCCAAAGACCAACTCATATCTCAGCTAATCCACGACCAGATTAGCGTTAACTCGGCTAATCTCCGCGATTAATCGAGTTAACGACTCGATTACTAAAAGCTCCACCTTGGTAGGCCGACCGCGGCCCATCGAGTAAAAAGCCCTTCAGACTCGCGACCAGTTCGCTAGGGCGACGGAGCGACAATATAAAAAGATGGGAAGAGGCAACAAGAAAAGGATCCAAAACTGAACTGATTGACAAGACGGCTAGAATTAGGGTTTGCACTTTGTACTTTCTATCCGACCTGTGTTATACAGCCAAGCTCACTGAGCCCCGTCGAACGTCACCTCTCTTTCCTTTATTTGTACACTGAACTCATTTATCAATAAAATCTCTAGTTCACCATTTATAGTAAAACCTGCCTTTGTCATAATCCACTGACGAGTCCCGTCATCTTCTCACTGATAATAGACCAAACTCGGTTCAAACAGTTGGCGCCCATCGTGGGGCTATAGACAAAGAAGCGTCAACAAGGTTATGAGTCCGAGTAACGACTCGACTTCCAGCGAGGAAGCCAACGTGGTAGCACCTACTTCGGCTGCCGCCGCACCACTCGCTCCGACTCTTATCGATACAATCATGGAACGCTTTGCTCGGCAAGACGAAGCTCAAAAAGCGATGACTGAGCAACTTAACGCCATAGCAGCTATCCTCGCGCCCTTCGCCGCAACAGCTGCCTCAACCAACACTATTCGCCGACAGCTGGTGTACAACACCAACAAGACAGTTAATCCTCCCTGTTAGGTCGCCGAACCGCAAATTCGGATGACCAAAGCACAGACCCGTGTCATGGAGAGCGAACTAATGCCTGCGACGAACCAGATCTACAGACTATCCAGGAGATAGCCGCTCTCAAGCAAGCACTCCTGGACATCAACGCAAAGATTCATGGCGCCACAACCTCTGCCCCGCTCATCGAGAGTGTCCTCGCAGAAACTCTTCGAACACTGTTCACCAAAAAAATTTCCGACGTACGGCTCCGACAAATGGAGAAGCTCTGCTTGCCGGCATATGATGGTCTCTCGGATCCGACCGCCCATATTACCTCTTTCAACGTTGCGATGAGACGCCCAAACTTTACGCCAGAGGAGCGAGACACATGCTTCTGCCAACTCTTCATCGAAAGTCTCAAAGGCGTGGCACTCAACTGGTTCACCAGCTTGCCGGAGAACTCAATCGACAGCTTCCATGACCTGTCGTCTACTTTCCTCAAAAATTACATCATGTTCTCCCGCGAAGAAGCCACAATATCTGACCTCTGGCATCTCTCTCAGACACCGGGACAAAGCCTCCGTAGCTTCATGGAAAAGTTTAAGGAAATCGTGGCGAAAGTGAAAGTCCCCGACGAAATCGCTGTGAACGCCCTCATGAACACCCTTTACGTACGCTCCAAGTTTCGCGACGATCAATATAGGAGTCCAAAAAGTCCTTAGCAGATGCCATTGCCCGGTCTCATAACTTCATTCGCATGGAGGAAGATACTAAGGCAATAATAAGCAAGCAGAACGCGACGAAGCAAGGAGGGACCTCGACGACTAAAGCATCCGACACATGGACAGAGCCCCGACAACACGCTTCGGCAGAAAAAACTAACCCGAAGAAGAGCTACGTTTACTTAGTAAACAAATCTGAAAGCTCTTTGGTCGAAGTCCGGGGGAAAGGGTGGAACCACTACCCAAAATTACATCCTCCTGAAGGAACTAAACCAAAGACTCCCACAGATCCATCGAGCTCAGCCCCCCACAGAGACTGATAAGTGGTGTTCTTATCACCAATCGAAGAAACAAGACATGAAGGAATGTAAAGTCTTATACGAGTAGTTCCTCTCGTCTCTAGCCAGCGGTAAACTAGATCTCTAGCAGTCAAAGCAGAAGCCGAAGAGCATCAATATTTGGAGCAAGAACAAGGAGAAGAGAGCTCAAAAGTCGCAAGGCAGGGTCCCGCAGTCAGAACCAAGTGTACATCCAGCGCAAGTCACTGCGATAGCTTGGAAGAAATGGGATTCATCCGCTGACGAGGAACAACAAAGGTTCGACGCCGAGTCGAGGTCATTCTCGTGCATCCCAAAACCTCGACCGACGACGAGGCCAACTCGTCTTCATCCAACCTTTGTCGACCTCTAGACAAGCGACCTGCACATCAGCTAGCCGATGCATCCTACTCTGCGGATTTACAACACAAACTCAAACGCAAAGCCAACACCGACTAGAAACCGGACGCGGTATCAGCCCCAGATGCAGCAGACCTCCGAGCACAGATCAACGCCTCCAAAGCATGGAGAGCCCGTACTGCCTTCCACTCGGAGATCGGTCGCCGCAGCGAGGACCTCCATACAGTCCTCAACTCAAAGTAGGAAGACCTCCGCATCAAGTTGAATCGATCAAAAAGCTCCGATTTGCGAAGATATTTAGAGACAAAGATAATCAATATGGAAACAGCCCATGAGGTCCTTCAGCAAAATAACGATCTGTGCGAACAGATTCAAAGAAGGCGCATCAACGTGATCATGGGAGGATCCCCCCTTGCGGCGAATCAGTAAGATCGATTGATAACCATCGGAGGTAGCAGAAGATCTCGCAACGATGGCCCATGAGACCGGCGGACGACCCGGCGATCACCTTCTCAGCCAAAAATGCGATCGAAGTCAATATGCCGCATAACGATCCATTGCTCGTCGAGCTCGGCATTGGTGCCTGCGAAGTGACCAAAGTTTTGATCGATACCGACAGCTCGGTCGACCTAATCTTTCATAGGACACTTGAGAAGATGGGAGTTGACTTCCGCCTACTCAAGCCTTCCAACAGATTGTTAACCAAATTCAACAGGGTCTTCGCAGAAATGATCGGGACTATTTGCCTTCCAGCTTTCGCCGGCGGGGTTACGCGTACAGTCAAGTTCTCCGTTGTCGCAATGGATGCGCCTTACCATGTTATTCTCGGAACGCCTTGGGTCCATTCGAGGAAGGCAATTTCCTCAACCTATAACCAATGCGTCAAGTTTCCCAGGAACGACAGACGCATAAAGACTATACGCGGTGACCAGCAGGCTGCCTGCAATCTCCGCGTCGCAAACGTCAAACTCCAGCCACCGCGGGTAAATGCCGACGCACGACCTCTACAAAAGGCCTTTCCCCAGAAGGACAAAGTCATTGAGATTCAGATCAACGATACCGACCCAACTAAAGTCATACGTATCGGTGCTCTCATCTCAGACAAAATACAGCAAACGATCGTTACTTTCCTCAAGGAAAACATCTCCACCTTCGCATGGACGACCTCTGACATGAAAGGGATTGACCCAAAAATCACTTTGCACGAGCTGAACGTTGACCCGACCTTCAAACCCATCCAACAGAAGCGTCGTAAGCTTGGACCAGAGCGTTCTAAAGCGGTCAATGAATAAGTCGAGAGGTTGCTAGAAGCATGATCCATCTCGGAAGTTTGATACCGAGTGGCTCGCAAACCCAGTAGTAATAAAGAAGTAGAACGGGAAATGGCGCGTATGTGTCGATTTCACGGACCTGAACAGAGCCTGCCCGAAGGACAGCTTCCCACTACCGAACATTGATCGGCTCGTGGAGTGGATTGCCGGGAATGAGCTCTTATCTTTCATGGATGCCTTTTCAGGCTATAAACAGATATCAATGCACTCGGACGACCGCATTCATATCCGATAGGGGCACCTTCGCTTACAACGTGATGCCGTTCGGCCTCAAGAATGCCGGAGCAAACAACCAACGTCTCATCAACCGCATGTTCGCAAACAAGCTAGGCGAGACGATGGAAGTGTACATCGATGATATGATGGTCAAGTTACAGCAAGCTAGAGATCACCCCTACCATATGCAAGACTGTTTCAAAACATTGAATGAGTATGGCATGAAACTCAATCCCGCGAAGTGCACGTTCAGGGTCCAGTCCGGTGAGTTCCTTGGGTACATCGTGACACAGAGAGGGATCGAAGCCAATCCAAAGCAGATCTCGGCAATCCTCTATCTCCCAAGCCCAAGAAATAGTCGAGAAGTCCAACGTTTGACGGGATGGATCGCAGCGCTTAATCGCTTCATCTGTCGCTCAACGGACAAGTGTCTTCCTTTTTACGAGCTCCTGCGTGGGAATAAACGGTTCATCTGTGACGATAAGTGCGAGGAAGCTTTCACTCAAATCAAGACCTACCTGACCACCCCACCGGTGTTAGCCAAGCCCGAAGCAGGAGATACTCTCTACTTATATATTGCAGTCTCGACAACCGCGGTCAGCAGCATTCTCATCAAAGCACCAGCATTCGGAGAAACCGTGGACCCTCGCTCAAATACTCCCATGCCGGCGTAGAAAGTTGGCACCAACGGGAGATCATCTTCTTCCACTGACCTAATGGTAATCCGTCCGGATCGAGCTGGGCGAGATTAAGTAGGATTTCTCCGCCTACGATTAGATGGCAGCAGTCGAGGCTGCCTTACTCGGGGATTATTCAACATCTCTGCGGCAGCATTCCCGTCATCATACCCCTGATCTCCTTTTCCGCGTCAACAACAAGGAGTCGTTCTGACAAGCTGAGATTCGCGACGTCCGCTAACGAGTCTCGGTGCGTTAAGTCGAAGTCGTCCAATATCTCGTTGGTCGTCGCGTACCTAGCGGGACTCGACGCCGCGACATCTTTCCCTTTTTCCTCGCGAGTAAGCTTCTGCCTTGGACACATACTACTAGATCGAACTATATAACCTACACTTTAGAGAGAGAAAGCAGAGAGAAGGGAGAGAGAAAGAGGATACCTGTAGTAGCAGAGAAATGACAAGAATGGAGAGAACACGAGTATTTATAGGGAAGCAGGGGCACGGCTACCAGAGCCTTAATTATGTCTACAAGCCTAGTTGGGCCTCAATCCGAATCGCGACGTTCGCATTCCAGCCTAAATGGGCCTAGATTCTCATAAACTGCCCATATACTCCGACCGATCACATTCCTACAAACTCCCCAATAGACGAGCTGATAATACAGCGAGCACGTCGGAGCCAAATAACGAGCTAGCGACGTCTAACGAGCTAGGAATAAGATGGCAAGAAAACAATCAGTAGAGGAGCGAACAAACCGACCCTATCATTAACGGACCGAATCGATCAAATCTGCCCCGACTTTAGGAACCACTCGGCAACGGATCTGGGGGACTTACTGTAGGAGGTGAATAGCTCCCTTGCAAGGCCCGTTGAATAATAGGCCTGGCCCGCCAAGGACCAACCTACATCTCAGCTAATTGAGGACCATATTAGCTTTAACTCGGCTAATCTCCGCGATTAGTCGAGTTAACAACTAGATTACTAAAAGCTCCACCTTGGTGGGCCGACCGCGGCCCATCGAGTAAAAAACCCTTCAGACTCGCGACCAGCTCGCTAGGGCGACAGAGCGACATTATAAAAGGATGGGAAGAGGCAACAAGAAAAGGATCCGAAACTAAACTAATTGACAAGACGGCTAGAATTAGGGTTTGCACTCTGTACTTTCTATCTGACCTGTGTTATACGGCCAAGCTCACTGAGCCTTGTCGAACGTCACCTCTCTTTCCTTTATTTGTACACTGAACTCATTTATCAATAAAATCTCTAGTTCACCATTTATAGTAAAACCTGCCTCTATCATAACCCACTGACGAGTCCCGTCAACTTCTCACTAATAATAGATCAAACTCGATTCAAACACCAGATTTATCAAGTTTCACCGGACTTCCCTTACGTCCTTAACCGCCATCTCATATTGGAGTATCTAATACCTTCAGATTATTGCTTTGAGATTACTCAATAGATCCACAAGGAGTATCTTTGTTGGACCGTTAACAACAACGCCAACCCTGTTGAAACCCGTCTAAATCAATAGACGCGTAATCCATCTTCATCGCCATCCTCTCTAATAGTAAAACTTCACCAATACCCGATAAACCGGCGAAGATAGAAGATGAAGTATGACTTCCATGGAGAAGAATTGATGTGTATCCTCTATATTAGGGACAAAGGTCCCACATCGGTTGTTGGAAGGGATCCTTAGCAATATATAAGATAGATGGGCCACTTCACTTATCACCAATTGGTTTTAGGTTGGAAGCCCATCTGGCTTAACATGGTATCAGAGCCCTCGATCCACAAAGTCTAACCCGGTCCTCATCGATCTGGCCCAAAGATGGTCCATCGATCCTAGCCCAAACATTCCGAGATTAACGCTCAAAGAGCCATCATCTCGAGGGGGCATATTAGGGACAAAGGTCCCACATCGGTTGTTGGAAGGGATCCTTAGCAATATATAAGATAGATGGCCACTTCACTTATCAGTAATTGGTTTTAGGTTGGAAGTTCATCTAGCATAACACTCTGATGTAGATAAAGCAACTAGACTAGCGGGAATTTCAAAATCACTTCACTAAAGAGAATCAAAGACACGAGCTCTGAATAAAGTCAGAGCCTTTATTTATTCAATATGAAATCAGAAACAAGATAAAATTTTGAAGAACAAATCCGATTCTAGATTGAAAAAAAATACTACAAAATTCGCATAACGAAGTACATAGTGCAACCGAAAACAAAACTAGATCTATTGATCGAAGAAACATATTTACATCCAAAAAATGAGACGGGAAACACATTGGATAGATTCCCAATCTAGAAATCCTACTTGCGGATTCGAAGAAAGATGGTACACAGACCTAGACGATGAACGTAAGGATAGAAAGATCACCTCGAAAGACTGAGCTCGTTATGCTAAGTTCTTATGGAACTTAGGCAAGATAGATCATAGACTTAGGTTAAAGAATATGATTATTATTGATTGTGGATTCTAAAAACTGCTGTGAGGCTAAACTATATAAGAGAAGAAAGATTAAAACTAATTAAGAAAAGGAAAGAGGTAAAATCCATAAGATCAAAGGAAAACCTAAATAAAATTGGATAATGATGAATAAGCTTTGTAATTTATCCTGTTACAAAAAAAAAAACATAAGCCCCCTTCTGAAAAAATATGAAAGAGTTAAGAAGGGAAGAAGATAACATTCTCTTTCTAGAAGAAGAGGGAGAGCCTCCCTTTTTATGATACCTAAAAGGTAAAATAGAAGAATGTAATTTAACTAGATGTTTATTGAAAACATAAATATGAAGAAACTATATTTATATTCAGTACAAACCTGTCAATGCTAATATGGATACCGTCATTGATACTTGTAAAAGCTTGGTTATCATTAGCAGATAGAGAGGGCTTCAGCGTTTCTAAGATGTCAACATACATACTGTCTAGTCACTCTAATAAACTCTAATTCGTCATATTTGGAGAATCCATATAACTAGTCCACTTCACACATGACGAATGGTGAAAATATGTACATGCAAACTGAGGAGATTATATGTGTACGGTGTACCTGTTTGATCCAGCTCCTAAGGGAAATTCTAAACTGTCGAACACCACTTCCAAGTGCAAGACGTGTTGCTTCCTCAAGTGCGGCCTAAGGGCATGATTATCGGTGTCCTTATGGACATATCTTAGCATAAAGAACATTTAATTTAAATCAATAATACAGAAAAAAGCTAGGAC
Organism: Moricandia arvensis; assembly: GCA_905132765.1. Lineage (NCBI taxonomy): Eukaryota > Viridiplantae > Streptophyta > Magnoliopsida > Brassicales > Brassicaceae > Moricandia > Moricandia arvensis. Next base: position 143,245 of record CAJHQP010000231.1, on the reverse strand, counting down.
GTCTCCTAATTAAGAAGTTTTTCTGTGCGTCCTTAAGGGCACGTGTCTTGTTTCCATGGTCTCCTTCTTCTCTCCACTGTGGCGATTTGCAAGCCAACCTATCCTTTATCGCTCAATCAAGGTAATAATTCTATGCTCTGTTTTGTTATGTGAGAATACAACCAATTCTGATTATCAATATCACTTCTGATTATCAATATCACTTCACTAGCTCTGGCCCAGTATCACGAAGCGCTTAGATTTTATTGTACAATGGTGATTCATGCTACTGTGATCAAGCTTGGGTTCGTGATTCAGATGTTTATGTTTGTAATTCTCTTATATCATTTTACATGAAGCTCGGGTGTGTATGGGATGCATAGAAAGTGTTCTACGAAATGCCTGAGAGAGATATTGTCTCATGGAACTCTATGGTTTCTGGGTTTTCTGCGGTTGGTGATGGAATACGTTCGTTGGTTATGTTTAAAGAGATGATGAGATATGTATTTGAGCCGGATAGGTTTAGTATCATAAGCTTTCTTGGTGCTTGTTCTCATGTGGAGTGATTGAAAATGGGGAAGGAGATACATTGCTATGCTATTCGAACCGGAATCGAAGAGGGTGATGATGTTATGGTACTCGAGGATTAGTTACCTTTCTGTAGGTACCTGCTGATGGAGTTTTAGTTACCATCCTCAGTTACTCAAGGATTATATGAACGGATCATGTTTGTAATCTCCTTTAGCTTCTTATTGCAGTTTGGAGTTGTGATCATATTTAATCAATCTCTTTTAGCCTTTTTTTTGGGTGTGTGAAAATGCTAAGAGACAACATAAGTCCCACCAATAATTCACATTTTAACAAAAAGTCTTTGCAATTGTCCTAAACTAAAAATAACAATAAATTACTCTAAGGACCAACAACTAAGGACAATGGATAATCATGCCCTAACAACCTAACAGAAGCAAGCATTGTCTTATATCAAAATTATATATACTTAATATCATTATAATTTGGATCCAATCCACAAATATTTCTCAAAATTACATATGTACGAAATCCTATGATCGTTAAAATGGTATTTACGGGTCACACGAAAAATCGACGAAGCCTCCTCAAGAGAAGATGATACCATCTCACTGTCTGGCGGAATATTAGTCTCAGCTGACGTCTTCAAATCCTCACCAGATGCTTAGATCCTGTGAAGAAAATTTGAATTAGAGAAATCAATCAACTTGATCTTGCTCATAAGTATTGCCAAAATCCAAATCATTGTCAATATTTAACTTTTCAAAAAATTAATTAGAACCGTTTAGTTTTATAGATATCTACAATGAATTTTGAAAAATACAAATCTATATTATATCTTGCTCATAAGTATTGCATGCTATGAGATTCGAACTCTTCACCTCAATATTTATTTGATTGACATAACCACGCTACATGAGATTTTGTATACTAGAAACCAAATTTTATATAATAATATTACAGTTTGGTCTTTTCTAAGGGTGTCCACGATACAATGTGAGTGAATTCAAAACACGAGGAAAGTCGGGTGGTGATTGTAGGGTCAGTAAACAATGATTCAGAGACTTTAAAAAAATTAACGAACCGATCGTCAGATGGGATAGGATCCACGTGCCGAGAGCGTGGACATGTGCAGCCTATTAACCGTGGGCGGTCGGGACATTACATTATTATTCCATGTCAACAAACAAATTAAAGATTTCATCTCTACATATAAATTAGAATTTTTCATAAAGTAGTACAAAAAGTTTTAGGGATTAAACTTCCTGATCTTCAAACTATCTTATGTACATAACTTAATATCGTAATTTTCCTGATTTTTATTCGGTTTTCTAATGAAAATTACACTTCACTTGAAGACATAACAAAACGGAAGTGAACTCAATGGAAGTGATGACTCCAATATACAATACGCAAAAAACAAAGATTTAGACAAGATACGAACAACAAAATCTCATACACATTTAAAGCATTAAAAACGGATCCGGCCCCGCGCTTGCGCGGGGGCTATATTTCTAGTAATCGTAAAAATTGACTAAATTTTTATCCTAAGTTAATATTTAAAATATTTTATTTACAACTATATTATTCTTTGAAAATTAATAATAATCATGTATATGATTTAAGTTATTATATATAGCTAAATCTATTATTTCTGTATTTTAAAATATTTCGAAAGTTAAAATATATGATTTACATTTATGGCATATAGCAAAATTTTCTGTTACCATAATTTTAAGAATTAAAAAAATCATCAAATGTGTATATGCCATAATAAGATGGAAACCTTGTCATAATTTTAAGACATGTCATCATTTTGCTTTCAAATCAAATTTGGGGCTAGTCAAATAAACATAATCTTAAAATCATTTCATAAATATTTTTTAAAGAATTTGCAAATTGTTTAATTATTTGAAATATATAAATAAAAAGATTTATAAGATTTTGTTACAATTGAAAAGAGAAATATATATTCATAGTTGGCTTACAATGATATAGAAAGATACTATGAATTAAGTAAGCTTTTAAAATTAATTAATTTGAAGTTAATTTTGCACTTTAACATAATAAATATCTGAAAATTTAGATGTCTCTTTACCTTTACACATGGCATCCAAAACTATGGCAGAGAAGGTAACTCATGATAAGAAACACAGTCTCTGATTCCATCACTTCCAGAAGACATCATCATTGACATCGTAGCGTGTGTGTCCAGATGGGAGTATCCAACTGTCTCCTTCGTTTTCAAGCAGTTCCGGTCACTCGTTGCCTCGCCTGAGCTATACGCAAGACGTTCTTTGTTGAGCTGCACCGAACACTGCCTCTACAATGTTCTCTATGAGAGAGAAAACGGTATTTTCCATTGGTGTATTCTCCTTACGGAAGCCAACGGTAATCACAGGTTGGTCCGTATCCCTTTACTTCCCGCTCTGAGTCGCGGTCAAAGCTCTGTCACGGTACTCCAAGATTTATTTGTTTGGTGGGATTACAGAGTGCATTTAGCATAGAATGTAGATCTCACACGGTGGAACCCCTCCCCAGCATGCATGTGCCCATGTTTGAAACAATCGCTGGCATCATCGACGAGAAAATTTATGTAATGGGCTGCTTTGATGACTTTAAGAATGGCATAATGGTGTTCAAACAAAAACACACATGTGGGAGCGTGAGGTTTTGGACGGTGAGGAGAAAAGTTAGCGCCCAAGGTCAAATTTTCTTGTGTATGACTCGGCGGTGATGGGTGGTATGATGTACGTGAGGGATATTTAAGAATGTTGTGTTTACAACCCAAAGGAAAATATATGGAGATTTGAGGAGATACTGAATTCTAAAGAGTGGCAGAACGCGTGTGTAGTTGAGGACATACTGTACGACGTCTTTAGTGCTTTTAATAATTTAAGTATGATCCAAAGAAGATGTCTTGGGGAGTGGTTAAAGGTTTAGGAAAGTTGTTAATCTGGGATGTGCTAGATACACTCTGCGAATTACGGTGGGAAGCTGGTTTTGTTTTTTTCTGAAGCGATTTATAATGGAAGGAGAGATGTAACATCCAGTAAGGAGATTTGGTCTACGGAGATTTCGCCGGAAAGACATCATGGAGGAGAGATTTGGGGTAAAGTTGAGTGGTCTAGTCAGGTTGTGGTTGCGGTTGATGAGGATTATCGCATAGTGAAGTTTCTAAATGTTATTGTTTGATGCATGGACTCTTCATAAATGCATGATCACCAACTCTTTTGCTGTTTTTTCTTTATCTAGTGTTTCTTGTAAACTTATGTTTTGAACATTCTTTGCAAGAGGCTATTGGAAGATGGCGACTCCAGAGGCTATTGGAAGATGGCGACTCATGTGATCTAGATCTCTGTCGAGACTCTGATTTTTCACTGATCTAAACGACTTATTCGTTAGTTCAAGTGTGTGGCTCTTTTGTTTCTCCAGGAACGGATTCCATCCAGCAGGTAATCATCCCCACTTGTGCCTTCGGATCTAAGTAATCTGCTTTCTAGATCAGATCTTATGTCTGATTGCTGAAATAGAGGATCATGTGTTCTGACTCGCCGCTGGTCCTTTGACTGGTGGCTCCGTTTGTGTTCGGTAACTCTGTGTCGTGTGTCAATATGAGAAGTAAGGGTAAATGGATCTTATATGAAGATGACGATGAACCGATCCAGTTGCATGACGAAGCTGACTAGAATCTCATTCAAGAGTATAACCTATCACTGATAGGGATGGTTTTGATGCCTAAAAATCAGTGTCGAGACGCTTTGGAGAAGATGCCCTCACAGTGGGGGATGGAAGATAAAATATCATCGTGTGACCCTGGGAATGGACGATTCCTCCTAAATTTCGAGTCTGAAGATGATCTTAATCATGTGTTAAGTCAAGGCCCTTTCCATTTTAATTATGTGATGTTCGTTTTGGTGAGATGGGAATCGATCATTGATGATGAGTATCCATCATTGATTCCTTTCTAGATTCAGTTGCAAGGCATCCTGCTGCATCTGTCCATAGAGAAGAATCTCCGTAGCATTGGTGATAGACTTGGACGTGTAGAGCTGGTAGATGCTACTGAAGGGAAGATGCATGTATTCATTGACTCGAGAAAGCCCCTAAAGTTCACTCGAAAGCTCTTACCAAAGGGTGGGGAAGAGATAATAGTTAAACTACACTATGATTATCCATTCAAACGTTGCAAAACATGTGGCCTTATGTTACTTGATGATGGAGAGTGTCTTCAAAGGTCTGTTGTATTGCCTGCCGGTGTTAGAGCTGTTGCTCTAGTGAATGACAGATCATTAGCAGGGATGGTGTTTAAGAAACGCATCGAGGATGGTGCTGGGGGTTCTCGGGAAAGTGGTAATAAGGAGAGGAGTGTCCCAGTTAGAGATAACAGAGCCAATGAGCGGGCTAGACCAATACGTAATAGACCTTTTGAGCTTCGAGTGCATCGATCTAAAGTCTCTTCTCGGGGGCAAGAGTTGGGGAGACATTCTCATAGGTATAAGCCATTCTCTCAGCCAAGTAAGAATGATTTTAATGCGCCTCCAAAACATATATGGAAGAAAAAGCAAAAACTTGTTATTAATGGAGGCAGTGATGAATGAAGAAGTTATGCCGCCGCCTGATGCTGTCAAGATATCAGCGCTAAATGGCATGGACGAGTTTCTAGGAGAGGAAAGGAATGAAGCTGATTCTGCAATGGAGCTGATGGTTATGGAAGAAGATGACTAGCTTGGTGAAGAGATGGAAGGTATGGAGATTGTGGAGTATCAAGGTAAGACAATGGCTGTTGAGGATGGCGCAAGTGATGCCGAGAGAAACAATGTGTCTGATGTCTTCACCGTTGTGGAAGACACGGATGAGAAACCTTTGACAAGGAGTGCTGTACGTTATCTTTCTGGGACGAAGGTGGAGTCTCTTACAGCATCTCCCCCAACACGTGCGTCTACATTGGCCACGACTGGAGGTTCCAACACGCGGGTTATGCCTCAGCGGCAGGGGAGAAGTGTTACCAAGAAACTGCCTATGGACTCGAGAGTAATCAAGAAGGTAAGGTGGATCCCAAAATTCACCAAAACCTTATCAATGAAGGTAATAAGTTGGAACTGTATATGGATTGGGAACAACCTCAAAATTCCACGCCTTACAGAGATGTATCAGAAGCATCACCCATGACTCTTGTTCCTTTTTGAGACAAAGAATAGGAATCTGCTGTTGCAAAACATTCAGGCTAACCTTGGTTATGAGAAGTTGTTTACCGTTGACCCATGTGGCCAGAGCGGTGGTTTAACTTTGTTTTTTTTTATGGATTATTTCCAAGTTGTTGTTTTATTTTCTAATAATCGAATGATTGATGTATCTGCGATCATTGATGGAATAAAAGTCTATATGACATTCGTTTATGGTGATCCTGTTTTAGAACGTAGGGACTTAATCTGGGAGCATCTTACGCGCTTCTCAACAATAAAATATGGACCTTGGTTCATGATTGGTGACTTTAATGAAATTACGTGTCACAAGGAGAAAGAAGGTGGAAGGATACGGTCTAATAACCCTTTCCTTCCATTCAAACAAATGATAAGTCATTGTGAAATGCTGGAGTTTCCATGCTCGGGTAACCAACTTTCTTAGGTTGGCAAACGTGGAGTAAACACTGTCATATGCCCTTTGGACAGTGCATTAGGAAATGAAACATGGCATGATAAGTTTCCTCATTTGCCAGTGAATTATCTGCGCCTCTAGGGATCAGACCATCGTCCGGTCCTAACAAACATTCCATCTAAACCTTTTAAAGCAAAAAAGAAGTGTAAATTTGATAGGAGATGGTTAGATAGTGATGAGATTAGAGGTGTTGTCCAAGAGGGATGGAACTCACCTGAGTTACCATCAGATGCAAATAATATGATACATATTGCTAGTTGTCGTAAAGCTCTCAGTCAGCGGAGAAAGCAAAATGATACAAATTCTGAGCATCAAGTGGAGGATTTGAAGGAGAAGGTGGAAGCCATGTACAATGATGATAATGTATCGGCTGACGAATTATCTGCAGCTTTAAAAGAGCTATCGGAGACCCTTAAGGACGAGGAGTTGTTGTGGAAGCAAAAAAGCAGAGTGTTGTGGCTACAAGTGGGAGATCTAAACTCGAATTTTTTCCACAATTTAACAAAACAAAGAAGGGCAAGAAATAGGATCACGAGCTTGACGGATGGTCAAGGAAATTTAGTAGAGGATGAAGAGGGGCTAGTCGTCATTGCAACTAGCTATTTTAGGTCCTTATTTGAATCATCTGACCCTTCTGAGCTTGATGAAGCAATGTCTAATATTTCAACAACAATCACTGAGGCGATGATTACTGCAACCGTCACAAAATGGGAGGTTAAATTAGCTTTACTTACTATGCACCCAGAGAAGGCCTCAGGACCAGATGGAATTAGTGATTTGTTTTACCATAAATTTTGGGATATTGTGAAGGGAAATGTGACTCGTATGGTCAATGAATTCCTGTTTGATGGAATTGTTTCTCCAGGGCTCAATGATACAAATATTTGTCTCATCCCAAAAAAGACAAACCGATAGAGATGGCTCAGTTTTGTCCCATAAGCTTATGCAATGTGAGCTATAAGATTTTCTGTAAGGTCCTATGCCAGAGACTCAAGAAAATCCTACCGGATCGGATATTAGAGACTCAATCTGCCTTTGTTGCAGGGCGCCATATCACTGATAATATATTGATTGTCCAAGGGGATATTTCACGCACTGCAAAGAAACCTGGAGGTAGACATAAGTGGATGGCAATAAAGGCTGATATGAGTAAGGCCTATGATAGGATGGAATAAATTTTCATTGAGAAGATATTTAAGAAGATGGGCATTGCAGACTTATGGATCAGCTGGATTATTCGGTGTGTATCAACGGTCAGAGATCAGGTTTTGATGAACGAAAAACCCATGGGAAACATTATTCCTCAGAGAGGGTTACGACAAGGAGATCTTTTATCTCCTTTCATTTTTATCCTATGTACGGAATCACTCGTTAGCCTTCTTAATCATGCAGATTGTAAGGGAAAGATAACGGGTATGCGAGTCACTCGAGCATGTCCTTCTATATCTCACCTGTATTTGCTGATGATAGCTTGTTTTTCTGTAAGGCGGAGCTCCGTGAATGGGATGAAGTCATGAAAGTGATAAAGATATACGAAAAGGCGTCTGGCCAATGTATAAAATTTGATAAGTCATAGATTATCTTTGGTAAGAGGGTACCGTTGACGGTAAAACAAGAGAGTAAGGTCACTTTGGCTATTGACAATGAAGGCGGTCAGTGGATCGAAATGTAAGCTCTTTGCTTTCTTAAAGGATCTTCTTGAGCACAAGATAAATGGTTGGTCAGGGAGATGGCTCTCGAAAGGTGGAAAAGAGGTGATGATAAAGGCCATTGCCTTAGACCTCCCAACATATGTTTTATCTAGCTTCTTACTGCCTCTGAAGATTCGTGAAAAAATAGCAAGTGAGATAGCTAAATTCTGGTGGAGTTCTAATCCTCCGAAGAGAGGAATGCACTGGGCAAAATGGGAGAGGTTACGCTGTCCAAAGGAGGAAGGTGGTTTGGGCTTCAGATTGATCCACGAGTTTAATCTAGCTTTACTTGCAAAGCAGTTATGAAGAATGAGTCAATACCCGAACTAGTTGTTAGCAAGGGTAATGAGAGGTAGATATTACCGACAAAGTACGCTATTGCGGGCATCTGATGCTTTGTCACCATCGTACGTGTCGACGATTCTGATGGCAGCCAGGCCGCTATTGTGTCTGGGGATAAACCAGAAAGTACTTTCAGGACATCAAATTCTGGTATGAGAGGATCTTTGGATCCCTACTGTGCCAGCTAGATCGACCTGCACGGCCTCTCCATTATGGGATGAATTTGAGGATGACAGTGAATGAACTAATTATCGGAAACCCGAAAGTGTGGAACCTGGAACTGCTGGAAACCCATATTATATCAGAAGATGTACAACTTATTCGGAGTCTGGCCATAATCCAGTTGAATAGGGAGGACACGTTCATGTTGAGTTATACGAGACATGGGATGTATACTGTGAAATTTGGTTACTATGTTGCACGAAACATCCTACGGTAGAGGGATCAATCATAGGTCTTAAAACAGAGTGTTACGAAGCTCAAATCTCAAGCGTCGAAAGTATGTGCTCCCCCTAATATTAAGCATTTTATTTGGCAAGTGACGACATGATATATAGCAATAACATGAAACTTGGCAAGATGTCATATGCGTAGTGAGAACCACTTCTCGAGATGTGGGAATCCTGATGAAACAGTCAACCATGCTATATTTCAATGTCCCCATGCGCTACAAGTCTGGGCTCTTGCCTCGACACCTTCGTGTCCAGGAGTTTTTCCTACTTCAATTAGATTTGTAAACCTGGATTATATGTTCTGGAGGAAAAATGATATTGAAGACCCGAACCTGGATAGGGATCCTTATCCCTGGATTATTTGGTATCTTTGAAAAGCTCACAATTACAAGCTTTTCAAAGAGATAGATCGGAACCCAATAGAATTTATCAGACATGCTAAAAGTGAATGCAAAGCTTGGTTTGAGGCTAATTCACTTGTGGAAAATACAGTGATTCAACAAGCGAATGTACAAATCCCAAGTTTGTCTAACATTATTTGGTCAATGGATCCTGGATTTTTGAGGAACAATTTAGGGGGTAGGGGTGGGTATGGATGGACGATACATGGAAAGAACAACTCCTAGGATTGAGAAAAAAAGATAACCGTTTGCCTCTTTGCACTCAGAGATTGAAGCACTAACATGGGTGATGGAAGCAATGCTGCATCATAATTCGTGTCAAAATTTTGGAACAGATTGCAAGGAAGTCATAGAGATGATCCAAGCTCCACAAGACTGGCCGAGTTTTTCAACAGAGATAGGAGACGTTATTGCACTGCAAAGACGATTTCAGGAATTCAAGATCTTTCACATACCGAGACGTTTCAATCGGACAGCAGATGGTTTAGCTAGGATTGCTCGTTCATTTTATTGCAATTTGTTGTTTATTGGTTGTTTAATTCCGGTTTGGATTCCCAAACTGCCTCATGTTTTTGAGTAATAGAAAAGTCTTTCGTCGTCAAAAAAAAAATTCTTTGCAAGACCCTTACGTTCCATTATGTTAGATATCCAATAATATTTAGAAACAACTATATATTCTTATGTTATATAGCCTTGAATAAAATTAGTTTCTTAAACTTTGCAAAGACATAACATACATGCATGGACAATAAGATTCTGGTTACACAAAACATGTATAAATGGTCCGAAACCACAAGAATCATCCGGAGTAATAGGGCTCAAAGCTATTTTTAGTACATATGGAGAAAGCATATACATTGTCTCTTAACAGAAAACAAACTCAAGCACTGGTCCCAAGCTACAGACCTCTTGATTGATGATTCCCTAACCAGATCCTTTCATAAGATTACAAACCTCTTGATTGTGTGTACGTTCCAGAGTTTAACAACAAATTTCACACAGGTTTTAGTAATCTCATCCATTGGCTTGCTCTTAGCCCTTGCACTGCATTACCGTCTTAGGAAGCTACGTCACTCCAAGAACATCCCTCATCTCAGATTTTCTCACAAACACAAAGGCCATGAGAGGCTCGAGGGATTCTCTCAGTACTTTGGTAAAATCAATCTACATTTATCCTCTGATCAATAGATTATAAGGAAATGGTGTTTGTGAACATCAGGAAATCAGATTGCTGTGAGCAAGACATGTACAGGTTCTTCTTTGACGAGCCTGATGCTCATTCTCTCTTCACTAATCTCGTTGAGGAGTTTCAGAGTGTATTATTGGTTACTTTGCTTACCACTGGATCCATCTTGATCTCATGATCAGTCAGGTTTCTTCAGGAAAACAAAAACTGTTAGGGAAATAGAGATTCAAACTTCGATCTAATTGGTTATCTAAGTGATCTCTTCGTTTCTAAGATTGTAATGATCTGCGAGCAAGCACACAAGAACACAAGGTTTGTTTACCCGGTGTTCACCTCCCTTCTTCAATATGAAGAAGGAGCTATACCTCACCGGGGCTGGATCTAAGCCAGCAATCCACTATCAATCAATCTGATTAACAATGTGTATTGTTCTCTTTGTTACAGGTATTACAAAGAGATCTACAAAGCTGTTACCGGAGAAGAGTATCTCAGCGATTGGGATGAGGACGACAATCTCTCAGTCCTCGATCCTTGGGAAGACGACGAAGACACGCAGCCGTGATATGAGAGAAAGCTTATGAGCTGCACAAGCTGTGATCCTACCTTGATCTCTTAACTCGAAGCTCTCTTTCTCTCTCCTCTGTAGAATACTCTCTCTCTATCTCTTCTCTGCTCTGTTTTTCAAATGATGAAAACAATGAAGGTTCTTACGATGATTCTCCTTCTAACAACCTTCTCCTCCTTTCTCTTATCTGGCCCAAACCTTTGTAAGTTGACTTGAGCCCAAAACCTTTCTAAATGAGCTCAACTGAATTATAAAGAAGATTCCTTCAGAGCCCAAATAACAAAACGACAATACCTCACAAATCTTCACCTTTGTCGTTCTTGTAATTGAAACCCTAATCCCCAAATCCTCTCAACTGTGACAAGCTAAGTCCATGGCAGAATCTCCCCAGAACAGTCTCTCTAGATCAGCCGGTTATTGTGCCTCCAACGACGAAGAATGTCCTCCACCTATCCAGCTCAATCCCAGTCCAGATCCTCCAAACTATGAAGTTTTGGATCCACTCATCTTCGATACTGAAGTGATAAAGTCACCAACTTTAACACTACCCGGGAACTTCAAAGTACCAGAAACTCTCTCCTTTCCCCAGAAGCCCAGTGTCAAGAACCTCGAGCTACAGAACAAATCAGCCGTGACTCAACCTCAAACGACTGCTCTTAAAATCTGCAAGAGTCTTTGTTTAAACTCTTATCATAGATCACTCAGAACTCGAATACGGACAAAAGGATCTGACTTGATTCCTCTTTCCAGATAACGACCACCTGAACCTTTTTGGAGAATCACCTGTTACATCTGCGTAAGTCCCCAACTCTTCCTTTTTACAAACCTTATGTTAGTTAGCTTGTTGTTTATCCAAGAACAAAACACTAACCCTTTTGTTCTTTTATTTTTGTTGAACTCCCTGTAGAGACGATCAAACAACAGAACCATCTTGGATTTCATTCTATCAAGATCAGGCGATGACCCTCAGTGTTACGAGGCACTTCTCGAATGCATTTCCAGGTAACCCTTTTGTCAACATGTCTGCTGGGTTTAGAGTAGTGTAAAACTTGTGAATCTTGACTAGTCTGGAATCCACTATGTCTTTGATAAAGTGAATTTTGTTCGCCACAGGTTTGGTCCTGTCATGATGCACTGCATTCTTAGCTAGGCATATCGCACTTTGTGAATCGCAATGTAACCTGAACAATTGAGAATTAAATCCCAACTCACTAATGAAATCCCTCAACCATAAACCTTCTTTTCTAGCTTCTGAAAGAGCCATATACTCAGCCTCTGTGGTTGACAATGCGACCACATGTTGAAGTGTAGACCTCCAGCTAACCGTGTTTCCTCCAACCTGAAACACATAGTCTGTCACTGATCTTCGTTTGTCCCGATCAGTGGCATAATCTGAATCACTGAAACCTTCCACATCAAAGTGTTCTGACTTTGTGAAGTGAAGACAAACTTCTGATGCCCCTTGTAGATACCTCATTATCCACTTTACTTCTTCCCAGTGAGTTTTTCCTGGCTTAGACATGAACCTACTAACCAACCCAACTGCAAAACCCAAATCAGGTCTAGAACCAATCATCGCATACATCAAGCTACCAACAGCACTTGCATAGGGAGTTGAATCAATTAAACTTTCTTCCTTTTCCCACTCTTTGGGTGTTAGACTCTTCAACTGAAACTGCGAACCAATAGGAGTAATTACCGGTTTACAATCATCCATTCCAAAGGTCCTTAACACTTGCTTGATGTACTTTTCTTGTGACAACTTCAACACCCCCTCTTTTCTGTTTCTGATAATATCCATTCCTAAGATGCGTGTTGCTGGTCCCAATTCTTTCATCTCAAACTCTGACTTCAGAATTTCCTTTAGTTTGATTACTTTCTTCTTATCTTTAGCTGCAATAAGCATGTCATCCACGTATAATAGCAAGTAAATGCTTTCTTTTGCTCCTTTGCCCTTAAGATACACACATGGATCTTCCACAGACCCAGTGAACCCTTGTGACCTGATGAAAGTATCATACCTAAGATTCCACCGACGAGGGGATTGCTTTAGACCATACAGAGACTTCTTTAGTAAGCAAACTTTTCCCTCATCCCCATTTTTGATGAACCCCTCAGGCTGTTCCATGTAGATGGTCTCGTCTAGACTTCCATGTAAGAAGGCCGTCTTAACATCCATTTGCTCAAGTTCTGTGTCAAAATTTACCAGAAATGATAGAAGTATCCTTATGGATACATGCTTGACAACAGGAGCAAAGATTTCATTGTAATCAACTCCTTCAACTTGAGTAAAACCTTTCGCAACCAGTCTAGACTTATGCCTAGGATCCTCAACACCTGGAATTCTTTCTTTGTATTTGTAAATCCACTTAGAACCAACAACCCTCTGTTTCTTAGGACGATTCACAATATCCCAGGTTCCATTTTTGTCCAACGAAGTCTTCTCTTCTTCCATAGATGCTCTCCACTTATCCCAATCTTTGCTCATCCTTGCCTCTGTATACGTTTTGGGTTCAGTAACGTTAATGTCAGCCGCACTGTTTAAGGCATACGCTACATAATCACCACTTTCAAAGATTGCTGGAGGTTTTACAGTCCTTCTAACCCTATCTCGAGCTAGAAGATAATCATGTAGGCTCTCTCCGGTAGAAGACCCGTCTTGCCTTTCGCTTTCCTGTTCATTTTCTGAGTCTGAACTCTCACTTGATTTAGAGGATGAAGAAGAAACTCCACCTTCACCTGTGTTTGACGGTCCTTGAATCAAATCAGAACTGAAAGTTACTTTCTTCTTCCCTTTTAGCTTTTCCTCTTTTGATTTCCAGTAAAGCTTGTCTTCATCAAAGACAACATTTCTGCTGATTGTTGATTTTCCTGATCCAGGAAGCCAAACTCTATAGCCTTTTGTTCCCCGAGGATAACCCATGAATATACCTTTGATAGCCCTTGGAATCATCTTGTCATGTACCATGTGAACATAGGCAACACAGCCAAACCTTCTTAAATGGCCATACTCCACCTTCACCCCCTGACCAAACTTCTTCTGGTATCTTGAACTCATTTGCAGCACTGGGTGTTCTGTTGATCAAATAGACCGCTGTAAATGCAGCCTCAGCCCAAAAACGTTTTTCCAACCCAGATTCAGCTAACATGCATCTGATTTTATCTGCAATAGTCCTGTTCATTCTCTCTGCAACCCCATTTTGTTGTGGAGTGTAAGCACATGTCATGTGTCGCTTAATCCCTGAACTCTTACATAACTGATCCATCTGTGTGTTGCAAAACTCTAGGTCAGTGCGTAAGCACTTGATCCTTTTACCAATCTGATTTTCTACCAGAGCTTTCCATTCAACTATATTGCTGTAGACCTCATTTTTACTCCTTAGGAAACAGATCCAGATCTTCTTAGAATAATCATCTATCATTGTTAAGAAGTATCTGCAACCTGACAAACTTTCAGTATTAGAGGGTGAGCCCCATAGGTCTGAGTGAATATATTCTAGAACAGCTTCTGATTTATGTTTAGCCACAGGGAATGGTTGTCGATGAGCCTTTCCAAGAACACATTCTTCACAGAAATCCAAAGTACAAACTTCCTTAGAGTCCAGATAACCTCCCTTTACCAGCACGTTCATATTTTTCAAACTCATGTGGCCAAGTCTTGAGTGCCACCTGTTAGTCATATTGACTTCAGCTCGAGCAACCTTAGCTTCTGCATTAGAAATCATTCCCTGAAGATAGTACAACCCGTCCTTATAGCATCCAGTTAAAACTTTTTTTTCCTTGCTTGAAGAAGGTTACCTTGAAGTTGCTACCCTCATAGTTACAACCATGTTTCTCTAGTTGTCCATAGGAGATCAGATTTCTTCCCATAGAAGGCATGTACCTCACATCTGTCAAGACAACAGTAGAGTGATCAGGATTAACTATCTTTAGCTTTCCGATTCCTTTGACTTCACTGGTAGTGTTGTTTCCCATGAGAACCTTTCCTCCTTCCAACTCTTCTAGATCAAATAGAACATGCTTGTTTGGAGTGATATGGAAAGAGCATCCCAAGTCTAAAACCCATTCATCCTTAGTCTCTTGAACGCTTGCAGTAAGAATCATCAGATGCTCCTTTTCATGAGCAACATTTTCGTTTTCATAAGTTATGTCCTTCCGGTTTGGACAATCTCTTTTGAAATGACCTTCTTTACCACACACCCAGCACTCTTTAGGTTTATTGACATTTCTTGATCTTGACTTACATCTATGATCCTTGCTTTTAGATCGATGTTTCCCATATCCTCCACCACGCTTGTCATTCCTTCCTCTAGTGACAACTAGACCTTCTGCATTAGACCTGGACTTTCTAGCTAGTCCTTTATCCTTTAGCTCAGCTTCTTTAGCATAGGCAAACGTTGTAACTTCCTTCACAGTCAAGGTTTCTTCCCATTCCCATATTTCAAGGTGTGAACCAGGGAATCATACTGGGGAGGAAGACTCGTAAGAATCTGAATAGCTTGATCTTCATCTGAAACATGAATGTTTAAACTCGCAAGGTCATCAACAAGCTTTAGGAATGTATCTAGATTTTCCTCAATACTCTTACTCTCCACCATCTTATAACTGGCAAAGCTTTGCTTCAGATAAATCCGATTTGGTAGAGTCTTGGTTTGATAGTCTCCTTCTAGAGCTTTCCACACACCTAAAGCCGTTGTTTCTCTCATAACTTTTCACAAAACCATGTTGGTTAAGCTTGAGCATATCAAGTTATGTGCTCGAGTGTCTTTCTCCTTAGAGAGAGGGTCTTTCTTGACCTCACTTTCAGTCTTAGAGCTAGAATCCTCTTCCTTCTTAGTATCTTTGATAACCTCCTCATTCAGAACGTTTCCCAGTCCTTGAATTTCAAGTTGCATGAGCATCTTGAACTTCCACATTCCGAAATCTCCGAAACCATCAAACTTTTCCATCTCAAATCTTGTGTGAACCGATTCCATTTCACCTATCAACAATCACATAGTAGAATTCACAAAACGAAGTAACAACCACCACATAGCCGTAGATCCCGAATCTCAAAGCATAGGAACCTGGCTCTGATACCACTTGTTAGGAAATAGAGATTCAAACTTCGATCTAATTGGTTATCTAAGTGATCTCTTCGTTTCTAAGATTGTAATGATCTGCAAGCAAGCACACAAGAACATAAGGTTTGTTTACCCGTTGTTCACCTCCCTTCTTCAATATGAAGAAGGAGCTATACCTCACCGGGGCTGGATCTAAGCCAGCAATCCACTATCAATCAATTTGATTAACAATGTGTATCGCTCTCTTTGTTACAGGTATTACAAAGAGATCTACAAAGCTGTTACCGGAGAAGAGTATCTCAGCGACTGCGATGAGGACGACGATCTCTCAGTCCTCGATCCTTCGGAAGACGATGAAGACACGCAGCCTTGATATGAGAGAAAGCTTATGAACTGCACAAGCTGTGATTGTACCTTGATCTCTTGACTCTTAGCTCTCTTTCTCTCTCCTCTGTAGAATACTCTCTCTCTATCTCTCCTCTGCTCTGTTTTTCGAATGATGAAGACGATGAAGGTTGTTACGATGATTCTCCTTCTAACAACCTTCTCCTCCTTTCTCTTATCTGGCCCAAGCCTTTGTAAGTTGACTTGAGCCCAAAACCTTTCTAAATGAGCCCAAAAGAAGATTACTTCAGAGCCCAAATAACAAAACGACAATACCTCACCAAAACTGTCATCATCCTTTCTTGCTAACATTTTATAGCTAATAGAACTAAAAACATTACATGGACTTTCTTTCAGATACTCAGTGAGCCCAAGAAGAAGCACAAGCACATTTTCATTGCAGCAACGAGGTGATCTTAAACAACAACAAAAACAATATAGGGAACAACGGTTTGAGAGGTTTAAGAAAGAGTGTGACATGAATGCAAAGGTTTTGACATAAGTATTCATGAAGTAAACATACCATATTGTTCTTATGCTCTTGCATTGTATTCTTGAGGTAAGTCCAATGAGAATGGAAGAGCTTCACTCATAGTTATAACTTATAAGCTCAAAGAGTACAGCTGCATGCTCCTCTACTTGAATAGGTTTCTGTTGCTGAGCATTATCTACACGCTTACGCATGGAAGATTTGATGTTTATATAATCTTGCACATGAATGTTCTTATCTTGGTTATTTTTTGACATCTTTTTGTCCTCAACAGAGTTCCGAGTAGGAGACTTGTGAACACGTCTCTCAGAAGGCTCAACACTGAAGTCTGTCATTTTCACGAACGCATTATCATCTGAAAACAAGAACTCTGATTCAAAATATGAGTGAATCTTCAGATCTGTGTAGCCCACATAAGCCATACCATTGCTGCGGCTTCCAACGTCTACATACTCACTACCACTTGTTGCCGCCCTATGATCTCTCATCTTCTTCAAACTTCCACCACTTCCTCTTCGTGTAAGATGATGCCTTGGAGTAGAAATGTTAGGTTTACCAGCCCCACCAGAGCCTAACGGCCCTAACCTAATGAGTCTTCGTGTATGGTGCCTTGTCCTACACGGTTTATCACCTCAAGAACATGATCTAGGGTGAGAAAAATGGGTTCTAGGAAGCAAATCATACCCTAGTTTCCTTAGAAGCAACCTGTTCATGTCTGGATTCGGACCCGTCATTTTGGTGAAGGACAAGAGACATCATCGCACATTCTCAACAGTCCTGAGATGTAACTGAGTCAACTTGCAAGTTAAAAAAGGAAGGATTAGACCATATCTATACTGAGATGTGAATTTGATCACGTGTCATCTTCTCCATGATTTTAGAATAAATCATTAATTTAGTTAGTATTATTGTTAAATTTTTATTTAATATACATATATCATGATATTTAAGATAATTAATAAACATTAAATATTCAATCAATATATATACTATTATTTTAATAAATATTTATTATATATACTTATCATGATATTTGGGACATTAATAAATAAATAGATATTAACAACATCTACCGATAATATCATACTTACGTTTATCTTATATTTAGTTTTTGATATTAATGACTTAGGGGGTGTTAGTGGGAGTAATATTTATAAAGAGTTTGTTGATTTTAAAAGTTGGGAGATTTGTTGAATTTGGAAAGAGTTGTAGAGAATTTTATATATTGTGAAAATCTAGGAAAATAAATTGCCATAATGACTTTAAGAATCTAAGGAATATATGTAGTATTATTAAAATCTTGTTCTATGAATTAAATATTTAAGAATACAACTCCCAATAACATTAACTTTAATAGAATTATAGAATCATTAAAATGCAAACTTTTTGAATAACAAATGATTTTGTAAAGAATTATAAAATCATCACCCTAATAACAATAGATTTTAGTGAGAATTTAAGAATTTATAAACTAATAACACTAGACTTTTCAAATTCTTACAATCATTATAAATGTAACTCCCACTAACACCCCCTTATATTATAGCTAATTTCTCTAAATTTTATTGGAAATATGATCCAAATAATTATTACAATATTAAAGTTAAGATCAAAGGTAAAGCATCATTGAAAATATTTCGTAAAATATAAATTACATACTTATGTTAAATATTACAATATAATTTGTACATGACAAACATCAAAATCACAAATGAACTTATGCTATAATGAATTTATCCATAAAATTACAAATGTTATCAAAATAATATATTTAGAACCAAAATAGTAAATATTATAGAAAGTAGAAAATGAAAATTACCTTAACATATTAAATATATATATAGAAGAATGAAAAACCAGGATAAAAACATTAAATAACAGTAAAAATTGACAAATAATAACATAATACAAATATAAAAATATAATCTAAGAGAATAGAGAGATAATATTTTGTAGTTCATTATTTTGTGTTTTTTTTCTTATTGTTTTTAAAATCCAAATGATAGAAAATATATGATGTTTTTTTGTTATTGTTATTTTGTTGATCTTTTATGGGTTGTGATTATTTATAATCGTTTTCTTTGAGCGTCACTGAATTTCTTTTCAGTCCACAAATACAATAAGTAGATATTATAAAAAAATAAGTTTTTAATTTCAGATCCAAGTTTTCTAAATTGATTATTACTATAAAAATGATTTTGATTCAACATTTACATACCATAAATAAAACTATGGAACAGAAGAATATAATTTAATACATTTATTAGCACTATGAATATGCAAGTTTTCTAATTTATAATATTAATTTAAAAGTTGTAATTATTTAACTTTTCTAAAAATAAACATTAGAGTTAAAATTGGTACATATATCCGGACAAAGTGCGGACTATGAACTAGAACATTAGATAAAAAGAAAACACGATTGTTCTTTTTTTTTTTTGCTTTAAAGAACACGATTGTTCTTAAAAGTCTAAATCATAAACCGAAGTACTAAAGCTATGTCACAAAACAACATATTGCATATATAAACTCCAGTCAGATGGTGGCCGGGTTTCAATCCATGTTGGCAGAACTCTTACCACTAAGTATATGAAGATAGTAAGGGTGTCAAATCGGAACTGTCCATGGGTAATATGCATCCAAATCATAATGGATAGTTGATAGACATACACATAGATCTTATCTGGATATGACACTATCTATATTATTAAAATTGAATACATTTGGGAAATTGTTTGGATATATGGAAGCAATATAAATAAGAATTATTTGAAAACATGAATAGTAGTATAAAAAGAAGGATACTGTCATTTTACTAATTTTATTAGTTATATTACCTTAACAATACATCATATCATTAATTATATTTACTTTAACAATACATCAAATCATTAATTATATTACCATAAAAGTAAAAATGCAGATTTTTATTTATTAGTTAATCAACATTAATTTTGTGTAAATTACAAAAATAAAAAATGTAAAATAACCAAGTTTTGCATATGGATAATAATTCGGTTTAATCTGTTTTACTAAAATTTTCTTTTATCTTAGTTCCAAACGGTGCAAAATTACGTAGCCAAACACATAATTCAAAGGCATAGTATATGTGAACAAGAATAATAAATTAAATAAAAATAACTAAAATGTAGTACAAATTATATAATCTGACTCGTATCAATTTTACTTATATTTTGAAACTAAATTATAGTACAAATTTTTGATTTTTTTATATTCATAAAATTTTATTTTATTATTATATTTTCAGCATTATTATACATGTCTCATACTTGATAAATATATTAAATTATTGGTTGTGTCCATCGCATTCTTCTGATTATGATCGGATGTGATGCCATTTGACTGAGCTCTTTACTTAGATGACAAAAAATATTAAATTATTTTTAATATTTTAATTTAAATATGTATGTTAAATTATGAAATTATATATTTATTTATATATTGTATTTTAATATTATTTAATAAGTTACAATATGTTTTAAAGTTCATGAATATATTTTATTCTGCTATTTTATAATTTAGAAATTAGTTAATAAAAGGATTAAATTATTCTATATTTATTACTTGGTGTAGTAATTTAATTATGAATATAAATTATATATATATATATATATTATAGAAATTTATTTCTTATTATATAAATGAAAAAAATGAATTAAATTTCGTTTTGAATTATATTTAATGCTAATTTTGAATTTTATTATTTAAAACAGATATTAAAAATAAATTTATATTTACATTTTAAATAAAAGATCTTAAGAGATATTATGAAAATCTAATATTAGAAAAAGATACTTCAGAATATCTTCTTAGATATCATGTTTTGAAAATATTAAAATAATTAGTTAGATATAGTATATATTTAATAATAACTATGTTATTTGTAGGAAAATAAATAAGAAACTAAATAAATGTAATGGTCCAACTTAGACTACTTGCAAGTAGATAAAATTGCTCATGTTTTAATTGTATTGATGTGATTTATATTATATATATATATATATATAATATTAGATAAATGTATAAAACCATGATGTCAAAAAATTGTTTTGGACATTTGAAAATGTTGGACCGATACATCAAGTAGTTTAACCCTAACTAAAAGGGACTACAACTTTCATCCCAATTCTTTCATTGAGATTATTATCGTCAATCATCATTCATTTGTATACAGATATACAAGATCATTCTATAATCACATATATACCGATTACTTACGAATGCTGATCATATAATGAAATGGTGGATATATTTAGGTTAATACTACTGTATCCTCAAGAACATATATACTTAAAAACAAATGTTCTGATAAAGAAAGATACATATGTATAAAGTTTCTAATTTTCAGTAAATAAATTTTTGAATAAAAATTCATCTCGCGCTTTAAATTGTGGGTCAAAATCTAATAATAAACACTATTATTAGATATATAATGAAAATATATAACAAAATGAAAATAATAAATATTAAATTGTCTAATATGAATAATGAAATTAAATTTAAAATTCAAAATAAACCAAAAATAAAACATCGAGAAATCTAATAATATGTGAACAATAAAAATAAAATAAATAAATAACTAAATAAGCAATTATATTTATTTCAAACTTAAATCATTAAATTGAACTAACTGTATACGAATCGTTGATGCTCAAATATATTTCTATTTTAGTATGCATCTTCTCAAATATTGATCTATTACACTTATAACAAAATCATAAATTAGGTTGACTAAAAATTTGTATGGCTAACGTTTGTAAAATTTGAGCATCACATTCATAATATACTCACAATTCATTTGAACATTCATAAATTATATATAAAAATTTAAGTCAAATTGTATTACATAATAAGTCACTCATAGTTTCAACCGGTAGCTGGGTCCCAGGTTTTAGCGGTTTTGGCAGGTTTTATAGAATTTTTAAATAACAATTAAAAAAAAAACAAACCGGATTACATATAGACTCACCGGTTTTATCGGTTTAACCGCAGGTCCGGTCGTGTTTCAGAACACTAAATTTAACGTTTCATGTGTAACATCTAAATTTAGATACATAATCAAAAATACAAATTTATATCATATAAATTTGTTTTTTTTTTAAATAATCTCGCGATTTCAAAGCGCGGATCAAAATCTAGTCTAATATATTAAAACAGAGTCCTATTTTTTATCTACTTATAAGTAGCTAGGTTGGACCATTAAATTTTTTTAATTTCCTATTTATTCTCTACAACTAACTTAATTATTATTAAATATATATTATATCTAACCAATTATCTTAATACTTTCAAAATAAGATATCTAAAAAAGATATTCTTAAGTATCTTTTCGTAAAATTAGATTTTAATAATATCTTTTAATATCTTTTATTCAAAATGTAAATATACATTTTTTAAAATAATAAAGCCATTATTAATATTAACTATATTTAAAAACAAAAAATTATTCATTGTTCATTTATATAATAAAAAATCTACAATATTTATATATATATATAATTTATATTCATAATTAAATTACTACACCAAGTCATAAATATAAAGTAACTTAATTCATTAATTAACTATTTATAAGTTATAAAATAACAGAATAAATTATATTTATGAATTTTATAACGTACTTCAACTTATTAAACAATATTAAAATATGATATATGAACTAAAAAATCATTTCATAAGTTAATATACATATTTAAATTAAAATATTAAAAATAATTAATATATTTTTCATGTATGAAATGAGTATAATAACAATAGTTAATTTGTATAATAATGTTGACAAAAAATATAATAATAAAATAAAATTTTGCGAATATTAAAAATTAAAAATTAAAATTTTGTATTATAATATATGAAGCAGGTTATATAAATTAATTATCTTATTTTCATAAAATTATATTAATGTAAATTTTAGTTTTATTGTATATACTTCAAAACAAATGTTTTTATAAAAAGATATACATGTATAAGATTTCTAATTTTGAGTAAATAAGTATTTGAATAAAAATTCATCTCGCTTTAAAAAGTACGGGTCAAAATCTAACAATAAACATTAATATTTCATCAAAATCTAATAAGAAACATTAAAAGTACGGGTCAAAATCTAACAATAAACATTAATATTTCATCAAAATCTAATAAGAAACATTAAAGTGCGGGTCAAAATCTATTTCACATTCATGTATGTATTTCTAATTTAGTATGTATCCTCTCGAATATTGATCTATTACGCTTATAATGCGGATCAAAATTCATCTCACATTCATGTATCTATTTCTAATTTAGTATGCATCATCTCGAATATTGATCCATTATGTTTACAATAAAATGATAAATTAGTTTGATTAACTTTTGTAAAATAAAAGCATAACATTCATAATATATATCCACTATTCATCGAAATATTCATAAATTAGAATACTTTAAATATGAAAATTTAAGTCAAATTGTATTACATAGTGTTCACCCATAGGTTCAACCAGTAGTCGGGTCCCAAATTTTAACGTATTTTGCGGATTTTATAAAAAAATTAATTAACGAGTTTAAAAAAAAACCGGACTCCATATAAAGTCATCAGTTAGTCAGTTTAACCGCGAGTCCTAGTCGTGACCCGAAACACTGGATATAACACTTCATTTGTAACATTTAAATGTAGATTCATAATCAAAAATATAAATTTATTCCATATAATTTGGTTTGTGACGAAAATAATTCCGCTCTTTCAAAGCGCGGATATATTATGAATGTTATGCTCTGATTTTACAAAAGTTAGTCATACAAATTTTTAGTCAAACTAACTTATTATTTTGTTGTAAGCGTAATAGATCAATGTTTGAGAAGATGCATACTAAATTAGAAATAGATTTAGCATCAACGATTCATATATGTTTATTACAATTTACTGATATAAGTTGAAATAAATGTAATTTCTTATTTATTTATTTAGTTTACTTTTTTTATTCACATGTAATTTTTTGATGTTTTTTTTTTTGGTTTATTTTAAAATTTTAATTTAATTTAATCATTTTTTTAGACATATTAATATTTATTATTTTTCATTTTGTTATACATTTTTATTATATATCCAATAATAATGTTTATTATTAGATTTTGACCGGTATTTTAAAGCATTCGATGATTTTTATTCAAAACATTATTTACTAAAAATTAGAAATCTTATATAGATCTTTTTATAAAATATTTGTTTTAAATTATGTATAATAAAAATTTAAAATTACATGAATATAATTTTATGAAAATACATTTATATAATCTGACTCGTATCAATTTTACTTATATTTTGAAACTAAATTATAGTACAAATTTTTTATTTTTTTATATTCATAAAATTTTATTTTATGATTATATTTTTCAGCATTATTATACATGTCTCATACTTGATAAATATATTAAATTATTGGTTGGGTCCATCGCATTCTTCTGATTATGATCGGATGTGATGTCATTTGACTGAGCTCTTTATTTAGATGACAAAAAATATTAAATTATTTTTAATATTTAATTTAAATATGTATATTAAATTATGAAATTATATATTTATTTATATATTGTATTTCAATATTATTTAATAAGTTGAAGTATGTAAAGTTCATGAATATATTTTATTCTGTTATTTTATAATTTATAAAATAGTTAATAAAAGGATTATTACTCTATATTTATTACTTGGTGTAGTAATTTAATTATGAATAATTAAGAAATTTATTTCTTATTATATAAATGAAAAATGAATTAATTTTCGTTTTGAATTATATTTAATGCTAATTTTGAATTTTATTATTTAACAACAGATATTAAAAAGAAATTTATATTTACATTTTAAATAAAAGATCTTAAGAGATATTATGAAAATCTAATATTAGAAAAAGATACTTCAAAATATCTTTTTAGATATCATGTTTTAAAAATATTAAAATAATTAGTTAGATATAGTATATATTTAATAATAACTATGTTAGTTGTAAGAGAATAAATAGGAAACTGTTGTGGAAAGTGTTGTATCTTATTCTCATTCATAGGGACTCATATATATACAAGTACATAGTTGTAGATAAGCTCTATCTCTAACATAGAGATAACTACAACATGAATGAGATAACTACGAGTCAACCATAATTATCCTTAACACTCCCCCTTGGTTGACGCATCTGACTCAGAGATTGTTACATGCCTATGATGTTGCCTCATTAAAACCTCTCCTGGTAAACCCAAAACCCAATGTGGTAAAAAGGGAAGCCAGGACAGGAAAAAGAGTACAACACATGTAACTCCCCCTAATGAATGCAACACTATAGATGACGCATTCCTATCTGATGTCTGAGCTTCCGGAACGTCGAGGTTGCCTATGACTTGGTGAAGATGATCAGTTGGATTCTCCTTTGAATGAATTTGTAACCCTTGGACGTCTTTATGTCTTCTGGAACTCCATTAAGATGTGGTCATTACGTACATTTTTGCTCCTGATCACTATGTGTCTTGGTTGGACGGATGGCACTCGACCGGTACTCAGATGGACTTTTAATCTGCGATTAAATCTTACTCGCAGGTCCTTTCATGTCCCACGGATCTTCTAGTCTCATGGCTTAGCCATTACGTGGACATTTCAATATATATTGAGTCATTGACCCAAACACATACGAACCACTTTGTTTCATGTCTTTTGTTCATTCAGACATTTATCACTTCGTATGTACCAATGACTTTATCCATTGTAGCCAATCTTTGATCACAAGGAATCCATACATCTTTTATATGCTTACATGGACTGATCTGAATTGTTCTTATAGAACTTTTCTGCTAAGCTTTACTTAGTCTATGCAGCTGCATTGTTTCATTTTAGAGAATTTCTTTCTCATCTTTCTTATTTCTCTTGTGGTATCTTTAATCTTTGTTTATCCAGTGAAACATATGCTACTTTTACATACTTTAATCTATGACCAGACTTTGTCAAATTAGTAGCCTCCACCACATTGGAGTATATCTCTTTATAAACTTTTCTTAATCTCTGTGAGTATCCTTGTGTTATCAAGCCATGCTTGAATGTTCTATTATCTCACGATTTTCTCACAAGATCTTTTATTCATCACTGGTTTTATCTGATGGCGTTTCTATGGCCAATACGCCCATCACTCTTTATTTATATTCTATCCCCACAGTTTTCTTTTATCTTTATGAGTACTCTTATGTGGGTTCATGATCCTCGCTTATATCTCTATGGTCAAGTGCTACTTATCTTGCGCATTTTTATATCATTGGTATCGATACCCTTTTTGCGTTCCATTGTATTCTAGACATGATCCAATTGGTTTGAGATCTTGTTATCTAGGACCTTTAATACCTAGCAGCTTGGCGTCCCAAGCTACATGGTCTGGTACCTTAGATGTTTCAGTCGGCCGACCTTATTTCTATGTCTGGTCTGGTTTCCTTATTAACCTCAGATTTCATATTTTATGCACCTTTTCTCTTTTCCGAGGTTCCTTTTATTATGGAACATATTGGTCTATCTCTTATAGACTCTATAGCAACTTGGTTGTGTCTCTTCTAGGACATCAAATTCGTTTGGTGCTAAGCTGGTATGACCTTTTTCTTTTCATTTCTCGGGTCTATGTGTCTTGCATCTAATTTAGCTAGCTTTGCATAATCTTTTCTTTCTTTAGACGTCTTAAACCTCATTCTCTGGTCCGAGGATCTTGCCAAGACAATGATGGTCAATACCATTCTCTTTTTCTTATCATATCCAGCTTATATCTTTCTCCTTCTGATGTTGGATAGTGGGATTCATAATTATGCAATCTGTGTACCTGGCCACAATCTGATCACCCATATTTGGCTCAAGGTTTCTTTAATACTCGTGGAGAAAGACATACTTATCCAACATATATTCCCAATCCTCTTCAGAGGTTCCATCTTAGACGGCACATATGTCTGTGGTGGTTTGTTTAATAAAAATCTCAAGATGGTATATGTCTGGCTTTATGACCTGTATTCAATTTGAGATGGGAATATCTATGCTCACTTATATGGCCTGATGCATACATTGCATTGTACATGTAAATTCATAATGTCCCTAAGCATTAGGCTGGACTTGGGTGATTTATCACCAAGAGAACCTGAATCTCTAAGCCTTTTATGACATGGTTACAACCCATGTTACGCGAATTTTCTTGTATGGTCATGTATCACTGGGTTTAATCATCACTCCCCCTCATGAACATACTTATTTTTCGTGATGCTTAGGACAATAAAGCCTAATGAGTTTCCCTTGTGTACATGTTACACAACGTGAGATCTTATGGGATAACTCTGGTGCCTTTGCAATAGCAATCAAGTTTTTAGACATGGATGGCTAATCCAGTCATGCTAATTTCGTGGGTATACCAATTTGGGTATCCATGGCTCTTTTTGCCTCTTAACATATTGATCCTTAGCATAGTTTAGATCAGTAGAGTACATAAGTATAGTCTAGACTACATTATTATGCGGTCTTGGGCGGTTTTATTTCAAATCTTTTGAAGGAACCCTTTTGTTTCCTTTCTTACCCATTGTTTTTTTATTTGGGAAACCATTCATACTTAAGTTTTTATAACTCAATGGGTCTTATGGGTGAATGTAGATCATTAGGATCTCTTTAGCCCTTTAGGCACTATCTTGGCCGTAAGTCTTATTAGACCGACTATACACTCATTTATAAACTCTTATTGTCGAAATCTAGCTTATTCATTTAGACAACTATATGTTTCATAATTCATAAGTTTATTTTGACTATCACCATTGCCATCTGGGACCAAATGGGGTTTTAGTTTCTTCCCTTTTGGACTCTCTTGATAGAGGTCACAATGATGTTTGGGAGTTCTATATGTTTTATTCAAATGGTTTTATTTTCCATACCTATGGCTCAATGATTTGTTGGTCGGGTGTTGTGGTTTAGAAATACCACGGCTTACTTGCCTCGACCATGGCCAAAATTTTGGGTCCACGATAGTTATTGTGGTTTATACGGCCACGGTCCGAGTTTGTTAACCTCGACCATATGAGTTGTTAATAGCCACGACCATATGCATTTATGCAAGGTAAAATTTTGATGGAAATACCATGTTTCTGGTCTCGACCACGGCCTGAATGGGTTTGAAATCCATAGCCTTTGCTATAGTGGTTCGATCGACCATGGCTCACATTATAGTGGCCTCGACCACGTCTTTTTCATCAACCACGGCTGCCACCATAATGGTTCCTATGGCCGTGTGGACTATTTTTATGGACGTGGTTAGGTCCTAGACGGGTTTTAGGTCGAGTATAGATAAGATAGATCAGGTTCGATCTTAGGATAATCTTTGTGTCTAATGATTATATGTAGCTTTAGGGTTTCGACTTTTAAGATCATATTATCAACCAATTCAAGAATTTTAGAATTCAAACAATCAACTAGTCAACACACATGGTTTTCATATTTGGTTACTTGACCAAAAAAATTTCTATTTCGACCAAATCAGAACAGTGTGGACGTGGGATATGTATGGTCGATATGTTAAGGCCACACGGCCATGTATGATTGCTACGATGAGATGCAAAACAATCATAGGTCGAGTTTTAGTTATTGATCCTCAACCAAGCAATTAACCAATCAACCATGTGATCTTATATGCGACCAAGGTCGACAAGGTTTAGACCTCGGTTGGATTCAAGACCGGGTAAGGATATTATTACTTAGTGTATCATGGATGCATCAAACAATTCTAGCATCTTAATTCTCATGGATTAATCAAAATTAATCAATAATTTCTCCACCCGATTTTATTAATTATAGTACTTAGGGTTTCAAGGCCCTTATAAGTTTAATTTAGAAACTAGGATTTCAACAATTCATGGTGTGGGAACAACATGATCATGATACAAAAGTCACACGGTCGAGTGATAATGCAATCCAAGCAATCAAACATGTTTCATTGATCAAATAAGCTATGCACACGGCCAAGAAATGTTTCAATGATCATCTTAACATTTTCAGAGTTAAGGTTTCAAGGCCTTTAGGTGATTCATATTCGAGATAGATTTTATGGAACACACAATCTATCAACTTAGCTTGCATATGATCAAAAATGGAAATGTTCAAAAATGAAAATTTTTAAAAAATGGAAATTTTGAAAAATGGAAATTTTGAATATGGAAATTTCAGGAATGAAAAATTTCAAAAATGGAAACTTTCAAAAATGGAAAGTTTGAAAAATGGTAATTTTTCTAAATTATCATATCATCCAAATTTTAGGTTTTATATCTTTAGAGAATTTCCAAATCCGAAATTTAGAGTTTTCATTCAATCTATCAACCTAAACTCTCAAACAAACAAAATGGAAACATTCCAAAATGAAAATTTTCTTAAAGTCTCATATATTCCAAATTTGAGATTTAGGTTTTACTTTTAATTCTATCAACCTAAACTCTCAATCAAACAAATATGGAAACATTCCAAAAACAATCAAACTCGAAAATATATCAAGTTAACCTAAAAAGGAAATTAGGGTTCATGCAAGATTGAAGCTAGGGTTTCCAACAAGTATGAGAAACGATTTCTAGCAACCTATCCATGATATGGGCGAATCAAACTAGGGTTTTCAAGGCCCTTTGATTGACAATGGAATTAGGATTTTCAATGCACAAACAAACAATCAATCATGTAATGAAACAAACCGATTTTGAACAAGTGATAATTAGGGTTTCAAGTCCCTTAGATGATTCGATTTCAAGTATATGATTTGTTATTAATCGAATCAAGCAATTCATGATATTATAGGTTTGTTCTTTAAGTATTTGATTGATTATGTTCTAGGGTTTTAGATATAAATCGATTGCATAAAGTTTTGATTTAGGGTTCTTATACTTTATATACATGCAATCCGATTTAGATCTCTTAGGTTTTGATCTTATTTACCTTATAAGACCTTTGTATCTGACTGGACCACCTTAAAGAGAGAGATCCGAAAGTTGTTCCTCACGAGCTACAAGCTTCCATGAACCTCCTTGATTCGTGAGTTATTTTGTTGAAGCTGATATCAAGTTTATAAGCTAAGCAAGATTAGATATCATCCAAAGTCTCTATTCTGTGAGATAAAGAAGATTAGGGTTCATGAAAAACTTAGGGTTTATGAGAAAACTTAGCTTTTGAAATCGTATGCAGTTTTCAAAGCTTGACGGCGTTCACTGTAATCGTGCGTGAGGGCGCGTCACTGATCGGATCGGCAACCCGTTTTCATAGACTTCTTCGTCTCGTCCGGGGCTTCAATTTGATATATTACACGTTTTCTGAGTCCACACGGTTTGAGAGAACGAGTTGTTTGAAGTTCGCCGTCGATTGAGGAGAGATTAGGGTTGTAGGTAAGTCGGCGGCGCGTTTTGTAATTGAGATTGAGAACGCTTCAGAGTTCAGATCGTCAAGCCGTCTGCGGAAACAGATTCGTCTCGTCTTGGGCTTCAATTTGATATGTGGATCGTCGTGTGGCTCCACGGGGTTTGGGAGATACAACGGTTGGAAGTTGAGCCGGAATCATGGTTTATGTTGATCTGGCGGCGTGAACTAAAATAGGTCGTGAGGGTGCGTCTGAGATCGGATTGACGAGCTGTCTAGACCGACAGATTCTTCTCGTCGAGATCTTCGATTTGATATATTACACGTTTTCTGGGTCCATACGGTTTAAGAGAACGACCTTTTTGAAGTTCGGCGGCAGATTAAGGTTTTTTTGGTTTTTAGCTTTTAGGGTAGGAACTATCGTGCTGATAACGTGTTGTGGAAAGTGTTGTATCTTATTCTCATTCATAGAGACTCATATATATACAAGTACATAGTTGTAGATAAGCTCTATCTCTAACATAGAGATAACTACAACATGAATGAGATAACTACGAGTCAACCATAATTATCCTTAACAGAAACTAAATAAATGTAATAGTCTAACCTATACTACTTGCAAATAGATAAAATTTGCTCTTGTTTTAATAGTATTGATTGGTAGTCAATCTCGTTTGGACTTGCCTTATCAAAAACATGTGATAGACATGGAAACAAAATCTAAAAAGACGCTATAGAATATCTTCTCAAGGTCAATTACCATTATCATAAGGAATGCCAAGAAATTAGCCAATACGTACAATAGATTAAGAAACAATGGCACTGCGAAGAGCTAAATGGTTACTAATTTATTTTGAAGCCCACTAAGAGCTAGGCACAACCGACCATAGAGAAATACATACCGTAAGCACATCGACATAAGTGACATACATAGGTGGTTACCTCACATACCACAGTGAAATAGCAAATTTAAACAAATTCAGCCAAGAGAAAAAAAAATAATTAAACTGAACAAAGTATAAGGCATGTAAAAAGACGTACGTAGTCATAAGCCTCAATGTCTTTAGCTCATAGTCGTCAAAAATCTTACGATTACTGTATTTTTGGCATGAGAGGTGAATTTCATATCAATAAGTTCTTGACACTTTCTTAGGTATCTTTTTTGTTTGCTAGTTCAAAGCATGACTAGATCTTAAGAGCCTTTGGTTAATACATCATGCCTCAGCTGGTTAGGCACAAGAAACACATATTACTAAACATCCATTATATTTTCTAAAATATCAAAGTGAAAGAAGACATACTTTTTTAACAGTGTTTGACCTCTTTAAGATGCTGAAAGACGAAACTCCTCATCCAAGTCTTTTCTTCTTATGATTTCTTTCTATTCATCTAAGTTAAAACAATATGATCAGTTGACAAATTGAGAGTGTGAATAAGAGCAGTTGGAGAAAACATAAAGAAAAGCAAAACCTGGATAAACCGTCTGCAAATAAAAGAGTATAGAGACTCCATCTCCATGTTGCTTTTCCAAAACATAGTTGGAGATAAGGACATCCTCTTAGTAGTATGGCGTCAGGGCTCTGTGTAAATGTAAAAGCGGAGAGACGTAAATGAAGATGTTTTAAGTGATATATTGCATTTCGTAATTTCACAGTTCTTGTGAAAAATATGAAATGGACAGTGCAAACAAATAATTTCTTTGGATGCAAGGAACATACAGAAGGGAAAGCTTTTTGCTTTGAGCATCCATGTTTCAAAGCACATCCTTAGCCGATTCCTTGAGTGTAAGCAAAATATGAAGCCTTTCGACCTTCATGGTTACAAAGGAAAGAAAGCAGACCATGTTTGAAGGCACATCTTTAGCATATTTCTTGTGTGTAAGAAAATTATGGAGCCTTTTGATCTGCATGGTTACAAAGAAAAGCAAGCAAATCCTAGAGATATGTGGTGGAAACAAGAATGATGGATGAAATTTATAAAGGAACATCTGCACTTTTCTATGAGTCTCTTGTGGAAGTGTCCACTAGGAGATGAAGTTCTTGGAAATAGTCACAAGGGGTTGTCAACCTATAGAGAGTAGACTAAGTTTAGATTCTAGTTGCTCATTTCTAAATTTTGAAAAAAACATTTGAGCATGTATTCAATCTGGTTTGTGTTTTAGTTGTAAGTAATTGTGACTCGGGATAAAGTAAAGTTATGTTACCTTTTGAACTCTCCCTTCATTAGAAGTGATTTCAACAAATCTAACATATCAAGCGATATACATGAAATTTTAAACGATATTCATGCGGTTTAGCTGTTGTAAAGTAAACCAAGTTCACTACAATTTTGTTAACTTGACTTATTTCTAGTGTTTCAATTGTTTTTTGTAGCTACAACACTTACCAAATGTTCAATTAGTTGAAAAAATCTTGTTATACATAGGAGAAAAAGCACTCCAATCTATGTCTTTATCGATGAACCTTATTGTATATAATCTTATATGATAGTGAAAATTTGATCTTATGGCAATGTAGAGTACATGACAAGTTAAGAAAGGAAATGTATTATCTGAGTTAAAACAAACTAAAACTGTTATATTTTTTATGTAAAAAGTTACCTGACATCTTATGTTTAGAAAACCAAAGTATTTAAAATGAACTTAAAAGAGGTGTCACATTCTGTAACTGCAGTACCATTGTACATATCATCATCCATTCTCTCTATCAGTTAATTTTTGCTAGTTTTTTTAATTTCCAAGACTATTGGCATCGACCACATTTACACATACAATGAGATTATTAAAACTAAGAGCAAAAACCAAAAGAAAATAGACAAATATTTACCTTATCAGCCAATGGATAGGGGCTAGTTATTCGTATTCTGCTGTGTCTAGTTTCTTTTAATATGCCACCAACATGAGTTCCTTTTCCCTGTATACCGAGATCGCATGATTCCATCTCCTTCTAAAGCAATCATCAATCAATTTCTGATTGAAAATAAGAATGATATATCAAAGTGATGCTCGACCTATCATTAATCAAATCCTTTTCAGTAAAATTAGTAATTATTGTGTTCCACATCTCACATAATTGTAATTTCTTCACATTTTGTGGGGCATACGGTTCACCATTTGGAACTAAAAAATCATTAGATATATTTGTTACCCCAAATCTCTCCTCCTTGACGTCTTTCCTTGACGTCAAGTGTTCACCTGAAATTGAATAAGCTTTTTTTAGACACTCAACTCCACTATATTAAGAAATTTATAAGAAGCAAATCCAGTACAAACCACTCTAAGACGTATAAAAAAATCCAATGAAACCACCAACTAGATTTGATAGTCTGACATACCGTATTTGTGTGTCCATGAAATAGCCTTGAAAATGAGAGTAAACATAAACTAGGGGTTGCCATAAGAAAGAGGCTTGTGGCAATGAAGAATACTAGCAAATCACAAGAATAACATTGACCAAAGAACGAACACCAGAGCTATCCTATTTACAGCTGAGGTAACAAGAAGTAATATCTTAGCTGATTTAACCAAACATTCAATTACGAAATATACTAAACCATTACCAAGAGGGACAAGTCAGACAAAGGATAATTTGATCATCATTTCTTTTGTTGGACCAACAAGTGATTTTATCTACTTTAAGAATGTCAATTAAGAGGATATACGTTACCACACATTATATGTTAAAAATAATTATTACAGTTTTTCAGAAAAATATATTGTGATTCAAAACAAATAAAAGAATTAAGATATGTTTTACCTCCACGTAATAACTAAAAATGAACTTTTGGATCAGCAAGGCCATTCAAAACATTGTGTGCCTGTAAATTATATTAACACAACTTCATTAGAAAGTGCTCCAAGACCAAACCCCCTAGAATATCCTTGCATGTTTACTACTCTTACTTTTAGAATGTTACAACGTTCTCGTGCATATCATTCTTATATGCAACTGAGGTTGTTGCATCAAGAGTCATGATTAGTCATTGTTTTTGAAATTTTAAATAAACAGTTTATATTAGTAAGCTACATATAATACATGCCACTTCGTTAGCTTCCTAGAGTGTATCTTCAGAAGAAGAAAGATAAGAACCGGCAGGTTAAACCATGACTTGCTGGAGAAGTACATTACTGGAAGTACTCCAGCCCATATTGTGGCATAACATGCCTTCACGGTGTATTTACACTTTATCGGGCATGTTATGTGCTGCTTACCAGCTCATGTAAATGTCTATAATAGCTGAAAGATAAATTAAGGTAAGTACCCAGGGAAGTGATAAGGCTTGGAGATGCTAGATCACAAGAAGCTTAAAGGTAGGTCTCGACGTTCATTCATATTCGGGTTGGATTTTTCAGATTTTTGGATTTTCGGGTATACCTTCCTCATCCCATTCTAATATTTTATAAGTACAAATATGGATGTGTTAATAACACTTTGGGTTCAGATATAATTTGCAATAAATTCTAATCCATAAAGTAATCATATATCATTCGGTTAAAGGTTAAATCGCTTCGGATATACCAAAGTAAAATAAAAAAATTAAAAGCAAAGCATAAGCAATAAAATACTTAAACTCAATAGAACTTAATACATCATTTGGAAAAAATAACAACATTGAAAAGGTCACACACTTGTTAACCCCCAAAACACTGTGTTGGATTAATTTCTATTGAGTTTAAGTATTTATCGCTTATGTTTTGCTTTTAAATTATTATTTTTTACTTCGATATATCCAAACTGATATAAAGATAGATATTTGGCCGGTTTATTCAATGTAAGTGCAACACTAGCATGTGACAAATATCTTGACCACTAAGCTTGCTCCTGTGAAAAAGTAACAACAAAACAAAGTGTTAAATCAAGCATTGTAGACAATATGCATCACTATATATATAGAGATATAGAGTGGAATTGTTATGTCAAATGAGAAAATTGTGAAACAAAGAGATCACCGTAAACAACTTAAAATTTGGCATTTTTGATAACCCGTTTGGATTCAGTTAATAATAATTGTAATGTCCTACATAATTCATTCATGTATTTTTACATTTCGGATCGGATACAATTCAGGTTTTTGGGTTTTGATTTGGGTTCCGGATCTTATGTCCATGCCTACTTACATGTATGAGTAACGGTGCTGAGTTTGACCTCTAAGGCTGTGACGAAGGGGTTAAAACGCTTTGGAATGATAGAAAGATAGCACACAATCCTCCATTGGATTTTTCGAAGCAATTATGATCATAGACTGAACAAGACACATATAATCAATAAAAAAAAAGATACATATAATCATGGAACTGATTAGCAAAACACATAAAACTCGGACTAAATAAATTCAGAAAAAGCTAGTGGTACTATGGTACCTGCAAAGACATTATATAAAAGGTCCGCATTTTTCAAAGCTTCTAAACAGATGCAAGAAGGAGCGCTCTCAACAAAAATAAATATGTCAAAGCTTCTAAACAGATACAAAATCATTTGTAACATTATCTCAAAACAATGATGTACAAAACTGATTTCAATTGTACATGTATAAATGAAATTACAATAAAATAAGTAGAATGTGAGATTAGTGGGAGCATCAGTTGACCAGACGAATGATATAACCGATATGGATTTTGCTCAGCATTGTTCTGTTTCCCTTTACCACCACTACTTTCTTCGTCATCTGCTTTGCTGTTTACTCATGTTTAGATCGTTTCCTAGCCAGAGGTGTTTCTGAAGTCAATGCTTTAGTTTTAGGCAAGAATCTCCCCATCATTAGATCATGTGTACTAGAACTTTTTGCATCGGCCACATGATTGGTTCTAGTTTCAGATTTCTTCACTTCTTTTGTTTTCCTAGTTCTTTAAATCCCCCAGGAGGAAGCTTTTGCATAAATCTTGGCTTAACAAAGGCATGTGAATGCGATTTCCTTTAGTCTTTTGGTTCCCCGCTTATGTTTCCACTGAATATGGACTGTTCGTGGATTCCTCACAAACGGAACCAAATGAAGATATGCAGACTAACTAGAATTTAATTAATCCTATAGCTTACTGATGTTTTATATAGAACTAGTTGTGCAGGTTTTTATTTTCAGATTAAATATTTATATTACTTTTAAAACAAAATAATAGTATTTTATTACTTTTTGGCTATTAAATTAATATCAAATAGTCACATGTATTTTCTTATTACATCTCTATGTTATTGGATACGTTAAATTATAAATGAACTAAGATATATAAAGTTCAAAATTATTTTATAATAAGTTATATATTTTAAAAATTATTTTATGTTTAGCTTATATTTTTGTAAAAAATTATTTTATATATAGTTAACTTATATATACACAATATTTTTTATTTTTTTATTTGATATCTGTAACAATTTTATAATATCATATTTACTAATCTTTAAGCGTTTACTATTAGTTATTTCAACATTTGATAAATTGAGCTAAATAATATATGAATGTAAATATACACTAATCAATGATACAATAACTTAAAATAAACCTTATAAATGGACAAATATAGTGGTAATATATCAATGGATCATTCCAAATAGACTAATTCAATTATGAACAGCCCAAAAGTATAACAACTGATATTTTTTGGGAATTTAACATGTACTCTAACTAATAGTGTCAAGTTCGCATGTGCTACAAAGTCTTCGCATCATCAGATGTCAATATGTTCCATAAACCGAACTGATTTTATAAGATAAAGCAAAATTTTGATGTAGGAGAAAATTTACTATGATCGAGAAATATAGGTGAAGTAGTATTATAGGCGTGTATATACAACGTGATATCTTAGTGATGCGAAAATGTTAATAAGAAATAAATGAAATATAACTTTCTAGGGAAGGTCCCATTTCTTTTTTAAAAAATTCACACATGAATAGAAGTTGTGACTTCTATTTTAATAGAATAGACTAGATTTTGATCTGCGATTTCAAAGATTGGAATTATTTTTGTTGACAAATTTATTATTTCGTCCGTTTGTTCACTGATATGTTTAGGTATGGGTTTGGTTTTCGTTTTAGTTTCATATTGTTTGTTAGTTTTTGGTTCGGCTCTGGTTCAGTTGGCGTTTAAGAGATATAGAAACCATTCAATTTTCTCTAAATTTGGATTCAGTTTCGGTTTACTTATTTTAGTTTTCAGTTTGGTCTAGATAAAAATGTTAGAAATCTGATACAATTTTGAGTTCAATTGGGTTATGGTTTAGTTTTCCGTTTTTTGGATAATTGCAAATAATTTCGAAAATCCACATTTTAAATCTTTTATGATAAAATATCACCAAACTCATAAAAAAAATATTTTGGATAAAAACATCTGGGTGATTCTATTCTATTGAGAAATTAGGATAATTTAAATAGTTTGGATAAATAGAACAAGGTAATACTATTTTTGGGGTCATTCGATTCATCAATAATATTTTTAGAGTATCTGATAATATTAAAATTAAACATAATTAAAAATATTTAGGTTTATAAACTATTATTTTATATTCGGATGCCCACCCGGTTTTCTGTTTGGTTCTGATTTGGTTTAAGCTTTTTTTGTTGTTCCAAATATATATGAACAGTTCATATATTTGTGAACATTAATTCGGATTTGGTTTAATTTTTCTTTCCGTTTCAGTTTGCATTTCGGTTGTCGACTTATATGCCGACGCTTAAATATGTTTGTAAATATGTCTTATATTTGATATATACGTGATTTACAGTTATTTTATGATAGATTTTATAAACAAAAGATTAAGATTGTAATGATAATAACCATGTAGCAAATATCTATTTGATAAATATATTATTTTTGAGTATTTAAATGTTTATAACTATGATTTTTTATGTCGCAAAAAAAGAACTATCATTTTTATTTTATTTCTTTGATAATATATGAATCAATAATACTATGTAAAATATATTTTTATATACTGAAAATATTTTGTAATAATGAGAATTCAGAATGATATTCTTAAAGTTGTTATATAATTGTTAGGTTTCCAAAATCTTTGTTAAGCAACATTCAAATTTTAATATTTAAGATTTCAATCTACATTTTCTCCCATTTATCTTTAAAATGTTAGATTTACTCCCCTTTATTTTAAAATTATTTTCAAAATGTAAACAAAGGGTTTAAAATTTGGCACAAAATCCTAATCAAAATCTAAATTTGTTCCCATTTATTTTTCAACCATACTAAATATGTTTAAGTTAAAAGTTTGAAAATCTTTCTTTTTTTAAGTTTAGATCTTTCTATATATAAAAATTTGGAAGTTTAGATTTATTGAGTTACAAAAAATATAATGTAATATTATATTTAATTCAAGTTAATATAGACTATAGTTCAGTACCACAGAGTCAAAAATATGGTTCATACGCTGTGTTTTCGTAAATCAATTAGAATACCAGGAAGATTACATATTTGTTGTATAACATAAAGTAATCTTGAAACGACGTCCTACGTTCCTGATTAAATGGGGAATATCGTTCAATATATTCCAAAATAAACATAGGTTAGGCGACATTAGATAAATGTAAAATAAATATTAAATTAGTATAGACTATATAACTATAATAAGGACTCGGTTATGTGAAAATGCATTAACCATAATGTTAGGCGTTACTAAATTGGATTTGTTAAAATACGTATAATGAATAATTATAATAGGTACACAAAAGTAGTGACACATTTGTAATATTAGAAGAAAATTAAAAGGATGTCAAAAATATCTCCTATTTTAATTATATTTATATATACATAATATATTTAATAATAGCTAAGTTAGTTATAACTGAAATAATAGAAATTAAATAAATGAAATGGTCTAACCTAGACTACTTGCAAATAGATAAAAATTGCTCATGTTTTAATAATATTGATTTGGTTTAATATTTTTTTCCGTTTCAGTTTGCATTTCGGTTGTCGACTTATATGCTGATGCTTAATTATGTTTGGAAAATATGTCTTACATTTGATAAATACGTTATTTAAAGTTATTTTATGATAGATTTTATAAACAAAAAATTAAGATTGTAATTATTATAACCCCATTGCAAATATCTATTTAATAAATATATAATTTTGAGTATTTAAATGTTTACAACTATGATTTTTTATGTCGCAAAAAAGAACTATCATTTTTATTTGATTTCTTTGATAATATATGAATCAATATTACTATGTAAAATATATTTTTATATACTGAAAATATTTTGTAATAATGAGAACTCGGAAGGATATTCTTAAAATTGTTATATAATTGTTAGGTTTCCAAAATCTTTGTTAAGCAACATTCAAATTTTAATATTTAAGGTCTCAATCTACATTTTCTCCAATTTATCTTTAAAATGTTAGATTTACTCCCCCTTTATTTTAAAATTATTTTCAAAATGTAAACAAAGGTTTAAAAATTTGGCACAAAATCCTTATCAAAATCTAAATTTGTTCCCATTTATTTTTCAACCATACTGAATTTAAAGTTTGAAAATCTTTCTTGTTTTAAGTTTAGATCTTTCTATATATAAAAATTTGGAAGTTTAGATATATTGAGTTACAAAAAATATAGTGTAAAATAATATTTAATTCAAGTTAATATATATTATAGTTCAGTAGTAAACAATCAAAAATATGGTTCATACGCTGTGTTTTCGTAAATCAATTAGAATATCAGGAAAATTGCATATTTGTTGTATAACATAAAGTAATATTGAAACCACTTCCTACGTTCCAGATTAAATGGGGAATATCGTTCAATATATTCCAAAATAAACATACGTTAGGCGACATTAGATAAATGTAAAATAAATATTAAATTAGTGTAGACTATATAATTATAATAAGGATTTCGTTATGTGAAAATGCATTAACCATAATGTTAGGCGTTACTAAATTGGATTTGTTAAAATATGTATAATGAATAGTTATAATAGGTAGATAAAAGTAGTGACACATTTGTAATATTAGAAGAAAATTAAAAGGATGTCAAAAATATCTCCTATTTTAATTATATTGATATATAAATAATATATTTAATAATAGCTAAGTTAGTTATAACTGAAATAATAGAAATTAAATAAATGAAATGGTCCAACCTAGATTACTTGCAAATAGATAAAAATTGCTCACATAGTATTGATTCTACAATTATTTTCCTTTGAGTATTTTGATATTTGATTCTACAGTGATAAATAGATGTCGCAACTTATCTCATCCCTTTGCGTTCTATTTTTTGTTTATGTTTCCTGTAGTAATAATTTTCGTTTGAGACAATATTTCATGGTCTCATTTCAGAATGGAATGAGATCAAAACAGAATTTCATGACATTAAATTCTTGTATTGTATAAACTTTCGATTCTTCTTTGAAAATGGAACATGACTAAAATGAAGACGGGAATCCAAAAATGAAACTACTCTTGACTTATCCGAATCTTGTTTGAAACCAAAAATAAACTATACAACTAAATTAAATTTAAATATGTAAAAACTATATGAAACCATTTTTCGGATACCTATTTAATCCGTCATGCAATGTATTAAACTATTTCATTGTCCAATCAGCAAATAACTCTTGTTCTAAACGCATCAATCATTAAAAAAACATCATATCATATATCTAAATTAAGTAAATAAACAAACATATATGCCACAAGTCAAATTCCACTATTTAAAAACCTGCACCTACCTTCGTTCCAACCATATTGTAACACAAAAGAAACCTTCTGGCTTTTCATAGGAGAGGCATTTAAACAAGAAGAGACCACTCCACCATAATGTTTTATCTATCTCTAAAAATGATTTTTCTTCATATTTTAATCCTTTGCTTTTTGACATTTTACTTTTTCTAAATAAAAAGCTATTTTTTGCGATACTTCATTAATCGCTTAATAGTTCAATAAAATTATAAAGAAAATATCATATCAAATTCCATTTTCAGTTTTTTTCATAATGATTATGCGGATCATTCTTGTGTTTTTTCCAACTCTTTTTTTTTAACACCGTGATTTTTCCAACTGTAAAGTAGTTTTCTATAAGTTTTTGTTTCAA
This sequence comes from Moricandia arvensis, assembly GCA_905132765.1. Taxonomy (NCBI): domain Eukaryota; kingdom Viridiplantae; phylum Streptophyta; class Magnoliopsida; order Brassicales; family Brassicaceae; genus Moricandia; species Moricandia arvensis. Next base: position 102,090 of record CAJHQP010000231.1, on the reverse strand, counting down.
GATAGATTTTGGAAACAGAGAAATGGAACCACAACTAAAGGATATGGCTGGGAAATAAATGAAGAGAACTCTTCCAAACATCAATGAGTTACTAATGATTCTTTGCTCTTTGGAATAATTCTCTTCATTTTCTTCTCGACCTTAGCATTTAATTGAATATGTTGTTCTATTATTCTCCTTTTCAAAAACTTATTTTGGAAAAAAAAAACAAATGAAAGTTACTCTAGAGTTGGAGAAAAAACACAAGAAAGACCCACATATTCATTATAAAAAGACTGAAAATAGAATCGGATCTGATATTTTTATTTGACTACTAAGCTTAATGCATTAACTTTTATTTTTAAATTTCCTACATAATTTATTATGTGGAATCATCATATAAAATCAATAACTAATTTGACTTTTATTTAGAAAAGGTAAGTTGTTACAAAAACAAAGTATTAAAATAAGACAAAAATATTTTAAAGATTAATAAAACATTATGGTCTATTCTTGTTAGAGTCATGGTCTTATCAAATGTCTCTCCTATGAAAAGCTAGAAAGTTTATTTTGTTTTGCAATATGGTTGGAATGAATGTAGGTGCAGGTTTTTAAATAGTGGAATTTGACATTTACCAAATAGTGAATGCTTGTCATGTTTCTCTGCGGGTTTTACAGTTTCAATTTCTCCCTCACATTTGTTCCTCCTAATGAGAAAAAGTACTTCCTTTTAATATGTTTTTGCTTTTCTCAGTGATGGTTGATGGAATCTCTGTTATTCCTTTTTTTTTTGGCTCAACAACAATTTTCATTAACCAAATTTGTAATTACAAGTTTTTAACTTCGAAAGATTTAAATTCCACATACTTCAACGAGATGTAGTATCACTCATGAACACCTTGAAAAATCCTACACTACCCAATCGAGTCGTTGATGTATTTTAACCACAATGAAACGAGTTCATCCCACTACTCGAGATGATTCGTCTCTTACACTAACTAATTCTACCACTAGACATACAAGATTACAAAGCTATAGTAAGCTATCCTAATCCTCTGAGAGGTCCTTAGAACACGAGGGGACCGTAGCTGTTGGTAACCATAAGATCTGAGACGAAATGCAAGACCAACTGCCTCTTCACCAAAATGGTGCATTTACTCAAATAGGAACTTCAGAGTCACATGAGCTCGAGCTTTGAATCTTGCAAAAGGATCTGAAGCTCAAAATTGGTCAAATATATAACAGAGGAAAATGACTCGACCGAAAACCTATAATTTTAAAATTTCATCAAGGATTTTCGTTGTCTAAACTTACAGTTTCTATTCATCAGAGAATATAAGCTTAAACCTTAGGACAGAGAAACCAAAGCTTTCTCCTCTCAAATCTTTAGAAACGCAAAGAATTATATGAACAACTTTTCTTATTGTTTTAGAAATTTATCAAAAATAAAGTTCTCAATGTTTCTCTTAGATCTCTTATGATCTTTTCTCTTAGATCTTATGGAACACCTTTTCATTAGATCTATATTTATGGTGAAAAACAATTTCCTTTATCATGTGGATATAGAAACACAAATCTAACCTAAATAGAAAACTTCCTCTTCATATTCAATATTTTTTTGTGTTTATCTCTTAACATATTAAACAATTATTGATATGTTAAGTTTCCACAAGATTAGAATTATCCAACATCCTCGAGCTCATGTTACGGAACTCTTTTTTTAGCAGCTTCTTGACAAATTTGACCTTCATACTGAAACAAAAGTTCCAACCATACATCAACACATAAACAGAAACACGATATTCTCGAAGAAAAGATTCAAAAAAATCTAGACTTGTCTATCACCATGAATACTTGGCTGACATAAGGTGTAACAACCCGCTCCCGAAGTTATTTTATTAATAAAAGAATGCGTCTGGGGAGAGGTTTCTTTGTAAGAAAATGATTTTTTTAATTGTTGGAACTTTTGTTTAGTTATGAATGAAATAAGAACTTGATTTTTCTCTATGTATCAAAGGTCCTTCGTGCCATCAAAGCATTAATAACTTAGAATAACCAGGGATAAACTGATCATAAGAGCGATCGAAGTCTAAAAGGATCGACGGACCGCATAGCCAATTAGGGAAAGTTTGGTGATTCGGGGATGTAGGTTCCAAGTAAGGCAAGTTTGACTGGTCATCATTGACGATATTCTACGAAATGAAGGACGGCTTTGCGGGAGTCATAAAAGGAAAGAATTTTAGAGATTCTGTCAAGCCTTTGACGGCAAGGTTTAACCAAGCTAAGTAAGGAAACATGAATAAATTTCCCAGCTTGATGAGCAAGTCTAAGAGTAGTATAAAAAGGGACTTTCAGCTCTCATTCTAGTCATAATTCAAAAACCAAGTCTTAAAGAGAGGTCAGAGCAAGAACGCAGTTCTAGAGAGAGAGAGAGTTTGGGAAGTGATGATCGAGCAAGGAGGATTGCATGAATCTTCGCCGGAAAACGCAGCTAAGTTCGGAGTCTTCGAACTTTTATGATCAATCCTGGTGAAGACGTGATTCATGGCAGTCCAATAAGAATTGTTTTACTTTGTTTGATTCATTAGGATCGAATTTATGCTAGAAAAGAGTTTGTTATGGAAATTTTGTTCATCGTGTTCTTAGGAAAATGTATGATATAATTCATTTATGGAAAGTTCATTCGTTGTGTTCTTAGGAAATGCATGTTAGAGTAGGGGTAAGAGAGTTCAAATGGTCGAAGTAGTATGGGAGCGTGATGGGATACGTGAGACTACGAAAGAGCGTGCAAGCATGATGAGAGCTGATGATAAGGTTTTTTTAATCCTCAGAGCAAATCAATGTAGTATAGAAAGGATGTCAATCCAATCCTAAGTGAGTGTGAGACAGAGAGAGTACAGGTTGTGCTTAATCTAAATGCAATCCAATAAGGTTTGTTGTGGCAAGAACAATGTGAAATAATCAAGTTTTAATACAAATATAACAAAGAAGAACCAATGGATATTTAGGCAATTGATTTCAGGGTGGTAGTTCTAAATCAAGGTGTCTAACTTCAAATAAACACAACTTTCTATAGGCCTAGATCTCATTCAATATAGGTTAATCCACTTTCGATGGTAGAAACCCTTATGCAATTATGAACTAAACATCAACTTCCGTTCGTTTTGTTCACTCAAACATACATTAAGATTTAGTCTACTAGCCATCTAGCAATCTAAACATCAACTTCCGTTCGTTTTGTTCACTAGAGCAATACTAAGTTATTTCAAGCATTATGCAAACACTTTCGATGTCCTACAAACACTTAGAATCTAGATTAAAATGGCCAAAATCAATCTAGCATTAAGAACACTTAGTAAGCATAGAAATTTAAGCATTTTACCATTAGAACATCTTAACTCTTTTCTAACCACCCATTAATCTACCTAACCCATTGATCCTATGGATGACTACTCACTAATCATCTTGTTTACACTTAATCCCATGATGGATAGAAGCATAATCAAGATGATATAATATATGAAAACAAGAAACAGAATGTAGATGAAGAGAATAACTAAAGAAAACAAGACTTTATAACATAAACTTCAAGAACACTTAATAATACTAAGAACAATTGTTTTCAACAAGAACTTAAAATAGAATGCAAAACAAGACTTAGAATGAAAGTGATAAACTCTATTAGACAGAAGTAGACTCAGAAGGAGATGGTGTGTTTTGCCATGGGGTTTGGGGTTCTATTTATAGGTGAAGAACAACCCACCCCCCATGTTACAAAGTTAAGATCTAGATCTAAAATAAAACACACTCATTGATGTTTCTTCCACTTTATCCCATTTGCACACACCTTTTGACCCTTTACAAGGCAAATGTAAACTTGGCTCTTCAGAAAAGGTAGAGAAAGTTAGGCCACTTGTTCCACCAAACTCGTCCAGCACATGAAAAGTGACACAGGCTGTCCCGATCGATCGATCCATTTTTTTCATATAAATGGATCGATCGATCCATGTCCAAATCGATCGATCTGGATTTCGGATCGATCGATCACTTTTCTCATTTGCTCACGGCTTTCTTGGATCGATCGATCCAGTTTTTCATCAAAAACGGATCGATCGATCGAAGTCTCTTTTTGTTCCCTTTGTGTTCTAATCACCTCCAAAACTCCAAATAGCTCATCCAATACCTACAAGATGCAAATGTACATGTAATAGACTCTGAATGCAAATAAATGTAAGGTTAATGCATAAAAATATATGAAATAACAAAGCTAAAACTATGCAAAATCACAACATATCAACTCCCCCACACTAGTCCTTTACTTGTCCTCAAGTAATTTAATTAAGATCAAAGGGAAAGATAATGAAAATGGGAGCTAAGAACTAAGGTATACATTTCCTGAACTCATAGCTTTACACAAGTTTACGGATCCTCAATCGACATTACTTCACAACCAACTCTCACATTCAATTAAGCATAAGCTAACAAGGTGAATTCTTGCAAATGGAAACTTGATCTCGATCATTTGGCTTGGTAAGTGAAATGGTTTAATGAGCATGTAAGAGGGGTTCAAACACATTTCTTTTTAGTGGCTTACACTCAAAAGTAGGAGCATGATCATTATGCAAAATCAATCTAAGAAAAGAGGCAACTTATGCATACATTGATTGCTTTTATTCTTCCCTTTTTCCTAGATGATCTTCAACTCTACCCTTTTTTTCTTGGTGTTAATTCATTCATCCCAAAGACGTTAAGATCACTCTCTTTACTCATCCAGTGAACTCTCTCTTATCTTTTTTTTTTCTTTTTTTTTCTTTTGAACCAACTAGAGACTGATTTTCTTTTTCTTTTGTTCATTCTTTTCTTTTCACTCCTTTGGTTCATCTCTTTCACTTATCATACCCTTTTATACCCAAGATAGATTTTTGTAAAACAATACCAGACTTCCCAACCTAATTGCTAGCTCTCAAGAGGTTTTATAGCTAGCCCAACATAAGAACAACCAATGTCGCCTCTAATACTCTCAAGTTTTTGCACATGACAAGCTATCAAAAGAGACCTCACTCAACAAATATGATTAGGCTTCAAAGAATGGTAAGGGTTTTAAGGGTAAGGAGGTGCCATTTGGGTTGTCTAAGAATGGTAGAAGGATAAAATCAAACCCAAATGTTTATGATCCATGATCAAGTATACAAGTACCCATAAGCAAGAAAGATTAAGTTCATTTAGCTTTAAGTTCATTTGGAGTTGGTTTCAAGAAGAATGTCAAATCTCACACAAAAACAAGTTTCAAGAAGAGTTTCAAGGTTTGTATTCCTCGTAAGGTAAGCTCCCAATGCATGAATGCAATCTAAATGCAAATATATATATATATATATATATATATATATATTTTTTTTAATTTTTTAATTTTTATGTGTTTTTTATGGAAATAGTTAATGAATAGGTAAACTCTCCCCCCACACTTACTTCACACAGTCTCTTGTGTGAGAGCAATGTGAAAGAAGAAGACTAGAAGAAATAAACATGAAAGCTATATATTTACAATAGTTGGAGAGACACTTAGCTAATTGGAGTTGCTGGAAGGAGCTGGATAATTTAACATTTGTTGCTTTGGTGGATGGCATCTTTCTTCTTTGATTTAGTGGACATCCTTCTACTTTGATATGGAGAGTCATCTGAAAAAAATCAAACACACTTATTAAACACACAAAAGAAAATCACACAAATAAAACAATTATATATATAGGGATAGACATGGGAGTTCCTCCCAAGTGAGCTTGTTTTAAGTCTCTAGCTTGACTTCCTTTTTCTTTGGATCAGGCTGGTTTAGGATCGGAAAGTGGAATTGAAGTTCCTCCCTCCTCCTCTGGTGTGGCTGCCATGTAAATCCTGAGCTCCTTGGGGAGTGGCTTAAGGTCGACTTTGGGAGCCTTGAGTTCACTCCAATCATCCTCTTTGACAGCGACCGAGGCGACATGTTGATCAGTTTGTGGCAGTTCCAGGAACATGCCTTTATCGACTAACTCTTCATGGGAATTGAGAAGCTTCTGATACTCCAAGTTCACTCCATCTTCAATGAGCTGAGCCTCTTTGTTTATGGTGAGAGCATGTTGTAGGGAGTCTTCCAGTGGTAACTCTTCTAGGTACTCATCAGAAAGGGCTTCCATCTCATCAATGTAGAACATATGCCCTTCAATGGTGGGTTTCTTCATCACGTCCTTGATGTCAAAGTGAAGAGTGTTTCCCTCCCCCAAGTGAAGAGCTATCTTGCCATCTTTCACATTCACAATGGCTCCAGCAGTGGCTAAGAATGGTCTTCCAAAAATTAGGGGATCTTTAGGCTCTTCATCCATCTCCAAGACCACAAAATCGGTAGGGACCACATAGTCCCCAATTTTGACTGGAAGATCTTCCAAGATTCCTATGGGGAGCTTCACAGAGCGATCAGCCAACACCAATGATATCCTACACTTCTTGTATTGTGTAAAACCTAGCTTCTTTGCAACAGAATGAGGCATAAGGCTTACACTTGCTCCCAAGTCACACAAACATTTCTCAAAGGTCAATGGACCTATGGCACATGGCAAGGTGAAGCTGCCTGGATCTTCTAGCTTCCTTGGTATGGATAATCTCTTGATGATGGCACTGCACTCGTGAGTAAGGACCGTCATGCCCTCCAGTTCTTTTTTCTTCTCAGCTACAACATCTTTCAAGAATTTGCTATATTGAGGAACAAGCATAAATGCATCAATGATTGGCATTGTGATCTGCACTTCACTCATCTGTTTCTCAAAGAGTGCCTTGTACTTCTCTAGCAACTGCTTCTTGAATCGTCCCGGAAAGGGTAACTTTGGCTCATAAGGAGGTGACATGAATGGAGTTGGTTTGGTGGTGGTGGTAGCATCATTCTTGTTTTCAACTGATTTCTTTTCTCCCACCTTTCTTTTTCCTTTGGCTTCCACTATTTTCTCCATTATCTCCTCATCTGTCTTCTCATCTAGAATCACAACTTCATCTTCATCAAGGTTGATGGCCACCTCCCCACCTTGTTTCTCATTATCCTTAATGAGATCTCTAGAAGGAAGCTCTCTACCACTTCGAAGGGTAATGGATTTCATCGTCTCCTTAGGGTTTTGTTCAGCTTTACCAGGAAGTGAACCAGCTTGGCGGTTGGAGGTAGAGCTAATAGAAGCAAACTGATTCTCCAAAGCCTTGAACTTGAAGTTGAGCTCATTGTAGCTTCCGTCAATCCTAGCATTGATATTTTTGAGTTCATTACCAATGTACCTTTCTTGTCTATTTTGTGCCTCCAAAATTTGTTTGAGCATGGCTTCAGTGGTGTTTTCTTGGGGGGCGTGAGTAGAAGGTCCGGCTTGGTTTTGGAATGACTGGTTGGGCTTGTTTGTGAAACCTGGAGGATAGCTTTGCTTCTGTTGGTATGTGCTCTGGTTGTTCATGTAGAAGGGTTTTTGTTGGTAGTTGTTGTACTGAAAATTTGGCTCCTTCTTGTACCATTGCCCATTAGCGTTGATGAAGCATAACTCTTGTTGTTCTGCTAGACCACCGACTTCATGTTGTTCAGCTGTGTTTGCATTGTTTGATACACCAACAGAGTTCACCTTCTCTTGCTTGGCTTTATCGGATAGTAGTTGGTCAATCTTCTCTTGCAGCGCTTTGAGCTCTCTTCTTGTGCTTGTGTCATCACCTCCGCTTCCTCTGTGTTGTCTATCATACTCATCGTTGTAGATTGAATCACTCCTAGCCATGTTCTCTACAAGTTCGAAACCATCTTGTTCAGTTCTTCCTAAGAAGAAACCATTGCTAGCTGTGTCAAGTTGGCTCCTATATTTTGGCAAGACTCCTCTGTAGAATGTGCTGAGTAGACTCTCATTGGTGAACCCATGGTGAGGGCATTGGGACTGGTAGCTGTTGAATCTCTCCCAAGCTTCTCCAAAAGTCTCTAGACCTTTTTGTTGAAATCCTGAGATTTCATTCCTAAGCTTGGCTGTTCTTGATGTAGAGAAGAACTTGTTGAGGAAAGCTTTCTTGCACTCATCCCAAGTTGTGATAGAGTCACTAGGAGTGTTCTTTTCCCATTGATGAGCTTTGTCTCCCAAAGAGAATGGAAACAAGCGGAGCTTCAAGGCATCTTCTGAGACTCCATTGGTTTTGGACAGACCACAATACTTGTCAAATCTATCCAGGTGGTCTAGGGGATCTTCCAAAGGTAGGCCATGGTACTTGTTGTTTTCAATCATGTTGATGAGGCTGGACTTGATCTCGAAGTTGTTGTTTTGCACTGCTGGTGCTCTGATACCGGTCCTACTTCCATGAATGTGTGGTTGATCATACGTACCAATGGTTCTGGCGTGACGCTGCTGATGTTGTTGTACAAGGTTGTCAGCTCCATGAGCTTCTGCACCATGAGGTAGTTGCTGATCTCTTTCCATACTTTCAAGTTGTAATCTGTTGAGTAATTGGGCTTGTCTTTCTTCTCTTCTCTTCCTTACTAACTCTCTTTCCAATGCTCTGATGTTGTCAACTCTTGGGACAAGGTCTGTTGGTCCTCTGCTCCTCAAGTTCATGTACCTGTCATTGAAAGAGTTGAAGGTAGAGTTTAGTAATCTTGTAAAAGTAAAATGATTTAGTCTTAAGCAATGACCAAATCTCAATGTCACAATCAATATAGAACTGGCAACGGCGCCAAATTTGATAAGGATTTTTAATCCTCAGAGCAAATCAATGTAGTATAGAAAGGATGTCAATCCAATCCTAAGTGAGTGTGAGACAGAGAGAGTACAGGTTGTGCTTAATCTAAATGCAATCCAATAAGGTTTGTTGTGGCAAGAACAATGTGAAATAATCAAGTTTTAATACAAATATAACAAAGAAGAACCAATGGATATTTAGGCAATTGATTTCAGGGTGGTAGTTCTAAATCAAGGTGTCTAACTTCAAATAAACACAACTTTCTATAGGCCTAGATCTCATTCAATATAGGTTAATCCACTTTCGATGGTAGAAACCCTTATGCAATTATGAACTAAACATCAACTTCCGTTCGTTTTGTTCACTCGAACATACATTAAGATTTAGTCTACTAGCCATCTAGCAATCTAAACATCAACTTCCGTTCGTTTTGTTCACTAGAGCAATACTAAGTTATTTCAAGCATTATGCAAACACTTTCGATGTCCTACAAACACTTAGAATCTAGATTAAAATGGCCAAAATCAATCTAGCATTAAGAACACTTAGTAAGCATAGAAATTTAAGCATTTTACCATTAGAACATCTTAACTCTTTTCTAACCACCCATTAATCTACCTAACCCATTGATCCTATGGATGACTACTCACTAATCATCTTGTTTACACTTAATCCCATGATGGATAGAAGCATAATCAAGATGATATAATATATGAAAACAAGAAACAGAATGTAGATGAAGAGAATAACTAAAGAAAACAAGACTTTATAACATAAACTTCAAGAACACTTAATAATACTAAGAACAATTGTTTTCAACAAGAACTTAAAATAGAATGCAAAACAAGACTTAGAATGAAAGTGATAAACTCTATTAGACAGAAGTAGACTCAGAAGGAGATGGTGTGTTTTGCCATGGGGTTTGGGGTTCTATTTATAGGTGAAGAACAACTCACCCCCCATGTTACAAAGTTAAGATCTAGATCTAAAATAAAACACACTCATTGATGTTTCTTCCACTTTATCCCATTTGCACACACCTTTTGACCCTTTACAAGGCAAATGTAAACTTGGCTCTTCAGAAAAGGTAGAGAAAGTTAGGCCACTTGTTCCACCAAACTCGTCCAGCACATGAAAAGTGACACAGGCTGTCCCGATCGATCGATCCATTTTTTTCATATAAATGGATCGATCGATCCATGTCCAAATCGATCGATCTGGATTTCGGATCGATCGATCACTTTTCTCATTTGCTCACGGCTTTCTTGGATCGATCGATCCAGTTTTTCATCAAAAACGGATCGATCGATCGAAGTCTCTTTTTGTTCCCTTTGTGTTCTAATCACCTCCAAAACTCCAAATAGCTCATCCAATACCTACAAGATGCAAATGTACATGTAATAGACTCTGAATGCAAATAAATGTAAGGTTAATGCATAAAAATATATGAAATAACAAAGCTAAAACTATGCAAAATCACAACATATCAGCTGAGTATTTGGAGTTATCTGAGACCCATGTGGATGAGCAGATGGTAGATCCGAATTTGGGAATGAATTCCTCATGAGTGAGGGAGAGTTGTAACGACCCTCTCCCGGAGTATTTTTATTTAGAAAAGAATGCGTTTGGGGAGAGGTTTCTATCTAAGAAACTGAAATTTGTTCAAAGTGTTGGAACTTTTGTTTCATTATGAATGAAATAAGAACTGACTTTTCTCTAAGTATCAAAGGTCCTTCGTGCTATCAAAGCATTAATAACTTAGAATAAGCAGGGATAAATTGATCATAAGAGCGATCAAAGTCTAAGAAATGGATCAACGCACTGCAGAACCAGTTAAGGAAAGTTTGATCATTCAGGAATGCGGATTCCAAGTAAGGCAAGTTTGACTTGTCATCATTGACGGATTCTATGAAAGGAAGGTCGGGTCTGTGGGAGTCGTATAAAGAAAGAATTGTAGAGATTTGGTCAAGCCTTTGAGGCAAGATTTAACCAAGCCAAATAAGGAAACATAAATAAATTTCCCGGCTTGGTGAGCAAGTCGAAGAGTTGTATAAAAGGGACATTCAGTTCTCATTCTAGTCACAATTCAAAAACGAAGTCTTAGAGAGAATTCAGAGCAAGAACGCAGTTCTAGAGAGAGAGTTTAGGAAGTGAGGATTGAGAAAGGAGGATCGCAGGAATCTTCGCCGGAAAACGCAGCTAAGTTCAGGGTCTTCGATCTTTTAAGATCAATCCACGTGAGGACGTGATTTGTGGCAGTCCAATAAGATTTTTTAATACTTTTTGATTATTAGGATCAAATTTATGTTGAAATAGAGTTCGTTTATGGAAAATTCATTCATCGTGTTCTTAGAAAAATGTATGATAGAATTCATTTATGGAAAATTTGTTCGTTGTGTTCTTAGGAAATACATGCTAGATTTGGTGGGCTGATGATCAAGTCATGATAGGATGTTTATGTGAGGAATGAATGTTTTGATGTTGAGAACCTAAGTCATGAAATTATAATATGTTTAAGGAAAGAATAACCGAATTGAGTTAATTAAGGAAAATAGTTAAGAGAGTGTTATGGATCTTCGGGTGGAAGGTTTGGATACGGGCCGTAATGGACAGACGGGTCACAAATTGGCTATGGCCGCAGCCTTAGGTACGGCTAAGGCCGTAGCCTTAGGTACGACTAAGGCCGTAGCCTTAGGTACGACTAAGGCCGTAGCCTTAGGTACGGCTATGGCCGCATGTACGACTATGGCCACAGGTAAGGCGATGGCCGCATGTTAGGCTATGGCCGCATGTACGGCTACGGCTGCAGGTACGGTTAAGGCTACAGGTACGGCTATGGTCGCATGTTCGGCTACAGCCGCATGTATGGATACAACCGCATGTACGGCTACGGCCGAAGGTTTGGCTACGGCCGCAAGTTCGCTACGGTCGCAGGTTTATGGGCATTTGGGTCGAAATGTTAGGAAATGCTAAAGTAATGAGAAATCTATGGAATTATCTAAGTAAAGAAATGATAGGTTGTTAGTATTCGAAGTATGGCAATGGTTAGTGAAACGAGAATGGTTAAGTAGAGAATGATAGAACCAAATGCAAGGGTGTTAGTATTGATGAGTGTTTGATTATTGGGCTGAAATGAGCGGTATTGAGCATCCTCAGTGAGTATTTGTGTATGTGCATGCCGCTTTTTGTGTTGCAGGTGATGAGTAGTTGTTTAGACCGGAGCGTGGGACGATGTAGACCTTTGAGGCGGGTTATTCATAGACTTCGGGATTTTATTTGAGAATTTTTTTCAAATATTATCTTTATTGTCTACATTTTTTAATTCGGATTTATTAATAAAGTTGCAACATTTACTTAACTTTATTTGATAACAAATTTCGTGAATTTTATTTAGAAAATTTTGAGGTTTCTTATAGATTTATGAGTTGGGGTTTTTCATAAAGCCTTATTCTCCTCAAATTCACTGTTGTATTGTTTTTTTTTTCCTTTTTCATAAGGCCTTATTTAGCGTTTATTTCATCTAATTTTCCTATCAAAATTGGTTATTTCACCTGATTTTCCTATCAAAATTTTCATATACCGTTTTGTGCTGTGTATGCTATTTTCTCAATCAAATGTGAATTTTTATATTATGTAACAAAATAATTTTGGGTTTAACGCGTAACCTAAAAATAAAAGGGACAATGCACTACTTAGTATTCCTAAAAAAATTACTCCATTCATTTCATATTAAGTGTCGTTGTTGTAGAAAAGTTTTTATGTTACAATATAAGTGTCATTTTTCAATTTTCGATATAAAATTTATTAATTTTATACTGTAATTTATTTTTCTATTGGTTGAATTATGTTTAGGTGTATAGGTAACTGTGTGTTTTATATAGAAAATATGTAAAATTATTGTTTTCTTAATCCGTGTAAACAAAGCTAAAATAATACTTAAATGAAACAGAGGAAATACCATTTATAAAGAATAGTTTTTACTTTCCATTCTTTCTCATTCATTTTATTATTAAACAATATATAACAACTTTGTTCATCACTAAATTTGATAAGGAATAGTCATTCTTAAATTTTTTATTTCCTCAGTGTTTCTTCTTGTTTATTTCTAAGAGCATGTTTATCCCCGGCTCTTAGGGGGGTTCTTAACGGGTGGGGCCCGCAAAATCCCTAAGAGCCACCCCTTCTTCCTCTTGTGCAAGAACCAACTCTTAAGGAGTTCTTGTACTATTCGCAGGCCCCACAGATACGTGGCGGCCCGCGATTAGTTCCTTCCTTTTTTTTTCTCTAAAAATCAGAAAAAAAAAAGTAAGAACCCCTAAGGGGCTCTTAGGGTTAATCTTGCTCTAACATTCATATAATGGTTACCGAGTAAATCTGGAAGTGGACTCACTTGAAGGAATGTAGGGTCAGTTGACACCAGTAAAATAATATAACCTAGAATTTCTAAGTATGTTGATTAGTTAGTTACAGGAAAGTTGGTCTGAAAGTCGAGTATCAATAGGAGAAGAATATGTGAGTGTTGATTATATTGCCCGTAAAATATTTTCAAATCTTCGATGGATGAAAATCCGAGTCGTACAGATTCATCGGGTGTATAACATAGAAACTTTCGGTGAGTGTAACTAGATTGAATGTGATTTCTAATAAGTCTTATGTTGTGTCACTAGGAAGTTGTGACTCATTACTGCAAATACTTTGGATGATTTGATGAAGAAGAAGTGAATGGACGGCAAAAAGAGCATTAATTCAAGCTTAATATGAAATTTGCAAGAAGAATAATATGATCAATCAACTAACTACGACCATCATGAAACTTCCTATGGATTTGGAGAAGCATCAGGTGGATAAAACCAGCATACGAAGAGAAACATTTTGTGAAATCCACCTATTGTAATAATTTGGATGAAGACGAAGACGTTGTAAAAATATAAAATCCATTTTTTTCTATTTCTTTTTTTTTAGTATGTTTAAAAAGAATAATTGATTTTTTGTGGATTATTATGTAAAAAATAATAAATAGATTGATAAAAATATTAGCCATATGTTTCTAAACCCTCGAGCTGTCTTCTTCATACCTAGAGGCCAAGCCACCATCGTCTCTTTCCCTTCTCTGCTTGACGAAGACATGTCTTCCAAAACTATGGCAGAGAAGGAGAACTCATCATCAGAAACACCGTCTCTGATTCCGTCACTTCCAGAAGACGTCATCATTGACATCTTAGCGCGTGTGTCCAGATGGGAGTATCCAACTCTCTCCCTCGTTTCCAAGCAGTTCCGGTCACTCGTTGCCTCGCCTGAGCTATACTCAAGGCGATCTTTGTTGGGCTGCACCGAACACTGCCTCTACATTGTTCTCTACGACAGAGAAACCAATCTTAACCGTTGGTATATTCTCCGCCAGAAAGCCAACGGTAGTCGCAGGTTGGTCCTTATCCCTTCACTTCCGACTCTGACTAGGCGTCAGAACTTTGTCACGGTGGGCTCAAAGATATACGTGATTGGTGGTATTACACCAAGTTGGTATAGCATAGACTGTACATCTCACACAGTGCAACCCCTTCCCAGCAGTCCTGTGCCCATGTCTTATACAATTGCTAACATCATCGACCAGAAAATTTACGTAATGGGCTGCATGCCTGACTTTAAGAATGGCATAATGTTGTTTAATACAAAAGCACATATGTGGGAGCCTGAGCTTTTAAAGGAAGACAATGAGGAGGAAAGTCAGCGCCCGGGCTTGCATTATGAAGTGTATGGCTGTGTGGTGATGGCTGATAAGATGTACGTGAGGGACCTTTATAGCAGCTCTGTTTACGACCCAAAGAAAAATATATGGAGGTGGGACGATATGCTGGATTCTAGAAATTGGATGAGCGCGTGTGTTGTTGATGACATATTGTACTACTATGACCATGGTAACAATTGGTTTGTTAATATTGTAAGAACGTATGATCCAGAGCAGAGGTGTTGGGGAGTGGTTAAAGGTTTGGAAGAGTTGTTGTCTAAGATGTTGAGTTTGTGGCGTATACACACTGCGAGTTATGGTGGGAATCTTGTCTTGTTTTATGCTAAACCAATTTCGAGAAGAGATGTAAACTCCAAGAGGGAGATTTGGTGTGCGGAGGTTTCGCTGGAAAGATGTCAGGGAGGAGAGATTTGGGGTAAAGTTGAGTGGTGTGGTCAGGTCTTGGATGCTAGGGATTCTATCGTTATGGAATCTCTAGATGTTATGGTTTGATGCATGAACTCTTCTTCATGTATAGGCATGAACACCAGCCTAAAAAGAATACTCTTTTGATGCTTTTTTTATCTAGCGTTATTTGTAAACTTAGGTTTGGAACATTATTTGCAAAACCCTTCCTTTCAGATATTTTAGATATCCCATAAAAGTGAGAAACAACTATATATTCTTATGTTATATAGCCTTGAGTAAAATAGTTTCATAAACCTTGCAAAAGCACAACATATGTCAAAAACCAAATAAGATTCTTGCTACACAAACAAAATTAAATGGCCCAATGCCCCTTCAAGTCTTCCCACAGTGTTCATCATTTTGGTGTCTTGTCATAAATCCACTTCTGCTTCACGTAAAAAGATTATCCTCATGTAGAATACTTAAAAAAATCAGCAATCTCTTCCACGCGTTTTTCAACCAAATTATAATCAGTTTTATGGCCATCAGTCTACTTGCAGATAATAAAAGTGAATGATCATCTCTACATCCTTTGTACAATGGTTGTTTCACTGCATCTAACATATCAAAAAATCTCATTGCTTATACATTGTGTTCTTTGCGTCTATCTTTTTCCTCAGTCATCGAAGGTAAATTTCTCTATATACATCATTTATCATTTGAACAGTACCTACACCATCTGTTCTAGGTTATTCTAACATATCCACAGTCTAAAATTTGCTACAATTAACATAATCAGTATCTCCATGAAGATACCAAATCTTGTAACCCGACATAAAGCCATTTATATATAAATGCTTCCAAACATCACTCTTCTTAATACTCCTATTTTTCTTACAAGAGAGTATTGACATTTCAACTTACGGGTTTATATCAATTCTGGTTGTGGTTGAGCAACCAACATGAATTTTCTGATACCATTTGCATATACTTGTGTAAGTAAACATGTCGTCGGATCCATAACAGGTTTATCCATCCACGAACAAAATAACTAGTATTTTTGTGCCTTGTTGTGAATGAGAAAAATGGTATTTATAGATGAATGTGGCCGACATTTTTGATGAATTTTTGACGGATTCCTGACAAAAATGACAAATCTATCGGGAAAACTGTTGCAATTTAAGAAAATTTCCCACGGTTATATAATAGTCATTAAAATTTAATTCGTCAAAGTTTCTAACAAATCCCAGTGAAATGTACATTTTCTTCGAAAATTACAACAGCTAGTTAATGGATCTATGGTTTCTGGGATATTGTCACCAATGGATGTTTTTGTCATAATATGTCAGTAATTACTGACGAATTACCATCAGGCTTGTTTTCATCTGTAATTACTAATTACTGATGAAGTCCCACCGAATATCCACTTTCATTATCCTTCATGTTTTGTCCATAATTCCTCAGTCTTTTCTGAGGAATTGCATTTCGTCTAGAATTCCATCAGGAAATACTATGTTTTCTTTTAGTGTGGTCCCAATCTTGGATTATTTCCAATCTTTAATTCATATTCCTTATGATTTATGATCTCCAATCAAATCCTTTCATATGCTTAATAGATCAATGTGTGTTCCAAAATTCAGCAGCAACAACAACATAATGATTTTTCACACATACCCATGTTGATCTCATGATCAGTCAGGTTTCTGCAAGAAAACAGAACTGTCATAACCCTTTCTTGTTAAAAAATATAAATTGTAACTAATATACCAAAGAAATTATACTAAATTAGAAAAATTGTGGACCCTTTTGTTTGTGGATCCTCGGGAATGCATTGTCCTTCCTAAGCCGCCATGGACATATAATATTCCTATGTAATTAACATCATAACCATCATTCTGATTTTCACTTTACGAGGTAGTCTAGTTTAGAGTTTGTTAACCAAATATTAGAAAATGAGCCATTCCAATTAAAAAACTGATGCAGCCATGGTTGAACCAAAAATTAACATGGAAGAGGTAGGACTTACTTAGTGGATGCAAAACCTGTGGATAAGCCTGGATAGATGCATGGAAAGCTTGAAGATGAACGAAACGCTTGAATGGAGCATAATGAGCTTATATTGGCTATGAAGAACAGGACAAACAAGCTGGAAAAGTTGTAGATCAGGCTTATGGACGACTTAGGCTTTTTCTCAGCCTAAAATAATATCAATATCCAAGTTGAGGATCCATTCTCTCTTCTTGAATGGACAGCCACGATATCAAGTTAAGAAGTCAGCCAGAATAATTAATATTTAGTTTTTAAAAAATTTAAGTTTTAGTTAAGTTTTAATTTTATTGTCTACAATTCTAGGACTTTTCGATTTCCTTCTCTTATACATAAAATCTAGTTTTTTATGAATAATTGATTCACCTTTTTTTATCGAAAACTACTTCTGAAAACTGTGATCCTTTGTTCAGTTTCTGAACATCGATTACTAGGAGTTCATTCTCTGCAAGCAAATTCCGTCCTTAATCTTTCTAGTGAGTTCATTCTCTCAATCAAGGGCACATCTACAAAAGTGTTGATCAATCCACAGATTCTCATTGAAGTTCATCATTTATCTCGACTTCAATCCATCAAACCCATCATCATCATCTATCTTTCAAACCATCAGATCATCTTTCAAAGAATCAAAGACAATTGAATCTCCTCACCAGGGGTTCATCAAAAACCCACCAAATACAATTAGGAAAAACATTTAATATTCGTAGCATAAGAAATTAACCTTCATCTTTTTGTTATCTTCTTTGGCAGTCGAAAGTCAAAGCTCAGAAAGATCACAAACTCGAAATAGTTTGGTCGACAATGCAACATGTTTTGAATTTACATTAACGATTTGAACTTATTAGATCAGAATCACTTTCTTATATGCAGACGTACAAATTCAATCACGGGTTTATCTCGTAATCAATTTCTCATATATGATATATATCTAATATTGTTTCCATATATTTGTATCAGTCGAAGATGATTTATCATGGTTAAGTTTTGTCATCTCCCATGTTTTTCGATCCTTTCATGGTTGGCATCTTCTATATTATATATATTTTTGGTTAATTGAGTCAATTTTCTTCAAAAATGGTTCAGATTCAGAATCACTATCAAAATGCCAACCATGTAGCAGTTTCTGGTGATGTGGCTGTAGTGGAGCTGTGGAGGCGGCCAGAATAGCACAAGAGATGATGGCATCTCTTTACATCGACGATATGGTCATGGACAACTGTTTGAAGCGTTTAGCCAAGTGGTAGAAGAGATGAAATGGCAAACCGAACATAATTTTTGTTTTTTTGATGAAATTTATCTCTAAGAACATTAAGTAACAGTAGAAATTGATCATTGGGTGGTGGGGGGGGGAGGGTCGAGGAATTAATGTGTGAAAATTGATTTCCCGCCATTAGTACCCGACTGACCCAACTGGAGTAGCAGAACGACACCCTGGCCCTAACGAGAGAACCTCGTTTGGTCTTCTATGCGCTTGAAGCTACGATCCGATGGAGAGACGAAGAGTTGCAGACAAGCGGAAATGAAACATTCTAGGACCAATCATGATATGGCCCAGACAAAACACGAACCCAGACTGTGAGGGAACCAGACAGATGGAAGAGAGCCTCCGAAGAAGAAGGAAGCTCCTCCATAGACGACGAGGTTTCCCGCAGCATAGAATCCCCTTACGCTTATACCCCAAACAACAGGAAACCACACAACCACCAGAAAGGTATGGGCGCGCACCGACACAACCACCATCCATTGAACAGAAAACAAAACTCCATCACGGTGTCTCAGTTAAGAAGACATCGCCGCACCACTCCACAACAGCAACACCACTACTCTAACATATAAGGAACAGAGGAGAGAGCCTGGATCCAACACTCACGTGCCGCCAACACGAATGACTCCTGCCAAATCTACAAAATGAAAACGAGAACTGCCTTTGTCAAAACCTAAAAGCCGACTCACCAAACCCAAAACCACTGATGACTTGTTGGAATTCCAGAAAGGAGCTTCAAGACCATCGGAAATCGCCCTCCCCGAAGCAGAGCGAGGGTACCGCCGCGAAGTCATCTTCCAGAACACTGAACATATCGCCACCAATAGAGAAGAGGAGACGGAAAGCAAAATGAAAACAAGGAGGAGAGAGGAGCTCCCGACGACAGCGGAGATGCCAAACTTCAAAGCTTAGGGAAGCTTATTTTTCGCCTTTGAAAGAGGAGAGAGCTGTTTTTTTTTCCATTCCCTCACATGGGAGATGCTGAAAATACTGTGCATCAGGAACGCATCATCATGTTTGCTTTATGGTGTAGCGATTTATGTTTTGAACATTTATATGTCAACATCTCTTGTGATTAAACTTCTCTTTCAAACTTCTATGAATCATGTTTTTGAGTATAAGAAATATACCCAAAACTTCAAAAAGAGTACATAATTAAAAAAGAGATCAAACATTCAAAATTTATATAGGAAATACAATAGACCAAGCATCCAAATGCAACACCAAAAAGGATCACAAATACTCAAGAACATGTAAAAACATCCAAAAAAGGAACCACTTACTTGAAATATTCAAAAAGAAAAAAAACTGCACAGAAAAATAAATAAACTCTCGTCATTCATAGAGCAACTTAGCCAATAATCTGCTTCTTTGGACGTTTCCTTAGTTTGCTTGCAATGCAGTTGAAGAAATGTCTTACACTTCTACTTGATCTTCCATCTAAGCTCTCAACTTCCATCTAAGCGCTCAATCCTAAAATTTAACAACGGAAGAAAAAAACAATAATTTGATTATTGAAAACTATTCCTATCTCTAACTTCTTTCTACAAATCTAATTATTAATTTTTTTCTTGGATAGTTGGCAAATAAACACAAAGGGGAAATTTGCCCCAATAACCAAACAAAAAACCTAAATTCACTAACTATCTAAAAACACTCCCTCTCTCCTACTTTCTCTTCCTATTTCTCTCTAACTTCTTTCTACAAATCTTATTATTAATTTTTTCTTGGATAGTTGGCAAATAAGTCCATTAATAAGACAACAATCAATGAATGGATTCCAAAAGGTTCTTGTACGGTTCAAGTTATTTATAAGAAAAGGTAAATGTAATTAATATTTTTCTCAAATATTGGTTGCACATTCTAAAATCAATGCCAGTGACCAGGGGTACGCTACCTTCAAAATGTATGTTGTCTTCAAGAAACTTGAACAAAGCCTGGATGTTTTTTTCTGGTAATAGTCTAGATAGAAACTTTGGATGTCACGTACATCACAAGGGCGCAATTTTCCATTCCCAAGTGTTTCATCATTCTACATTTGAGTGTTGTTTACTAACTAACATAGGTATGCAATCCGAGGATGGGTGGGATGCATAACATGACCCACGCGAAGGATCGTTGTAACCTCCCGAACAGCTGATGGCACAACCTCACTGACGGGAAGATTATTAGCGTTAGCTGCCATCTTTAAATCCTAAAAAAGTGATTTTTATCACATAATTTAGCCACACGAAACACGGAAAAAACGGCCGAGTACCTCAACTATGGTCATATTGCATATTGGTACCTGATCTAATTAAAATTTAAATTTGGTATATGAACTTATAAAAAACAGTTTTTACGTACATGCAACCGACACCATGTCAGGTAACCGGAGATCAAACCCAGGTATCTCATAAATAAATAATACATCATTAATCACTTGTGATAATATAAAATATCATTTATACATGCAAATAAAAACTATATTACCTTTTAAATTAGGGGTTCCTCTTTTTTCATTAACATCAGCAAATGTCAAACAAACAATAAATCTCAAACTAAAATTTATTTTATAAATATTTATTTTCTAATATTGTGTTAAAATTTTATATTTATTTATTTAATATTTGTTATTGTTAAAAATGTCTTACATTCTTGGATTTATTATTCAGTTGAGACAATACTGAATTTAATAGTATTGAATATTTTAATGTTGTAAAATATTTATTTTTTTTATTTCACGTCCTTAATAATCTGATCATTTTCTAAATTTTCCTAATAATATATGTTTATCTAATGTTTTATCACTTTAAAAAAAACATAATAATAAATTAAACTTATAACAAATGTTCTCTCTCTCTAAGTTATTTTGATAATGGTGGATCCTTACTATGGCAATATGAAGCATCACAAAAAGGAATATATTGGCTCTATGCAGTGGCAGACGGAAACCATGGCATACCAAAAAAGTGTGTTTGTGGTAGACCAGTCATAGTGGGACCGGAGGGCAAGAAAGGTGATACTATGTGTACAAAGTGTTTCACGTGAGAATCGATGATTACAGTATGTTCTGAATGAAAATCGTTGTGTACATTTACAAAGTATATGTTCTCTTCTCCTTGATGATGGCTTGCACATTCAAATATATTGTCTTCAAGCTCTCGAAGATTACGTGACTATATTAAAGAGCCGAATGGAGCTGCAATATAAGATTACGCAAATGCATGAAGAGATAGCAGAGATGAAGGAATTAGTGAAAAGTTCTCTTTAAAACCTATGTGTGTTAGGTTATGAAGACTCGTTTGTGTTATAAACTTGTCTATGTTATGAACTTATCTATGCTATGTCTGTTGTTATCTTTGTTGTAAAACTCTTATGTCTAATTATCTATGTTACCTTTGTGTTACGAAACAACATCATATATAGTCTAACCTAGTTTCACATAGTTATACTAGTAAAACAACGGGTCGACGAGCTATCTTCCCATGAGAAGTATTGTATAGCACCAAATGTACACCAGACTACCTGCTATTTATCCTCGAGAATAAAGTTCAAAACCTATTTCCCCACCAAGTTCAAAACAAATTTCCACTGAACTATGATCCCGTGCTATTTACCCTCGAGAATAAAGTTCAAAACCCTATTTGGAGTCTTCTATGTATGTCTAGATTGTGTTTTAGAGTCTTTTCAGGTCAAGGTACGTTTTGGAGCATTATGGAGATAATGGAGCTTGGTAGAACATTTAGAGAAGATATCCAGTAGTTGTTCACAATCAGCTAAGTTAGAGTCGAGGTCAAGCCTGACGATCGATCGACGGTGCACACTTCCTTTCGATCGACGGTTTACTCGCAGAGCAATTGGTCGACTTCAAGCCCAAGTCAAGATAATTTACAAGAATGCCCCTGGACGAGTTTTGACATAGTTTATAAAGGTCTTGTCATTGTTTAGGCACAAAGAACAAAAGACAGAGATTTTATAGCATAATATTATTTAGAATTTTTAGTAGGTTTAGGAAGTTGATCTAAACTCCTTCAGAGATTTGTATTGGAACCCCATTATCTATTATATGCATTTTATTATTTTGTTTATCATGTTTTCTATGATAATGTCTGAGTAATTTTGTTGTTAGATTTAGGCTTCATTATGGTATTGATGAATTAGCCCAAAAATAGGATTGCTAGGATGAAGAGATATCCATCTTTGGAATAGTATTTAATGCTTGTGTTCTAGAGTAGCTAACTAGAACCCTGAACCTAGGACATAGACAACTACGAGAGTAGGTTCTTTGCATGAATTGATTCCATTGAGTTAGGTTGTTAGATACATGTGAGAGCTGGTTTAAATAACCTAGCGGACGAACTTCATGTCCGATAACCATCGATCGACACTAGGCCTTCGCCGTCGATCGATGGTCGACTTCTCTGTTCGCATACGAGAGTTGGAACGAGAGGGGGTTGAATTGTAATTAAGGTCCCTGCATATGCATAAATTTTTGCATCCTATCAATTATAATTCACTTGCCTGAAACTCTAGATCTATCTTTTCCTTATTTAAATCAGTTAACTTATTTCGACAATTTCCTTTTTTGGAATAAAACCCTCATTACAAACTTCCTATTTATATATTGCCTAGCTTAGGTTTTAAAATTCAGAAATCTATTGTGTGTCCTCGCTTTTGTGGATTAGATCCCTAAGTACTACAATTTGACTTCTCTTGGCAAGAGTAGTTTATAAGGTTAATTTGATAGATAGTCTGCTTAATTATAAACCTTAACACGCATGTTGTCAAGGTCTAACGTAGAGCACGGTGAGTGTGATGAAGAAGAAATTGGTTCGGGTTGTCTGGTTTTAGAGCTAGTTTGTTATGTTTATTATGTGAGACATTGGTGGTTGGTAATGTTTGTGTCTATGTAAGAAAATTGTGTTTGGTATTGATGCTATGTAAAAAATGTTAATTTTCATGCTTTTGAGACAATTAGTTGAGAAGGAAGAGGTTTGAACACATAAGAAGGATAAATTATCTTGGTTTGAACAAAATGTATGTTAAAATACTAATACCATCCAACAAAAGCCGATAAATAGTTTAGAAAAGATCACAAAAAAGCGCAAAAAATGACCACCCAACAAAAGCCGAGAATACATAAGACAGGACCATTAGCACATGTCCTCATATCCAATAATAACATGACAGCCATAACCACCTTGAGAAGCAATCTGAGAAGTGTGTTAAGAAGCTGGAGAATAAACTTGAGGAGGACCTTTAGAAGCTGGAGAAGAAACTTGATGAGGAGGACTCTGAGAAGCCTGCAAAAGAATTTGATTAGTCGATGTAAATACAGATCGGTGAATCAAAAAAATTATCACAAACCTGATTCTTCGTGTGAAACCTAGAGTTGTGATCAGAAACTCCAAAAATTCCACAATACGTTTCTTCTGCTTTTGGTTGTTTCTTGGTTGGAGATTCATTTACCCCTTTCTTCCTTTGCTTATTTAATTTGGTTATCTTCTTCTTTCCAGGTTGAGGTGGCTCTACATTACATTAAGAACAGAACATTAAATAGAGAACTTAAAATTTTAAATTTACCTTTGTGATCATGGGAAATGACTGAGCGTTTAGCAATACGAGCTACTGTTAGTCGCCTAATTGTCTCCACCATTGGAACAAACAGCTTCTCTCTTGCATTTGCTATCATGCATTGAAGGACTTAGTAATTCTCCACATCTTCACAGTAACTTCCTAATTTGTAGAAGGCTCTACACCATGTTCTTTGTTTCATCTTTAGTACATCTTCATAGACCTCACTATTTTAGTTGAAAATACCGTCCAAGTGTTGTTGGTACTCAGCTTCGTTGTAGCTCCATGCCAAACTCCATACATATGGCTTCATATCCTTTTTACTCCCATATTTCTTCTTCAAATTTCCATAGATGTATATGACATACATTATATGCTCTATAGCTGGTAGATTTTGCTGAACCGTGCTGATCAGTCTCTTTTGACTATCTTGACACCAAGACAAAACTGTTGCCATCCTTCAAATGCAAGTCATGCTTCAATTTTCCCACAAACCATAGCCAGATGTCTATATTTTCTACTTGGAAAATACACCAAGCTATAGGATATATAGCATTATCCGCATTTCTTCCCAACGCAACCAATATATAACCCTTGATATTGTGTTTCATGAAGCAACCGTCAACTCCTATCAATGGCCTACAAGTCTCCTTCCACATTTTTCTAATTACATCAAAGAAAAAATAGAACTGGTTAAACTCCTCTTGCTCACTTGCATTAATCAATGCATCAATCTCTACTGAGGATTCTTTGTTTGATTGAATAATCTCTGCATCATAATCTTGGAGTCTTGCAAATTGGTGTTCATACTCACATTCAAGCCACTTCAATGTCTTATTCCTAGCTGCCTGACATTGAGGCCTAGATACTGTAATTCCCCACTTCTCTTGAACCATTTCCTCTATCTTCACGGGCATATAATACTCTGGTTCCACCCTGATTTTATCCACAAACAACAGACCAATATGTGGAACTTTCAACATTTCACATGTTCCATTAGGTACACACGAATCCTTATCAAAAAACAAACTAACTTTCCAGACATTATCACGTGAAAGCCTTGAAGCATATACTTTCCATTCGCAATGTGACTTTCACATTCATTTCCTTCAACTACATTAACTCTACCAACACACTGAAATCATATCTTATCTTTATCTTACTTGTATAGCTTCATGTTTCGGCCAGTTTTGAGAGCATAATCTAGAGCACAATCCTTGAAAGCCACTCCATTGAAGAAGTTATGATCCTTGAACGAGCGTACGTTACTACGCCTCACAGGAGTCCTCATCTTTGGTTTCTTCTTAGCTTCATCATCCTCGTGTGAACTATCACTCTCACTTTCCGGAATCTCATCATGTTGAACTGGTAGCTCGTCGACAAAGTCCTCAACCAATTGTTCGATCTCAAAGGCATCTCTCTCTCTACAGATTCTTCATAAAACTCGCCCTCTTCGTTTCCATGGAACACCAACTGCAACATCACGATTCCTTTCTCCCGATTTCAATCTTTAGGTTTTTAAATTTGGGAATTTTTCGTTTTACGGTTTTCATTTGGACATGACTTTCATTTAGGGTAGATTTTTATCAAGTCAGGTTAAGATTCTTAGGATCTTGGGGTTTTAATTAATTTGTGGGTCATAGTCGGTGTAATCCGGTCTTTATCCGGTTATTCATTGGCTTAACATGGTTTACGATTTGTTTAAAAACAGTAAACCAATAAATCGATTTTGTGGATTTTTAGATTTTGATCTTTATAATTGTGGGGAATTTTTGATAAAAATTTTACTTCGTTGAGGAAATAGGTTTCAAACTTTATTCTCGTAGACAAATAGCATGGGATCATAGTTCGGTGAAAATTTGATGCTATATGATACTTCTCGTAGGAAAATAGCTCGTTGACCCTAAAACATCACCATAGTTTCACCTAGTATCACATAGTTATACCAATAAAACATCATATTATTTTGGGTCGACGAACTATTTCTCCACGAGAACTATCATATAGCATCAGATCCCCACCAAACTATGATTTAGTGTCAAATCTCCATGATTTGAAAGTTATAAACTTATACCTCCACAAATTTACAATTTCGAATGTATTTCTTCCCGAACCGATACTTCTAAAGTTAATTACCCATAGACCATGGTTTGAATTGGTTTATTATTAACCAAAATAGTTTGAACTAGCTAAACCAAGTCAAATTCATTTAAAACAATTTTTATTACATAATATTGTTTCTCTTCTTGTTGAAATTTCAAAATATAGATTTTTTGAACTTGAAAGAAGTTTTAGGTTTATATTTTGTGTTTTCTAAAATTTAAAAGAAAAAAAATTACATCAAGATTTCATTTTTATGAAGTTTAATAAATCACAATGAACATATAAGCTTGTTAAATTTGTGTTTTTTGTTTTGAAATTTGAAAGAAAAAGATCAAATTTTGATTAAAAATATATGACAAAAGATCTAATTTTTATTAATAAATATCCATAATTTCATAACTTTTTATGTTATTTATAAAAATTGATTTACGTCAAAATTCAACAAAACATAA
The DNA here is from genome assembly GCA_905132765.1 of Moricandia arvensis. NCBI lineage: Eukaryota > Viridiplantae > Streptophyta > Magnoliopsida > Brassicales > Brassicaceae > Moricandia > Moricandia arvensis. Next base: position 75,848 of record CAJHQP010000231.1, on the reverse strand, counting down.
ATCTTTCAAATTAAAAAAATTTGACATAACTTTTATGTTTTGTTGAATTTTGTAAAAAATAATTCTCGTCAAAATTCAAAAAAAAAAATAGATCTTTGGACATATATTTTTATCAAAATTGATTTTTCTTTCAAATTTCAAAAACAAAACGCACACAAATTTAACAAGTTTATTTGTTCATTTTGATTTTATTAAACTTTATAAAAGTGAAATCTTGATGTAAAGTTTTTTTCTTTTAAATTTTAGAAACACAAAAAGATAAACCTAAAACTTCTTCGAAGTTCAAAAAAACTACATTTTGGAATTTCAATAAGAAAAAAAAACAATATTCTGTAATAAAAATTGTTTAAAATGAATTTCAGTTTGGTTTAGCTGGTTTAAACTATTTAGTTAATAATAAACCAACGAAAACCATGGTCTATGGGTAATTAAGTTTCGAAGTATCGGTTCAGGGAGAAATACATTTGAAACTATTAATTCGTGGAGAAATAAATTTATAACTTTCAAATCATGGAGATTGACACTATGTCATAGTTTGGTGGAGATTTGATGTTATATGATAGTTTTCGTAGGAAAATAGCTCGTCGACCCTATTAGTTTCACCATAGTTTCACATAGTTATCGTCGTATAATAACATGATTTTACTTAGTAATTCTAGTATTAAGAAGTCAAGTAAGAAATAATAAAAGCATTGTTTAAGAGTAGTACCAATCCAAACAACAGCCAACAAAAATTGTATTTAGTTGGGTCGACGAGCTATTTTTCCATGAGAACTAACTAATAGTTGTCTGAAATAAAACTACAAGCAACATAAGTTTAAAACATGTATCATCTCATTTTTGCTTCTTTGACCTCGCTGTTGGCGTGCTCAAGTTTCATCTAGGGTGTGGATCGTCTTTTTAACACCCTTTTCTTTTTCTTTTTCTTCAACCTTAAGTGAGTCTTAGCATGTTACCTCAACATGAGCACCCCAACCCCCTTCACTTTCTACATTTTCCTCCACATGAACATTCCTAGCATATAATAACTTTTGTACATAAGCTTCCAATTGTGTCATATAATTACATAAGCTCCACATGAAGAGTCTTATGTCAAATCCATCAACTTTTTCCTCAATTTTATTTATCCACTCTCCCATTTTTTTATTTTATGCTGCTAACGAGTTTTACCAATTTATTTACCTTTACCGTGTTCTTTGGTGTTTCAATGGTGGCTCTTGTCTCAATCACAAATTTCTTAAGGGAAGGTCTTTTCGGGCAGTCATGTCGTCGTCGAACATCTCTCGAAACTAAAAGAGCATCTTTATCGGGTGAAATCCTTTTGGGGTTTCTATATTTTTGTTTTTTTTTTTTTTAGAAAAAAACAACTAATTGCGGGCCGCCACGTGTCGTGGGGCCCGCAAAACAGTATCAGAAACTTGCCCAAATCGTTTCTTGTTTCCCGACTTTTAGCACCGGTTTTCTGAAAAAAAAGGGACCCACCACTTTAAAACCCCCTTTTGGAAACCGCGATGATGATGCTCTAATGTTATGGTTTGATATGCGTGTACTATTTTTCATATATGCATGAACTTGTTCTTATCTAGCGGTTTTTTTTTGTAAACTTAAGTTTTGAACATTCTTTGCAAAGCCCTTACTTTCCAATATGTAAGATATCCGAAAACACAACAGAATAAGAATCTGGCTACACAAAATAGAATTAAATGGTCAAAAAACACACAAGAATCATTCGGAGTAACAAGGCTCAAAGCTTATTTTCGTACAATAAAGTACACATAGAGAAACCATATACATTGTCTCGTAACAGAAAACAAACTCAAACATTGGTCCCAATCTTGAAGTTTTACCAATCCTTAATGTAATATATCTCTTGATTGATGATCCCCAAGCCAAATTCTTTCATATGCTTAACAGATCAGTGTGTGTTCCAGAGTACAACAGCAACAACAACACAATGACTTCCACACAGGTTTTGGTAATCTCATCATTTGGCTTGCTCTTAGACCCTGCACTGCATTGCCGTCACTCCAAGAACATCCCTCATCTCAGATTGTCTCACAAACACAAAGGCCATGAGAAGCTCGAGAGATTTTCTCACTACGTTGGTAAAATCAATCTACATTTATCATCTTTGAAGTCTCTATGATCAATAGATTTTATAAGGAAAGGGTGTTTTTGTCTCCTTTCTCATTTTTCAGTGCGGCAGATAGGATCACTAGATTATAAGATAATGTCATCATCTCTGCAAATTAGCCAATGAGTACATCAAGAAATCAGATTGCTGTGAGGAAGACATTTACAGCTTCTTCTCTGAAGAGCCTGATGCTGATTTTCTCTTCATTAAGGAGTTTGAGAGGTGTATTCTCAGTTACTTTGATTACCACTGGATCCATGTTGATCTCATGGTCAGTCAGGTTTCTGCAGGAAAACAAAATGGGAGCTGTATGTGATGTCATACTGAACTATTGGGAACGCATAGGAGAAAGACAAGAAGATGGAAGGGAGAGAAAGCCATACAGGATAGAGTTAGTTGGAGTTGTATGTGATGATTAGCAGTAATTCGTGGGCATTAGGTGAGAGTGTCCCAAGTGATGTTTTGAAAATAGTTTTGAAACAAGTGTCTGTCTTTCTCAACATAAGGTTTTGGCTTAACCATGTATATAAATGCAGGAGAGCAATAATGTGTAGAAGAGCTGCTTGGGTTAGATCTCAGCTGAGATCTCACAAGAGGTTTGCTAGAGGCTTTACTGCACCAATGCTAAGGTTGTCCAAATCCATGGTGAAACAACTGTGGTTTTGTGGAGATGATAGGACGGAGCGAAAAGGAAAAGACATTGCTGGTGGATCCAGAGGAGATAGACTGTTTGAAGATCGTAGGGAGGTTAAATGAGAATGCAGATTCTATCTAAACCTTGCTTGTGAAGCATTTTTCTTTCTCCTTCCAGGTTCAACACTAAACATACTCAATACAGAAAGTGAAAAGATTCAAACAATGTCACCAGTGAGGAAGACAAGAGAAGTGCATCGGTTTACTTAGCTTTGTGTCCTGGTATGTCACATTCTCTTATGTAACACACCTAAAACAATCAAACAAAGGCCTAAATTGGTATTACTAGATCAGAAAGCTTAAAAGCAGAGACCAAAGAGAAATTTAACAAGCAATACCAAGCTAAAGGGTAAAAAAAAACATTGAATGTAAGAGATGTTTTAAGTTGTCAAGTGCATCATAAGATTCAGAGAAAGGTATGAATCTCACCTTAACTTTACCAAGTTTATTGTTCTTAAGATAGACCCCTTGCTTCAAAGCATAATAATTTATCTGCACATCCCTCATGAGCAATGAAACAAGAACGGAACACTTCAGGTTCATTCAAAGACAAGTTCAGACAGACCAATATGAAGAATAAACCTAACAGAAGCACATATCTTTTGAGTTTTGAACGAAGACACCATCACATTTTAGCTACTGATTAAAAACGCTTCATTTCAGACAAACCAAAAGAATTACAAGAAAAAGGTTTCGAGAAGAAACCAGAAAGAAAAAACTATGGAAAGCAAAGCAAGCCCCTTCAAGGATGATTCAATTATACAAGACTACCCTAAAGCAGCTAACCACCACCATATCCTAAAACCCATCTTCCTCACTTCTTCACCTTCCTTGTAGAAGCCCTTTTTGCCGGAGACTTCACAGTCTTCGCCTTCACACTCTTAACCGGAGCCTTCTTCTTAGTCACAGCCGCCGCTTTCTTAGCAGGAGCCGCCTTCTTCCCTGGAGATGTTCTACTCGAAGTCCTTGAAGCTTTAGCAGGTCTCTCCTTAGCCTTAGGCTTCGCCGCAACAGCTTTGGTCTTGGACACAGCAGCAACAGTCTTTGTCTTAGATTTAGGTTTAGCTGCGACTTTAGCCTTTGGCTTTGCAGCTACAGCAGCAGGTTTCTTAGTTCCTTTAGCTGCTGGTTTGGCTTTAACCGGAGCCTTAGCTGCAACTTTACCCTTAGGTTTAGCTGCAGTTGCTGGTTTCTTCTTAACCGGAGCAGACGCCGCCGGTTTAGCTGCTGCGGATTTAGCAGAGGGAAGTTTGAATGATCCTTTCACCTTAACCAGCTTCTCAGAAGCAACGAGTCTCTTGAGGTTAACAAGCAGAAGCTTCCTGAAGGTAGGAGGAAGAGACTTCTCCTTCTCCTCGATGAACTTCTGAATCGCGTATTGACTAGATCCAGTTCTCTCCTTCAACGTCGTGATTGCATCTTTAATCATCTGCATCAATTCAAAATTAATTACGAATCTGAAATCGATAAAAGCTTTAAGATCGAAAAATGAATCTAGTACCTCTTCGTATTTAGGGTGAGATGGAGAAGAAGCTTTCTTCTTCGGAGCCTTCTCTGCAGGCTTCTTCTTAGGTTTAACTTCGTTCGTCTTCTTCGCTTTACCGCCCTTCGCCGCTGGAGCAGCCGTCACCGCTGCTTCTGAAGCAACGTTGGTCGGAATGTTTTCTGCCTCTGCCGACATTTTTTTCTAGGGAGTTGAAGTGATTGATGGAATGTAATGAGTCAGAGAAGATTCTGGTGAGGACGACGATTGCTTCGGACATGTTTTTATAGTCAGATGTGTCTGAGACAGACGTTTCATTCTTTGCTCTGATTGGTTAAGACAACGAGTACGCGGATCGGTGTAGCCACTCAGGTTTGAATTACAGCCGTTGGATCTTATGCTATCGACGGTGTGGAGATAAGGATTGTAAATGTAAGGATGAGGAGGTTAATAGATGTGGATAGGTGTTTTGTTTATGTTTGGTGTGCTTTTAGCCTCGATTGATTTGATCATAACTTGAGTTATACTTGATGGAATTCAATTTTGTTTTCATCATTGGGTAGATAATTCTGTAAGGTTTCTTTTGAATATCTATGCGTTTTAAATGGATTATTGTAGGATGATAAAATTGGTTTTGAAGCAAGGTTGGTCAAAAATATGGTTTGTTTTGATAGTATTGATGTATATTTGCTTTTCTTGAGAATGCTTGGGGGAATATTATCAATGTTTGTATTCATTGGATACTACACTAATCAAGGAGTGTAATGAATCAAGAATTATTAAAATCAGATCATTTTTTGGTGGGAAGTCATGCTATAGAATCCGATCATAGATGACCATCTTCTAGTGTATGGTTGCCACACAACTTGTTGCATGTGTGATGTGTCTATCTTCAAAAATGTCATAACTCAAGTAACCAAATATGTATGCATTGGTTCATTGTACATAATTTTATATTCATTACATCGTGTAATGATTCTAGATTAGATTTGTTATAAAAACTCAAATTTGTATGACTTAGCGAGGCATGTGTAGTTTAACAATAATGATGATGTATGCAAGTATGCAACTATGCATCTTGCTTCTAAAAGCATACAAGTACTTTTATTACCAATGGAATTATATGACATTCATTGGCAAACATAAATCTTTATCATGAATACGAAACTCAAATCTTACATTGCTATATACTTTTTTTATCTAACGAGTAGTAATATATTCTACATTTGGAATATTGATACTTCCTGCATTTTTTACGTGTTCTCATATAAATTTCGGCGTAATTTAAGGTTTACAGATTTATAATCAAAATGATATTAGTAATTTCATTTTTCAAGTTGATGATTAATGATATACATATGCGTTTTTACATTCTTACAGAGTTAATTTCCCACATCATGTATAACTGGAGTTGAAAATACACAATGATCAATTTTTTCGTCACAAAACACCATGATCAAATAAACTGAATCCAAGTCACATATACATCAAACTTTTTCTAGTTTTAAACCTAACCCAATTCAAATTAAAAACGAATAAATTGACCTAAAACTAATTTTCATTCAGGAAAAAAAAGAAAGAAGAACTGGTCTATAAACTTATGATCGATCTGATCATAGTTGAATAATTCCCGATTTACATACACTTATATAAGGGCAAACGGCTACTCCTAATAAATAAATTCAATCAATATATACAAATAATACAATAGTAATTAGTAAGCCATTAAGTAAGGCAAGAACTTTTAATCTCCCTTTGACATTCCACCAATCTCTCATCATATATTAATTGCGTTCTAATGGTTTGCCCTCGGAAGTCAATTACATTTTTACGTTTGCCAGTGGAAGCTAATGTTGAATTCAATTTACACTTTAAGTTTCTAGATTTATAAAGTATAGAGTTTAGACTCCTATAAACACCATTAATAACATGCGAAACGAACACGACAGTAAAGATGGAGATCCGAGGGCGCTGCAGACGGCGAGGAAACTGACGGACAGTGAGAAGGCTTCATATCATTCTCAGGAGAACTTCAACTTCATATCTCTATTGATATTCTTGGTTTTTTATGAACTAGTGAGTCGCAGAGATCACCAGTGATACGAAGACGACGGAGAAGGCAAAGATCCGAGGGCGCTGCGGACGGAGAGGAGACTGACAGACGGTGAGAAGGCTTTAAAGAGATTCGACTCCATCTTTCTATTGATCTCCCTGGTTTCTTATGAACCAGTGAGACGAAGAGATCGTCAGTGACTTTGTAGTGATCAAGGCTCCTCCCATTCTTCTCGACAACGTAACAGTACATGTTTCTTCATCCTATACAGATTGACGTTAAGACACGATCCGATACGGATTTTTCTCTTTACGGTTTGGAAGGGGGTATGTAACCGTGAGGTGTGGGGTTTAATCGGGCTCGAGTTCGTTTAGACTTGAAGCTAAGACGAGGAAAGTGCAATATAACAAGAACATGTTGAACAAGTTGCTCATAAGAACGGATTGCTCATACAGAAGCCTAGGAGAGTTCTGGTTGATCATACGGAACGTGACGACGTGGAACAAGGGTTAGAAAGCGTTATGTTCATAAGACATTTGGTTCAACGATGGATAGGTTCCGTTCTGCTCATATGGCAGATACGAAAGGAAAAAAAATTTGCTATCGATGATGATGATGAACCGATTCAGCTCACCGATCAAGATGAATCACACATTATTAAAGACTATCCTCGATCTCTGATAGGAAAGATTCTTAATCCTAAGAAACAAACGGTGGAAAATCTTATAAACACCATGATTGCTCAATGGAAGATGCATGATAAGTTCACGGCAAACGTTCTAGGGAATGGAAAGTTCTTATTTAACTTTGCTACTCAAGAGGATCTGCAATCGGTCTTACGCCAAGGTCCTTTTCACTACAACTTATGTATGTTTGTGCTTGTTCATTGGGAACCAGTAGTTCATGATGATTATCCATGGATTATCCCATTCAGAGTGGAGATAACAGGAATCCCGCTACATCTTTGGACGATAAAAAATCTAAAGAACATTAGAGGTTGCCTGGGTCGTATTGACACAATTGATTTGTCTGCGGAACGCATGCTAATAGATGTGGACTCAAGGAAGCCACTGAAGTTTCACAAGAAGATAGTCTCTCCGGAGGGAGATGAAGTCTCTATACAAATAAAATATGAAAAACTATTCAAGAATTGCACTACCTGTGGGATGATGACTCATGAAGGATCTTATTTTCCGATGAAAGAGTCTAGAGTGGTAGCCCAAGGAAGCAGGCCAGGGGTATTTTCTAGGGTGCAATTGCCTAATGCTGAAGTACCTCGACAATCGTCGTTGCGAGATCAGAACTCTGAGAATGATCAGAGAGCATATTGCACGATAAGACTAGCCGATCTCCTAAAGATGCCCAAATGAGGAATGTTCGAGGGGATTCACAGTCTATAGTTAATGCGGCAACTAGAGAGCGAATCTTGATTTCAAAGTCATCTCGCTCCGTTCTTCACTACGAGCCATACACAAGGAGACATCCGCATGAGGAGAGAGATAAATAAGCAAGAAGAAGGCACATGGATTCTACGATTGGTTCTCATGAGTCTTATGCTCAAGGGAAATATTCGGGAAACAATAACAACAAGAAGCAATCTCCTCGTGAAAAACAAAAGGAAATGATGGAGGATCAAATGGGAAGGAAGAGGTTGGCTAGTCAGATAGTTACTCCATCACATTTGCATATCCAGAGAGATGCTTATGTTACAAAAAAAGATAAAGGTGCGACTCGTTCTTTAACTTTCTCTCCTATGGAAAAAGCTCTACCTGGTGATGATCAAGTGATTGGGACCCTGAAGGATATGGAGTTCAACGAATCTAACAGTAAGAATGAGGATCGAAGTGGTGAGCCAGTGGATTATGGGGATATGGATGAGGACTTAATTGGAAACGAACTAATGGAACTGGAAAGTGGAATAAAGAGCGGAGAAGGTGCAAAAGATGTTTTTGCAGAGGACTGGGTCGAAGCTAGGGAAAGAAAGAGCTCTCTCATCGGGAAGTCTCAACACGACGTATTGAATCATCCAGGGAGAGGGAACGCTTTGGCTCTCACCATCCAGGTGCAGCTAAAGGTTCAAGAGGCAGTCATCGCATGCATAATGGTTTGAAGGGGCCCAAGAACACCTCCCACCAGCATTCATGAGGACACTCAACTGGAACTGTCGAGGGATTGGGAACGACTTCACAGTTCAACTCCTTAAGGAGATGTGTCAGAGGCATCACCCATGACTTTTGTTCCTTTCTGAAACGAAGAATAAAAGGCCATTATTGCAGGAAATTCAGGCCAATTTAGGGTTTGATCACTTGTTTATCATTGAACCACTTGGTTTTAGCGTAGGTTTAGCTTTGTTTTTAATGGATGAATTTCAAATAAAAGTTTTGTTTTCGAAAAATAGAATGATTGATGTTGAAGCAATCATTGATGGACTAAAATTTTTCATGACGTTTGTTTATGGAGATCATGTATTAGAACGTAGAGAACAAGTGTGAGAACGTCTTCCACGTTTTTCCACTACAAGAGTTGGTCTTTAGTTTATGATATGCGATTTTAACGAAATAATCGATCATAATGAAAATGAGGGAGGAAGGAGACGCTCATATAGCTCTTTTCTACCATTTAGACAAATGCAGAAGGATTGTGGTATGCTGGAATTTATATTTACTGGAACATGTTTTCATGGGTTGGAAGAAGAGGAAATTTTGGAACCGTTAGATGCCGTCTTGATAGAGCTGTTGAGAATGAGGAATGACATGAGAAATTCCCACATACATCAGTACCATATCTGAGGTCATTATGGCACCCCGGATCACTGATACAAATATATGCCTCATTCCAAAACGGATAAAACTACAGATGTGTCCAAGTTCAGACCTATTAGTCTATGCAATGTAAGCTAAAAATAATATCTAGGGTCTTATGCCATAGACTCAAGAAGGTTCTGCCGAGTCGGATATCTGAAACCCAGTTAGCTTTTGTAGCTGAAAGACAAATAACAGATAATATTATGATTGCTCAAGAGATGTTTCATACATTAAGGACTAAACCAAGTGGAAGAGATAAAAGAATGGCAATAAAAACAAACATGAGAAAAACCTATGATAAATATGGAGTGGAAGTTCATTGAGGCGGTAATGAGGAAAATGGAATTCTCAAGTACTTGGATTGACTGGATTATGCGGTGCATTACCACAGTTAAGTACAAGGTACTAATGAATGGACAACCTAGAGGAAATATAGTACCAGAAAGAGGACTACGTCAAAGAGATCTTTGGTCTCTTTTCATTTTTATTTTATGCACGGAAGCGCTCGTTAGCCTTCTAAATCATGCGGAGGATATTAAGAAGATAACAAGAATACGCGTTGCACGCGCAAGCCCTGCCGTCTCCCATCTTCTTTTTGCTAATGATAGTCTTTTCTTCCGTAAGGCGGAGCCCCATGAATGTGAAGAAGTAATGAAAGTAGTAAAGAATATGGACAAGTATATGGACAATGCATCAATTTTGAAAAATCGTCTCTTCTTTTTGGCAAGTGAATCTCGGAAAATTTAAGGCAACAAATCAAAGACTCTCTTGGGATTCAGAATGAAAGGGGAATGGGTTCCTACCTAAGTATCCCAGAAGATATAAGTGGGTCCAACTGCAAGTTATTTGCCTATCTAAAATATAAGCTGACAAACATGGTGAATGAATGGACATGAAGATGGCTATCTAAATGAAGAAACGAAATATTAATAAAGTCCATACTGTTAGCCCTCCCAACGTATGAACATATTGTTCTCCTACCACTCGAAACTAGTGAGAACTTGGCTAGGGTCATTGCACAATTCTGGTGGAATTCTAACCCGCCAAAACGTAGAATTCATTGGGAAAAATGAGAGAAAATGTGTCTACCTAGAGAGGAGGGAGGAATTGGATTTCGTATGATTCATGAGTTTAATTTAGCCCTCCTAGCAAAACAACTTTGGAGTCTGGTCCAGAATCCTGATTCATTAGTCGCAAGAGTTTTGAGGGGCAAGTATTATAAAATGAGCACGCCCCTGCGTGTTGGAATAGTTATTAACCCATCGTATGTGTGGAATAACATTTCTGCCGCAAGAGAGTTATTGCTTTTAGGTGTTCGGAACAAGGTTCATTCTGGATATGAAGTGAAGGTTTGGGATGATCCATGGATCCCTACGGTGCCAGCAAGACCAGTTAGACCAACAGTACATGTGATGCATATGTTGATGACTGTCACTAACTTAATAGATGAAAAATTAAAGGAATGGGACAGTGGACGCTTGGCAAATTATATTTGTTCAAAGGATATTCCGCTGGTTCGAAGTTTGGCCATAAGCCCAACTCATAGGAGGGATACTTTTTGCTGGAACTATACAAAAAATGGGCAGTATACGGTAAATATGGGTACTGGGTGGCACGCAATATTTTGAAAACTAGAGTGGACAAGGAGATAAATGAACCGTGTATCAAAAAATTGCAAGCCTTTGCTTGGACAATAAAAGCTCTTTAAATATTTTGTCATCTTATTTGGCAATTAATAACAGGCCATGTGGCGGTGACACGAAATATGAATTACCGTCATATGAGATGCGATAATTATTGCCCAAGATGTGGAGAATCGGACGAATCCGTAACTCATGCGATTTTTGAATGTCCACCGGCACTACTAGTGTGTTCCTTATCAAGGACATCATCTAGTCCAAACATCTTTCCAACGTCGAGCATTTACAAAAATATAAACTATTTGTTCTGGAGGAAGAATAGATTTGAGGACTCGTCTCTGGAAAGGGATCCCTACCCATGGTTAATATGGTATATATGGAAAGCTCAGAATGATAAACTCTTTAAAGGAATTGATAAAGATCCTTTGAAACTAGTCAGACATGCAGAAAGCGAATGCCAAGCCTAGTATGATAAAAATGAGATGGTATCTTTACCACAACACGAGTCCTCCTTAGAAGACTCTCAAATCCAAAGCTTACTCCCAAATCCTCCGAATCGCAATTTAGTGGATGCAGATGGGAATGGAAAGTTGATCAGGGGACGCAACTGATGGGAACGCGGAACTTAGCGAGAAGAGAAGCATCATTGCATACAGAGTTAAAGGCATTGAGATGGGCAATAGAATGTATGGTTCAACATTCGGTATTGCAAAATTTTGGGACAGATTGCAAGAACCTGATTGCAATGATAAAGAATCCTCAAGATTGGCCAAGCTGTGCTACTGAACTAGAAGCTATCAAGACGATACAACTTTTGCTACCGGAATTCAAGATCTCTTACATCCCACAGACGCAAAATAGAATAGCCGATTCCTTAGCTAGCACAGCTCGTTCCTTTCATCGCAAACTTTGTTATTTTGGTTGGTTTATTCCGGTCTGGTTATCGAGACCACCTCAAATTTGAGTAATAGAATAACCTTTTACCGTAAAAAACACCATTAACAACATGCAAATTAATAACAATAGACTTTTTCGTTGAGTATTTAGTAATGAGCTCGTGAATGGTCGACTCAAATGTTAATACTATGTTTTCAATGTATGGATCTACCGAACTGGTAAAGGAAGATCTGTCCCTAAAAAGTTTTAGCAAAAGAAAAAAAGGATCTGTCCCTAACCTTTCGATAGCTCAAAATCTTTAGTATATGATAAGTTATTTAGGTAGCATCTACATATTTTAAGGATCTTATAATAAAGTAATAAACTATAACTTTTTGATTGTTTGGGATATTTATCAGTGTCACCACCCATTATAAATATTCACACATGCCATCCATTCAAAGTGCACACGCCAAAATCTCAAAAAGATCATTTACTATAAATTATTTACAGAAACATTCAGAAGGTATCATGTAATCAAATCAATACGGCGCTAAAAAATGCTAGTTTATCACCAAACTATATCTACCTTTGGGGTCTTATATCAGACTGGTTTAGTTGTACTGGTTAGTAAGATTAATTTCGGTTCATTCTGGTTTTGGTTTCTTTTTGCTTAAACTAGCTGTATATAGAAACACTTGTACAGAGGATACGGTTTAGCTGAATAATATACATTAGGTAGCGACCCACGCCATGGATAAAATAATTATAAAAATATTTAAATTACAAAGTTATGATTATGAACATTATAATTTAGTTTAACATTATGTTCATTATAGTTTAGCTATAGAAATGTTTAAATTACATAATTGTGATTATGTATATTATAACATTATATTACATTTTACATATTGGAAAGTTCTAATATTTTGACAATTTGAGTTGAAAATTTAATTTTTCAAATTTGTGTAGTAGCAAGATAACTGATTTTGGCCAAATATTAAATGACTGAAAGCTTATCTTAATTTAGGCCCAATAGAAAACATTTGTAACATTAATAATACAGAAACTCATTATTAGTATTATTATTGTAATAATGATATTTATTTGTTGAAATGGTTATGAATTATCTAATTAATTGTTAAAATTGATTTGGTACCATTTAAAAACTTGTTATTTATGGATGTCTATATGAATAATTATAGATATTCTAGTTCATATATTTTCTATCAGTAGATTATAATATTGTTACTATATAATGCTAGAATATATTGAGATTTCTTAGTATATATAGTCAATGATATTTGTTATCACTAAAATTCTTTGTAAAGTTAATTGAGGATATAAAAACTGATTCTCGATTTGGAAGTTTCTATATTCGGTGAGATATTTTAATAGTTTAATTATTTGTGGTTGTAACAATATAAACCGATTTTGTTAGTTCTCATAGTCAATGAGATTCTTACCATTATATTCTGTAATTTAATAGTATTTAGTGAATATATTGATTTAACGCCAAGTTTCTATTCAGGTTTTCTAAAAACATTACTTTGTTGACCTTAAGTTTTGTATATTTCTTTTTTAAAAGTGTTTGCTATAGTTAGATTATATACTTTATAATCAAAAAACTAAACCGGTATAATCGAAAGTCTAAAACAATATAAAACTTAAAGTATATCATAATTAAAAGTATAAAACACAAAATATATCATAATCAAAAGTTTTGTCAAACCTAGCAATTCGAAAATCTGGGATGATAGAAATGTTTGTTGTACTAAGTAACTAGGTGGTAATCCGCACTCTGTGCGGGATAAATGGACTAAAAATTATAATTTTTAATTTATATATATTAAAAAGTAAAAATCATAGTCACAAATATTATATGTTATATAAGGAAAGATGTAATAAAATTGTGCATGTTTATATAAAGTAAGCTTTGTTGTTTTTTCCAAAACTTGTGTCTATGTTGAATTATAGTTCGTGGAAACAAATCTGTAAATGTTATCTAAATTTTATATAAAATGAGTTATAAATTTAAGATAAAACGAAATATAGACAATAAAATTATTGGTTATCAACAAATTACTTTTGTATCTACAAAAACCATTTCAATGGTCTCTGAAATAGCAGCCGAGTATTGCTTCCAAAGTCTTATGAATTTCACCTTAATCTTTCACATAAACTTCTTTAGCTTCAAGCAGAGATAAAATTCATGACACTTATTGTCTTTGCTAGATTGTAGTTGTGATACCGTAGATTTAAATTTAGTATGATATATATAGTCGTAAATGATATGGTTTAAACCACAAGAATTGAGTCAATCAGATATATTTTATTACGAAGTTAATGTAAAAAAATTCTAAAATTATGTGTATAATTTTAATTGGTCATGGTGATTGTATATAAATTAATGGTAACTTTCCTATATTAACCGAAACTGAATTGCAATTTATCGATTTTTTATATTACATAAATTACGGTCAGATGATAAATTAGCAAAATGAATCAAGTTAATATAGGAAACCAATATTATTGGATTCGATATTCAAAGACAACATCAAATCTCTTATTTAACTAAGCTCTAGGATTGATTCTCTATTTATTTACTTGCATCATATAAGTTTTGGTCAAATCCCTCATTTATTTTAAATCGGTATAAAAATCTTCATTGTATATATGTTTAGATAATGATATATGTTCACGTACACTATTATTTATTTATTAATAAATAAATATAAATATTTTACGTACATTATTATTTTACAAATTAATAAATTATAATATTTAGATAATGATATATATTTAGACAAATGATATATGTTTATACATTGATGTTCTGACGAAGAACCCAACTAACAAAGAACAATATGTTTAGACACTGATATATATTTAGATAATGATATATGTTTATGTGAATATGCATACAAATGAAATAATTTTTGAACAAACATATATAATGATATCAACACATAATATGGTTGGACGATGAGAATAAGATGTTTTTATGTCGATTTAATATCCCCTCTACACAATAGTTAAACATATTTATTTGACATAAAAACATATCTCCTTAACACAATAGTTACCATTATGTTTCACACGATAGATATAAACCCATATACAATAGTTACTGTTATGTTTCACATGAAAGATATAAATTTGAAATATATGACTTGTCTCTAAAATTAGCATTCAAACTCATTTCCATGAAAATAATTTGTCATAAGATATCCCCTCTACCAATCATAATAATAACGATATAGTTATACCAAATTAAAGTTATCATAGATAATATGTTTTGTATAATGATAAAAAAAAAGAAATTCACTGTAGAAATTATAATATTTGATACAGAGAATGGTTGATACAAAGAATATTTGATAATTTTAAATCTAAATATAGTTAATTTTTATAGATATAAACTGTATTTAGATAGTTTAGTTCTCTATATAAAGCTAAATATATTTGGTTAATTTTACTCAAAAACTATAGTTTTATAATTAAATCACCTTTATATTAGTAAGAGGATGTTAAATATATTTTTACCTAATATCTTTTATCTATTAAAAATATATATAAAAATTTTCGTGTCAAATTATAAAAAGAAAGCTTCTGAATAAAGAGCTTCCGAATAATATCTGCAAATTTAGTTAACTATAGCTCATGCACTACTAACATTTCCTTGTTTTAAATCATATTTAGTAATAATGTGCAATGACATTTCATGTAATTTATTTAGGCAAAGAAGGATATTTTTTAAAAAGGATGTGAGGAGAGGTCTCATGATGACACCTAAGCAATGACATTTTTGTCATTTTTGTTAATCACACATGAGGACAAAGTTATTTAATAAAAATGCTCCTCAAATAATTAAAAAAATTATTATAAGGGATCAAAATAACGTTTGTATATGTTCTAAGAAAAAAATGTTTTAAAGAAGACAACGTGAACTTGATTATTCATTTGTATTTTAATATATAATGAATGTACAAACATTTATATAATAAATCTACGAATGTATAGTTTCTGTGATAATATATATAATATCAATAGATGATATAAGTGATGGGATGTCCAATGGCATATTCATGTAAATAATCTAGTAATAAAAGAGTTTTTATAATAGTGTGAGAATGCCTAATATTCTGACACCTAAACATAATGACAATTTTGTTATTAACTTGAACTTTTAAGGTTGTTTCTTAAAAATGTTCCAACTTTAATATATAAGGGATTGTTACAATATTCAACAACCTATTTTTCTCCTAATTTCATCTTCTTCAACTCCAAGCTTCCATCACTCTAATATGGTTTCAGAGACTTTCTAGTCTTCATTATTCTGCTTCGTTTCACTCCGATTCAGCTCCATTTTCATTTGTTTTTTCGATCATGAGTGTTTTCTTGAATCCGTTGATGAACAAGTTCCTTGAGCTTCTTTCGTCTCAGATAATCGTGGTCTGTCGTCTTCTTTTACTCGTAATCACATTTGTTTCTCCCTTATTCGAGTGATTCTTGTTGCAATTACTGGTTTTCCGTTTCAATCTTGCCGACAATTGTGTTTATTGGATCTTTGATGGCGACTCTAGATTACGATCAACTACCTCCAGAATCGAATTCATCTCTGCCATTGCCTACTAGTTTATGGTACTCTTTCGTCTCTCTCCGATCCGAACTCGAATCCTCTTTACATTCATAGTGCGGACCATGCGGGTATCTTTCTCGTCTCTGAAAAGCTTACATGCCTTGGGAACTTTAATAGCTGGCATAGATCAATGCTTATGGCATTATGTGCTAGAAATAAAGTTGTATTTGTGACTGGATCTTATCCCGATTTAGATGAATCTCATCCTGATTATGGATCTTGGTCACGCTGTGACAGCATCGTTTTCACTTGGATTTTTAATGCGGTTGATAATTCTAAGAGCATTATGTACCTGGATACGGCTCGACAGATGTGGCAGGACATCCACGATCAATTCAAGCATAGTGATGGTCCTCGTACGACTGAGATCAAGCAGCACATCTATGCTGAAGTACAAGGTTCGCAAACGGTCAATGCTTACTACACGAGACTTAAGCAACTCTGGAAAGAACTCAAGAATCATGAAGATCCTTATACTTGTTGTTGTCGTCATTTGGATTATATTAGTCATAAGCTACTTGCCAAAAGAGATGATCAAGATTGTGTTCTCAAGTTTCTTATGGAACTGAACGATACATGCACGGCTACTCGTGGACAGATACTTATGATGAATCCCAAGCCTCCTATCTTGAAGGTTTTCAATCTTATTTCACAAGAAGAGAGACAACGATCTATGAAGACTACAAGCAACTTGACTTTCCAAGTTTCTCAGACAGAGTCATCTCATGAACCATTCCTTGCTGCTTATACTAGTGGTTATAATAAGCCGAAGCCTCGTCCTAACTGTTCTCACTGTGGCCTTGCTGTACATACGGTTAACCGATGTTACAAAATCCATGGTTATCCTCAGAGATATAAAGCCACAAACTCAGGTTATAAGTCTCAGCAGAATACGTCTAATTCAAAAGCAACATGAGGTCAACAAACTTGGATGAAGGGTTCTAATGTGGTTAATCTGGTTACTCAGGAATCTGGAAGTATTATCATGCATGATCAACATGGTACTCACTTGGAGACATTGACATCAGAACAAGTCCAGCATCTTCTAAGTTTCTCAATGATAGGAATGGCAGCGAGAACTAACATTCTCAGATTTCAGGCAGCACTATTAAATTCACAGATGGTTCTTTTTCCACAGTCAAACCGCAACCTCGCCTGATTCCCATAACTTCCTCACATCCCTCTACTTCAGGTACTTACCTCAATATCTCGCATTTTATTTTCTTCACATTCTTGGATCATAGCTACAAGAGCTAGTTGTCATATGTGTTCTGACCTAAGATTGTTTTCTAACACTAGAATGATAGCTAATACTAACGTGACATTGCCTGATGGAACTCATATCGCTATCACTATCTCTGGCACGATCATTCTTTCTGATCATTTCATTCTTGATTTTGTGCTCTTTGTTCCAAATTTCAAATCCAAACTTCTTAGCCTTAGTGCTCTAACAAGTAACACATCTATATGTGTTCAATTTTGTTCTCACTCTTGTCAGTTTCTTTTTTTTTCTTTTCTTCAGGAGCATACTCTGAATTACATGATTGGGAAGGATAACCTCCAAATAATCTCTATATCGTCCTGGACTCGTATGCTCATGCTTCTCTTTTTGTTGCTCATTGTCATCACCTAGCTCAAGTCTAATCTGAAGTTTGGCATCAACACTTGGAAAAAATTAGACACTTCTAAAGACAATATAGCTCATGATCATTTATGTAAAGTATGTCCTTTGGAAAAACAGAAGTGTGTCTTTTTCATCTCATAATAATCTCTCTTCCTTACCTTTTGATCTCATTCATCTTGACATTTGGGGTCTGTACATACTATTGATGGTTTTAGATATTTTAACCATTGTTAATGACTGTTCCCGTGTAGCTTGGATTTACTTACTTAAAGATAAAGGTTATGTAGCTACGGTTTTCCATATTTTTTTGACCTTTGTTGAGAACGAATACAATCCAAAGGAATTACTCATTACTTTTCCTGTGCTTATACTCCCCAACAGAACTCTGTTGTTGAGAGAAAGCATCAACACATTCTTAACATTGCTCGTTCTCTTCTCTTTCAATCTCATATACCTATTGAAAATTGGGATGATTGTATTCAGACGACAATTTACCTCATAAATAGAACTCCTAATCCTCTTCTTCATAACAAGTCTCCTTATGAGCTGATAACATCCAAAGTTCCTAACTACAATCATCTTTTTGCCTTTGGTTATCTTTGTTTAACTACCACATTATTGAAAGATCGTCATAAGTTCTCTCCTCGTGCCACACCTTGTTTTTTTCTTGGTTATCCTCAAGGTTAGAAAGGGTATAAAGTTCTCGATCTTCACACTAGTCAGGTCTCTATTTCGCGTAATGTAGTGTTTCGCGTAATGTAGTGTTTCATGAAACGAGCTTCCCTTTCTCTGAAACTCTTTCTTATTCTTTAGGAGATGACATATTTGGTCATTATGTTTTACCTCTTCCAGTGCCTGATTCCCCCTTTACAGCCTTCTTTGATCTTGGTTTCAATAAATCAGCTGATGTTATGTTCAAATCTAACATCCCATCTCTGACACTGACATTTGGTAAGGAAATAGATGAATTCGTGGAGTCGAGATTTGATCTATTTCCTTAACTCAATAAATTGCCCGTAATGTGAGACGATTTCAATGTGATTTTTGAATCATATGATACAACCACGATGAGACTGTTTCACTGCACCCGAAACAAAATCGGCAAATTCTAATCTACGATATACTTTCGAGACTTACTAAGTAGACGACTAGGGTTTTTTCTGGAACTGTTTATTTGGTTAAAGCGTATAGAATTATGAAGAGGGTATGTGCTAATTTATATGAGAAGGTGATGTAGCTTTTATTATGCACTCTCAAATTAACCTTGTGAGCTACTTTTTTCTCTCTCAAAATAAGAGGTTCAATGTAGTACATAGGGATCGAATCCATAGGGACTCTAAGATTACTCGATAGATTTATTGTTTCGAAATAAAGCAAGATGAAAGTATAAATTGATTAATAGTGAGTTAAAGATTGGCTTAGTTTGTAAAGATTAAAATGAAGTATTAGATTAGGGGAACTCTCAGGTATACTAGGTAATGCGGACTAACATAATGTTAAGGGTTTTAGTGAAGCGATGTTATGAACTCAAACTCTAGGGTTTAGGTAAGTCACTCTCGTGATTCTTAACGAAGTGTCCATCGGTGGACACTACGTGGTGTCAATCGACGCTACTTCTAAACATATACGATTCTTATGTTTGATATGTTCTCTAAAATTATAATTCAACTCTCGTTTGTTATTAGAATTTTAGTATGTTTAAGATATGTTTCAGGGTATAGCCAAGCTCTGGCTTGCGCTACAGAATTCTACTTAATCAAAGAACTAATTGGAATAACCCTAACAATTTCATAACATCATCAACCATTAACTACCCTACAAGAACTCTAAATCTAACAATGAATTACTTAGACATAATTGTGATAAACATGATGAATAGCTGAATGAATTGCATAGAAATAATAATAATAAAACAAGAGAATTCAAGATCTTAGTTTGTATATGAATATCTCTCTCTCTCAATGGTAGCCGTCAAAGTTGCCAGTATCAAAAGGGTTGTAAAAACAAGTGCGTCTTGCAAAACAACTAAGAAACCTAATAAATAATCTAAAATGAGGCTATGGACTTGTCTTGCAAATAATGGACTTATGGATAAAATTGTGATTTTTTTCAAATCTTCTATTAACTCGCGGAGGTGTTGACCGTCGATCAACACTCAGTGTGAGTCATCGATCGATGGTCTCTGCGTATTCTGGTTTTGACTTCGAGTTTTCGACTGAGCATGCTTCAATGCTCCAGAATGATCTAAAAGCCCAATTGCTTCAAATTATTACTTGAACATGTAAAGATTCTAAAATAATACCAGTTGCACATAAAAGACGCTAAAACCATATACATATCATGGGTGAAATCAGGTAAAAACCATGACATATCAAAAGAAGACTTAATCAACAAGTCAATGATAAAGATAAAGAAAAAACATATTTCGAAAATATTAATGTTTATCGTGGAGATGAGAATCAAAAATGTTCCAATAATTATCTGAAATCTTTCTCGAAATTATCTTGACACAATCTAGAACGTGTAGAGTTATCTCGATAATTTAGACACAGTTCGTTAAAATTTATCTAAGAAATTATGCAAAAATCTTGGTATGAATTTGCTCCAAGAGAACATTTTATTGTGTGCTAAGCCCACATTTGCCAAGATATAAGACCCAAGTCCGGCATGGCTGCGATGCTTGCGTGTGTGGTTTGAATAATGGCCTCTCTCACTCTTTCTCTATAATATCTCCACAAGCTATTGAGTCTTGATAAGAGAGTGTATTATTTATACTACAAAAAATTTATTGTCATAAGCAATGTGATATTTTTTACTCTTGCATTTCATTTAAGTGAAATTCTTTTTATTTAAAATCTAAAAAAATAGTTGATCCACATTTCTCTTCACATTACAACAAAAATTTATGCAGTTCAAAAGTTTTTAAATTTGGGTTCCAACATAAATATGTATTGAATGGCAAGAAGAAAAAGAGCAATAGCTGCAAAATCACTGTAACTTACATCCACTACATGTTCATAAATCATAACCAATCAACAACCCACTCCACTTGTATTTTTTCTTGTTCAATTCCTTAGCTGTTTTTCTAACGCTTCAACTAATCGAAATATGTGACCAAATTTATCATTTATCTTTGTTGTCAACCAAGACTCGTTTCCTCTTTTTTTAACACTATAAGTGGTTAATGAAGATGTATTCTTTGGCAGCTGTAAGCTGATGGATTCTCCAGATGATCTGATGAAATGTAGACACTGGGGGTCAAGATTTATTTGGTCGTAAATAGGTTTAGATTACACGACATAAGGTGCTTTCCTAAGCTGAAAATTGTGATCTTCGTGATAAGTTCGGTGGTATTGGCATAGTCCGGGATGGTAAAATCTAGATCTGCAGGTTTGGGTAGTTTGGATAGTTTGGTTCAACCAAAATCTTGTCTTATTGAACCAGAAAAAATTGGTTCGATATTCCTGTACTTCAGTTTTCAAAATTTTTTCAACCAAAACTAACCAAAGTTTTGAGTTTTGATTATATTTCGGTCAAAATTTTAATTAAATTTGGATAATTCGGTTCAAAATTTTCATTAATTCAGTTAGTTCAGTTCGAAATTTGGTTAACAATTTATTTATTTTATGAAAAACGAACTAACCAAATAACAAACAAAACTGAAAACCGGATTTTATTTGGATTCAGCGAGTTCCGTTTGGTTCAAAACCGCATGCCTAGTAAAATAAATTATAGAAGAAGAATGGCTGAGTTTGGCTTCCAAATGGGGTAATTCTTTTCAAATACATTTCATGTTTAATCTTTGATCTCTCTTTTTTATTCCTCATGATAATGTGTATGCAAATCTTCTTGCTAAAGGAGTTGACCATGAAATTTCATCTTTTCTCATGCGAGATCTATAATTCCTCATTGGTTAGCTTCTAAAACCAACTTTTTTTTCCACCTACTTCTTTAAACCAGTCCAATAAAATATGGAGATTTATTGTAAAACAAATCTTTAGTTGTTCTATGTCATCAAGAGGGCTAAAAGACACCGTCTTTTGACTCTCGAATATTCTATTTGAGGTATCAAGTAGGTTAGGGTAAGTTTGGGTAGAGTCTTCATTGTTTTGGTTGTGTATTTGAGAGACCCAACAATGTGATGGATCTATTATGAGATGTGTAATCTTGAAAGAACCAGGGCCGGTCCGAGCATAGGCGAAGTAAGTGATTGCTTAAGACATTATTATTTTAATTGACAATTTTAGTTATATATATGGCAGTATAAAAAATTACATAAATAATAAGAGCATAAAGTTTTAAGTGAATTTAATCAAAAAAATAATGAAAATGTAGGACCGACACTTGAAAGAACATTCCCTATTGTAACTTTAATCACTAGTATATATATATAATTCATAAGGAATTCTTGAAGCTCAACAACATTTCCATTTGTGGTGAGAATTCAGATTATTTTACTTTGTAATACTATATGCTTAAAAGGGAAGCTCAAACTTGGAAATAATTCACTCAAATTTGTCTTGAGTTTTTTTTGTCAATGAATTGAGTTATTTCTTTTAAAATTCATTTTATGCTTTATTCATAGATTTAACGACTTCATTCAAATATGTAAAAAGTAGAATAATCATCTCTCTCTAGTTGCTCTCACCTCTCTAAAACACAGTTTTCATTAGAGTTTTAATCATGGGTGGCCGGTGGTTTCACCGCCGGTTACCATCTTTTAATTTTGTTTTTCTTGGCTTGTGATATTTCGATCTTGGGATCGAATGGATCTTCGCATAGGCGATATACTTTCGCAAGGCGATGTTTTTTGTTGTGTCTTTCAATCCAAACCAAAGCTTCACTTAAGATTCATAATGTTATCTCTGTTTCTTTGGATTGATTAATAAAGTTTGGATCTTTATTGTGCTTTCTACTTAGTTCTTAATCTTTAATCTGTTGGATTCTGGGTTAGTAGACTTTTTTTCATCGCTCACGCTGAAGCTTTACTATGAGAATCAGCCTTCGTTCTTAGGTTAGCCATACAAGGCATAAAACGAAGCATCTCTAACATAAGGCATGACGAGACTGTAGGATACTCTAGATCATGCATGAAGAAGATTCAGAAGAGTTGGCGCCTCTTTGGCGGTCCGACAAAGAGTGGCTTTCCTTTGGTTTAACTCTGATGATTGAGGAATCTTTGCTCAAGCGCTTCTCAGTTAAGAGTAGGAAGCACTCATATTTGGTACTAGAGTTCCCTGTATAGAGTGTTCGCTCTATGTATGGTGGAAACATACGGCGGAGAGATAGAGGTTGGGAGGCGTCTTCAGGAAGCAAGTGGCGGTTTGGTTCGCCGGTGCGACGGAGATTGCCGCCCGACGCGTGTCCCAAAGACGTGTCGTCAGGAAGATAAACCGTCTAACGTGAAGTTTCCAGATATCTCCAATTAGGTTTTTTCATTATGTTAAATAGGCCTTCTCTGTTGTAAATCTACGGGTACCAAATGATGCCCATTGGACTTAAGTATAATGAATATCAGTTGACAAAAAAAAAACAACTTCATTCATTTATTTCTCAACTCACAGATTCTCAAAACAACCCAATATTGTTTAGCCCCAATCATATCTAATATTTAAGTTTTCCTCCGAGGCTTTCTTAAAACTATTTTACTTAGCACTCAAATATTAAGAACACCAGCCATATTATAACAAAAAAAGTTAAATTGAGATTGAGAACAGAACTTCAAATCATTAAGGGCCATACATTTGAGAAACAAAAGAGTGTTTGACAAGTCCTAAATTTACCCAAAACTAACAACAGCAGTAAACTGTTATCACAAAGCAAATCTACCCCAACAAAAGCACTGCTGTCCCATCATATATATCACACAATATTGGAGCAAAAATATCATCATAGCGAACAAAGGAGGGAAGGCATTTGATAAAATGAAAGTTAAGGTGTTACGGTTTGAGATGGCAATTTTGGATGGTTATGTTCTGCTTCATAAGTAACAATAAGCATTGCTGGATCTTCCAAACATCTCTCAACGTGCTTCCTCGCTGGACAACCTCTCATGCTACTGCATTTGTAGTATCCCCTGCACACACATAAATTCTTTAAAGAGGACTCATACTTAATACATAATCGTGCCTCTTCTCTCCATATGAAAATCTCAACTCTTTGCATCTGATATCATCTTCACAAGTGCATCAAACTTATAAAAACTTCATCAATCAAAAGAGAGTGATCAAGAAGTGTGAACCTGGGATAAGGAGAGCCTTTGATGGGTTTCTGACCATATTTTCGCCACGAATAGTCATCAGGAGGGATATCTGCAACCTTGTTACTTGTAGCAGGCACTCTAATCGATCTCCTAACCCGATGTTTCCTGTCCATTTCCAACAAGATTTTAATGCACAATCTTCATTAAGAGAGGCTGTGATATGAAATACAAAAAGACATGCAACTGACCTCTTCTTAGAGCAGTGGCATCTGCTAGAGCTCCCGCATTTGACGCTTCCATGTTCATCTCCTCTCATGAGACATTTTCTTTTAGAGTATTGTGAACTTTGATCTGTTGAACTCGGAGCCCCTACCAAATGGAAGGAGCTGTTTCCTTCCAGGACGCTACCATCTACACTAAGCGACGAAATAAAGGACCTAGTGGAAGACATGGTTGGAGTACAGCTCGAGTTATCAAAGCTCAAGCTTATCCCTCCGTTGTTGCACTTTCTAAGTATAATTTCAGCTTGATGTCTCTGCTGCTGCTGCTGCTGATGATGATGATGGTGAACCTGTAACCGTTCATGTAACTGTTGTTGCCGTTGCTGCTGTTGATGTTCTGGAAACATATTCAGATAATTCGAAGAAGGCACTGCTTGCTGGTTAAGCTGAAAGAGAGGGGCTTTTGCATTTGAGTTTAAACCGAAAGACCGAGTCCCTAAAGTGAGACAATCAGTGGTTCCCAAACTCAACTCATGGAAACCAGACCGGCGCATCACTGGTGCTGTCTGAGGTTCTGTTCTTTGGAGACAAGGATCAAGGAAGATGCTTTGAGACAAATGGGTGTGAGGTATCTTGGCTCTTCTAAACCTGGCATGACCCACACTACTACTGCTGCTTAACAAACTCGCCACTCTCTTGAACCTAAACACAGCTTCTCTAGTTTCAGACAATAAACTCATGTGGTACCCATGATCTTGTTGATGTGGTCTGGATAAAATGTTAAGAACTCTATGGCAACTCTCTACAGCTGCTCTGTTGGTTCCTTCTATCTCCTCCATGTATTAAGCTAAACAACCCTAAATATACAAAATAAAACCCTAATTCTTCCCCCCCCTAAAAATCTAATCAACCCTAGAAACCAAAATGGGAAAGACCCAGGTAGTCAAGTTTCCGTTTTTACACAATCCCATCTCAACAAGAGCCCAACAAAAGAAAACAAGTTGCCTTTCTTAAGCTTGGAGACGAAAGCTTATTAATTGAGTGATAAAAAAACAGAGAACGAATAGAGAGAGAGAGAGAGAGAGAGAGAGAGAATCATGAGGGAGCAAGGAGTAAAAAGAAGGTTCCTTGGATGAGGGCTGTGAATGAGTTGTCAAAGCCAAGATTCTTCCACTATCATATATATTAAAGAGAAGAGGTTCGAGAAAACGAAAGGAGTGAAGGAGAAGACTTTCTTTGACACTCTCTCTTTCAATACTTTTCTCTCGCTTCTGCAATCACTCAACGGAGAGAAAAACAAAACAAAAAACTGAGGGCATTCTCAGTTTTTTTTTCTGGGTTAATTTGTGTAATAACTAGATTTTGATTCACTCTTTTGAAAACTAAATTGTTTTGTTATTGTAAAAAGTTTTGTTCAATAAAAAATATAATAAACATAGTTAATTTTCAAATTAGTATCTTATTTTATATTTTTTTTACTTACAGCATGCACACAATTCAAAAATCAATTATATAAAATTTTGGATGAAAATGATTTATCATAAGTGTAATATTGAGTAACACTTATTATAAGTGTGATTTATTATAATTTTCGCTTGTAAATTTATAAATATAAGTTAAAGTCATACTTTATGTCTAACCCGTGATATAATACATGATCATAATTTTAAAAGAAATTATTATACTTTAGTTTTAACTGAATATCATTGTAAGTTTAATATATATTAGGTTGAGTTAAAATATTTTATAATTTTATCAAATAAAAAAAGTTTAATTCTAAAATTTAAATATCTAATCCAAGACATACTGAATCTGTAAATAAAAGTTGCTGATATAAAGTCCATTTCCATAATTATGTTAATTTCAGAGTTAATTACATATGATATATTCTGTTAACTAGAACAAACAAAAGTTAAGAAGTTAAGATTATGTCCACTTTGTGTTTTGGTCAAGATAAATTATTAAATAATTTTCTCTAGCCAAATCAAAATGGTTGACTATGATTTTTTTCTAAATTAAAATGAATTATGAATAATATTATATGAATCTATCATGTTTGATATTTATTATAGTATAATCATATTCAGTTCAAAAGATTATAATCTCCACAAAATATGGTAACAATTTATGTTAATAAATAATTAAAATTGGTAACTAAAATTAAGGAGGGGCATGCCATTTGTAAATAATTTAAAAATTAATGGTAAAATCATATTAGGGATTCTGCTTTAATAATATAGATTTCAAGAATAAAATTTAGAATATAGCATTAATGTTGACTTTATTAGATTTTTAGCATTTTTTTCTTTTTTTAGTTTTGTCCTTTTTCTAAGCTAGTTGATTGAAGAACATCTATCACTTAATGAAAAACAAACTAAAAATTCTTGTTAAAGTAGTGGTGTTTATGACATCCACGATGATAGTAATTATGATAGTATTAGAAAATGCTAAATGGTATAGTTCATATTAATCTATAATTGTAGGAATGTAAGTAATATTTACCCTAACGTCAACCCAAACCTTCTAAACTAAATTCAAAACATAAACATTAAACCCTAAAGAGAAATATAAACTCTAACCCAAATATAAAAATATGCATATAGTACATAATATAAAGCATTATGAATATTAACAAACGAAATAGCATAGTATATATTGTTCAAATTTCGAAATGTCTCTGATTGCAGGAAAAAAATAATGGTTACCCTAATGTTAACCCAAACTTTTCATAAACTAAACCCAAAACACTAATCATTAAACCCTAGAAAAATATAAACCCTAACCTAAATATCAAAATTATGCACATAGTCACATAGTACATAGTATTAAGCTTTATTAAAATAGAATGGTAACAAATGAATAGCATAGTACATACTGTTCAAATAGCATAGTACAACCGGGAATACAAACGAGGGCGCTTCGACCGTAACGCCATCGTTGTCTGTAGATTTCATTATGTAGCTGGAAAACGATATATGTAGCAGAGATTATGGATTTAGAGATGGTTGTGGTGACTATAGTGATGATGGCTTGAATATGAATATGAATATGAATGGGGTGATAATGATCATGAAAAAGGGATGTTGATTATAAAAAAAGAGTTGGTGCATAAGGAGACAACAAATACAAAATACCATGTGGAATTTGTGATGGTCGTATTGTAACTTTGATGAAGGGCAAGATGGTGGAGATGGAAGAAGAGTGGTGGTAGTTGATAATCGAACAAGAAAAAGATATTTTGATCTTTCATTAACAAGATACTAGAGGTAATATAATATATATTCAAGAAATAATGAAGATATTTTTTGGGGTTAAATATTTAATTATGCTTTGTTTTATTGCTAGCAAGTCTAATTTCTTTTTTTTGTGATTGTATTTTTTTTGATTAAAAAAAAGAAATCATTTTTAATGGAAAAATAGACAACTTTATTTTGGAAAAAAGGCAAAGAGAAAAAGGGACAAGTGACAAGGTAGATCCCATTCGAAGACTTATTTTTTGTCAAATGATTTCTTATTGATATAAGAAAGCTGATATTGGACAACTACAAATGAAAATTTAAAAGCCCAGTTCTCACCAATTACAATTCGGATATATACATATATATATATATATAAAATCCCAAGCAAGTTTATGACCCAATATATTGATCTGAGTAAACCGACCCGAATGCCACACATGCTGGACACGCGTTGAGATGAGACACATCACAAAGACACGCGTCAACAGATCTAGCGTGAGGTGAGAACTTTGTGACACGACATCGCTGGTAGACCACGATCTGCACCAAGCTCTGTCGCCGGACCATCAAACTTCACTTGTGAGAGGAAGCAGTTGCCCTTCAATCACCTTATTTTCTCGCCTTCAACCTTCAACACCCAGCTGTGAGGAGCGCACTCACGTCTCTAACAACGTTAACTCGGAGATCTTCCCGCCCCGCTTAGGATTGACGGCTAGCAAGCACAATATTACCCTCAATGAGCACAAACAATCCAGTTGATTAGAGATAAGATGGAATTGGTTAGTGCATCCACTATCTACTAACCAGACGTCTTCCATTGTTGTTGTTGCTTCACTTTCACTGAACAACATATGGTCTTCACTCAAGTCTTCTTCTACGAGACTTACATGTGCTTTCTCCTTTTTCTTTGTGTAGCACTCACTTGCAAAATGACCTAACTTGCCACAATTGTAACACTCCTTGTTACTCTTGTGATCCTTCTTTGGATCATCCTTCTTATGTTTCCTTAGACACTCACTCTCTGTGTGGTTATTCTTCTTACAAAAACCACACCACTTCTTGCCTCCACGGCATTTTGAGTTGTCTTGTGTTACACCAGAGTTTCTCTGTTTAACACGGGCATCAAATGCTCCTTCACTTGTGATTTCTTCTCTTGTAGCCAATCTTGCTTCATGAGCCTTCAAAATCCCGAATAGTTCTGCCATTGTTGTTGAAGTCAAATCGCTTCTTTGCTCCAAGACACTGACTATACTATCGAACTTGACTGGGAGAGATATGAGTGTCTTTTGTATGAGTTGAATGTTGGTCTTCTATTCACCATGGTAAGTTAATTGATTTACCAAGGCAACTAACTTATCAGTGAAAATTTTAATGTCTTCACTCTCATACATTTTTAGATTTTCATATTCTCTTTGCAACGTTTGAAGTCGAATCAAACGAACTTGAGGACAACCTTGATACTCAGCCTTCAATGCATCCCACGCCTCTTTAGATGTTGTTTATACCACAATTCGTGAGAAGATATGATCTGATACGACATGCAAAATTTGCAAAGCCGAAGTATCGTTCACCATCGCTTCTTCTCTAAGCACCCTTGCCCTTTATGTTTCAGGGGTCTCATCCACTTGCGCTGGTGGGGCAACCACGCCTTCTTTAACCACATACCATAACTTCCTAGTTTTGAAATGGTTGACATCTTAATGCTCCAGAAGTCTTATTTCTCCCCATCGAATATTGGAATCACTTGGTTTTCCATCGTTCTGTGTCCTTTCGATAAATCGTATGCTAAAATCCTATAACCGCCTTTTCTCCACGCATCGTTTCCTTCTTCCATGTGCTTTCTTCTTCGTCCTCTCAACCTGGCTCTGATACCATGTTAATCATTTGTAACCGCTTAAGTTACACAAATATCGCAGTGTGTTACACATGGATATGTTAATCTTCTACAACCGTTTGAGTTACACAAAGATTACAGTGTGTTACACACGGGTACGACAGAAAGAATAAGATAAATGTTTCAGACTTATTCCAGAAAGTTTCTACTTTGTTTAACTTGTCTGGAAATACTTTGATATATTGAGATTTTGTGATATGTTTTTACAACAAAATGATTGACCTTTATATAGAGATCGAATCATTATAAGGAGACACACCTCTTCATACCAAAAGACATAACATGAAGAGTTACAACTCTTTGTGTAATAACTAACTAATGTAAATGTACTAAGGAGAGATTAAATTATATAGTTTAATACTCCTCCTTAATTATATCTCGACTTCACTCCATGCTGCTTCCTGAGATCTTCAAACCTTGAACGGCCCAATGCCTTTGTGAGAATGTCTGCGAGTTGAACATCCCCTTTGCAATACTCTAATTTAATGATTCCTATTTTCTCAACTTTTCTCACGAAATGGTACTTGATCTCTATGTGCTTTGTCCTCCTGTGTTGCACCAGATTCTTTCCAATTGC
Source organism: Moricandia arvensis (assembly GCA_905132765.1). Lineage (NCBI taxonomy): Eukaryota > Viridiplantae > Streptophyta > Magnoliopsida > Brassicales > Brassicaceae > Moricandia > Moricandia arvensis. The sequence goes on along the minus strand of CAJHQP010000231.1, from coordinate 45,766 downwards.
TATTGATGATTTGTTGTCACATAAGATTGGAACTTCTCATTCGAACTTCTGACCAAAATCTTCAAATAGTCTTTGTAACCACACGTCTTGATTTGCTGCTGCACACACGACTATGTACTCTGCTTCAGCCGTTGATTGTGCCACTGTTTGTTGCTTACTTGATTGCCAACAAAACATGGCTGATCCAAGAGTAAACATATAACCTGACGTGCTTTTCTTGTCTTCCTTAGAACCACACCAATCGATATCCGAGTAGCCTATAAGTCTTGGTTCTTTCACACTTGTAAAGAATACACCAAAGCTTGATGTTCCCTTGACATATCTTAACACCCTTTTGGCTTCTTGGTAGTGCTTCATTGGAGGTGATGACATGTAACTTGAGAGATAGGCGCTTGCGTACATCACATCAGGTCTTGTTGCACACAAGTACAAAAGGCCTCCAATAATGCTTCGATACTTAGTTGGATCTCCATACTCTTTGTCATCCTCAACTTCTTTTCTTTGTGGTGTAAGTGGAGTTCTTACACTCTTGCTATTCCTCATCCCAAACTTATCAACAAGTTTGTTTGCATATTTTTCTTGTGAAAGAAATATGCCTTCATCGTATTGGATTACTTCCATTCCAAGGAAGTAACTCAACAATCCAAGATCCATCATCTCGAATTCTTTCTTCATGTTCTCCTTGAATGTGTTGATGATCTGAACATTGCTTCACGTGATGATTATATTATCCACATATAGACTTACGATCAACACATCTCCTCCTTGCTTCATGATGTATAAGGTTGCCTCATTCATACTCCTCTCAAAACCGTTTTGAATGAATTATGAATCTATCCTTCCATACCAGGCCCTTGGGGCTTGCTTTAAACCATATAAAGCCTTGCGTAGCCTCAACACCTTATGTTCCTTTCCTTGTGTAACATACCAAGGTGGTTGTGTTACATACACTTCTTCCTTTAGTTCTCCATTGAGAAAGGCTGACTTTACATCCATTTGATACAAACGCCACTTCATTTGAGCCGCATACGCAAGTATGGCTCTTATTGTATCATGTCTTGAGACCAGGGCAAACGTCTCAAGATAGTCAACACCATATTCTTGAGAGAATCCTCTTGCAACTAGCCGCACCTTATGCTTGATGTGATTACCGTTTGCATCGGTTTTGATCTTGTAGATCCACTTCACACTTATCACATTCTTCTTTTCTGGCTTGTCCACTAGTTCCCATGTCTTGTTCTTCTCAATCATGGCTATTTCCTCATTCATCGCCTCTCTCCATTCTTTTGTACCACTGCTTTGAATTTCTTAATCATTGAGAATGTTTCTGATTTTTGCTTCATGAAATATACCCAACACATGTGAGTATAGTCATCCAAGAATAGCAAAAAATATCGGCTTCCATCAATAGAATGGTGCTGCATTGGCCCACATACATCCGTATGTACAATCTCAAGCTTTTCTCCTGTCTTAGTTTGAGATTCCTTTGGGAAGCTTTTGCGTGATTGCTTTCCAAGTCTACACGCCTCACATGCTTCCTTCCTCACTTTAAACTTTGGTAATCCCTTTACCAAGTCTTTGTCTTGCATTTTTGCAACCTTTTGTTGCCCACATGGCCAAGTCTCTTGTTCCATGTCTCCATTTTGCCTTGATCACTTGCGCTCATGGCTTCTTCTTGAGCCAAAATCATCCTGATTCTGTAGCTCTTGTTAGTCATTGGGATATCTATTACCCTCCTGCCTTTTGCATCCTCTATGATGCATCTCTTCTCTTGGAAACTCACCCGGTATCCGCTTGAAACAATTTGTGGAACACTCAACAAATTTTTTGCCAAACCCGGAACCAAGAAAACATTTCTGATGGTCCTCTTGCCACCATTTGTCATGACAGTAATATCTCCTTTACCAGCTGTCATGACAATGCTTCCATCTCCGATTATTATCGGAATCTTGATACTCTTATCAAGTCTTGAGAAATAATTCTCCTCCTTTGTCATATGGTTAGTGCATCCACTATCTACTAACCAGACGTCTTCCATTGTTGTTGTTGCTTCACTTGCACTGAACAACATATGGTCTTCACTCAAGTCTTCTTCTACGAGACTTACATGTGCTTTCTCCTTTTTCTTTGAGTAGCATTGACTTGCAAAATGACCTAACTTGCCACAATTGTAACACTCCTTGTTACTCTTGTGATCCTTCTTTGGATCATCCTTCTTATGTTTCCTTAGACACTCACTCTCTGTGTGGTTATTCTTCTTGCAAAAACCACACCACTTCTTGCCTCCACGGAGTTTTGAGTTGCCTTGTGTTACACCAAAGTTTCTCTGTTTAACACGAGCATCAAATTCTCCTTCACTTGTGCTTTCTTTTCTTGCAGCCAATCTTGCTTCATGAGCCTTCAAAATCCCAATAGTTCTGCCATTGTTGTTGAAGTCAAATCGCCTGTTTGCTCCAAGACACTGACTATACTATCAAACTTGATTGGGAGAGATATGAGTATCTTTTGTATGAGTTGAATGTTGGTCTTCTGTTCACCATGGTAAGTTAATTGATTTGCAAAGGCAACTAGCTTATCAGTGAAAATTTTAATGTCTTCATTCTCATACATTTTCAGATTTTCATATTCTCTTCGCAACGTTTGAAGTCGAATCAAACGAACTTGAGGAGAATCTTGATACTCAGCCTTCAATGCATCCCACGCCTCTTTAGATGTTGTTGATGCCGCAATTCGTGAGAAGATATGATCCGATACGACAGTTTGCAAAATTTTCAAAGCCGAAGTATCGTCCACCATCGCTTCTTCTCTAAGCGCCTTTGCCCTTTTTGTTTCAAGGGTCTCATCCACTTGCGCTGGTGGGGCTCCCACGCCTTTTTCAACCACAGACCATAACTTCCTAGTTTTGAAATGGTTGACATCTTAATGCTCCAGAAGTCGTATTTCTCCCCATCGAATATGGGAATCACTTGGTTTGCATCGTTTCGTGTCCTTTCGATAAATCGTATGCCAAAATCCTATAACGACTTTTCTCCATGCATCGTTTCCTTCTTCCTTGTGCTTTCTTCTTCGTCCTCTCAACCTGGATCTGATACCATGTTAATCATTTGTAACCGCTTGAGTTACACAAATATCGTAGTGTGTTACACACGAATATGTTAATCTTCTACAACCGTTTGAGTTACACAAAGATCACAGTGTGTTACACACGGGTACGACATAAAGAATAAGATAGATGTTTCAGACTTATTCCATAAGTTTCTACTCTGTTTAACTTGTCTGGAAATACTTTGATATTATTGAGATATGTTTTTACAACAAAATGATATGTTTTTATAACAAAATGATTGACCTTTATATAGAGATCGAATCATTATAAAGAGACACACCTCTTCATACTAAAATACATAACATGAAGAGTTACAACTCTTTGTGTAATAACTAACTAATGTAAATGTACTAAGGAGAGATTAAATTATATAGTTTAACATGTCTAATATCAAATTCATATTAGGAACTATATAAGAACATACTAAGCTTCACGATATCAAGGAAAAACTTATGTAGATCGTTGATTTCAAGATCTGATTCATCTCAACGTCATTACAGTCTTCACCTGTCCTTGACAACTCTTTCTTTGACACAAAGTAGACTACCTTAAACTCCTTGTGGCCTCCTTCGATTCACAGTATCGAAGAAGCAGTTCTGATGGCGTCTTCCACAAGTATCAATCGTCCGCGAGAGATCTCGGCTTTGGATTTTCTCTACAAGTTCCTCGCTCGTGATCAAGCTTCTAAGTATACACTCATTAGTGTATCAGATCTCTCAACCATCTGGAATCTGTCACCACTTTCTTCACCGGGCTCGTATTGGTGATTTTCCATTCTCTGATCTGAATCATTGTTAAGATCTCCAACTGATTTTGTCTCTCGATTCTGTGACTTTGCTTCATATCTTTGTATGGGGTAGTCGATTTGCCTGAAATCTGTTCATCATACGGATGTTAAAGGCAAGAGGATTCTTTACGAAAATGACAATGAACCAATTAAACTGTTGGGTCGAGATGACTCTTATATCATTCAGGGATTCAGTATGTCATTAATTGGTAAGATCCTTAACCCCCCCCCCCCAAAAAAAACAAAATGTAGAAAAGCTTCTACAAACGATGGCATTTTAGTGGGGTTTGGCAGACAAAACAAAGCTAATGACTTAGGGAATGGGAAGTTCTTGTTCAACTTTACGACCGAGGATGATCTAAATTATGTTCTGAGACAGGGCCCATTCCTTTATAACTTCTGCATGTTTATATTGGTTCGCGAGAAACCATCGTTCATGACGATTACCCATTGATTATTCCATTTTGGGTCCAGTTGATTGGATTCCCTCTTCACCTGTGGACATATGCAAACCTGAAATACATAGGTGGAAGAATTTGTCATGTCGATACTCTGGAGCTATCTGAGGGCCTTATGCTCATAGAAGTAGACTCACGACGGCCATTAAAGTTTTCAAGGAAGGTTGAATATGAAGGAGATGAGGTTACGATTGAAATAAAGTACGCTATGCTATTTAAACATTGCACCATTTGTGGAATGCTCTCCCATGAGAAAGGTATTGTCCCTCTATCGATAATAGATCAAGGATTCAGCCCCAACCGGAACGGTCTGGGGTCTTCACGAGAGTGCAGATACCTCAAGAGCAGCCTACGCGCCATCATTTTAATCCGTGATACTCAGATCAATGCTCAACCCTCTTGTCGGTTTTTCGCTGATGAGTAGGGAACTGCAACCTCTTTACTCTACCTCCCAAGCCTCAAGACATTATTTACAAAATAATTAAGAGAAAGTAACTACAAGAACAAGGGTCTCCATTCTTTTTTCATGGGAGGATATCAGTCGATGGGGTAATCATACTGATAGGATTATCAAACATAATTATGATTACTCTCGGAGTAATAGATACGGTGGAGCTTGGTATAGTACACGTCCATATGACTGTAAGAAGGTACATACATGGAGAGAAAAACCAAGGAGAAATGATGTACACGAGAATGATCAGAATGGTGATGTTTCAGGTGAAACATCTCGAGAGCTTGTTCCTTATGAACATATCTCAGGTTCAAGATCACATACTACACAAAGTTATGATAAGATGAGGAGTGGATATACAACAAGTAGAAAAAATTTGGCAAGCACATTAGTCTTTCCACTGCTTATGGATCATCCAATGGAGGATAATGTAACCGTTCAGAATAGGGGCGAAGCTAGAGCTCTCACGTTCTCTCCCTTGAGTGGACATGAACCTATAAATTCTGATGACCAGATCATTGGGGCCTTAAATGACATGGACTTAGTGGACCAACATGATGGAGGAATGATGGATGTTGAAGTTAATGAGAATGATTTATTAGGGTTGGATCTTTTCGAGATGGAAGGCAAGCACTCTCAAGCTACATCTATTGAGGAAAAGGGAGGAAAAAATGAAACAAAGTCCACAAGGAAAAAGAAGCTTGGCGTCAAAAGGAGTGCTCCATTGGGCATTCCCAGTCGAAAATTTGAGATCCTTCGTAGGGTATCTCCAAGCAAACGTTCGGCGTCTACCGGATCACATGTACCAGGAGGAGCTGAAAAATCAAGGCGCCATCTTTGTGGATCAAAGAAGACTAAAGAAAGTTTGTCAAAATATGATGGTTTGATGAGTTCCAATAACTCATCACAACATCATCCATGAGGACGATCAATTGGAACTGTCGAGGGATTGAGAACGACCTCACAGTTCAACGCCTTACGGAGATGTGTCAAAAGCATCACCCATGACTTGTGTTTCTTTTTGAGACGAAGAAAAGGAGGCTGCTGTTGCAAAACATTCATGCCGACTTACTTTTTTTATCATTTGTTTACTATTGAGGCACTTGGACTCATCAGAGGTTTAACTCTTTTTCTATGGATGAATTTTAAGTTAATGTTTTATTTTCTAATAACAGAATGATTGAGATTGAGGCAGTCATTGATGAAATAAAGTCTTTATGACGTTTGTTTGTGGAGAACCTGTATTAGAACAGAGAGACCAACTTTGGGAACGTCTTCTGTGTTTCTCAACAACAAGAACTGGACCGTGATTTATGATAGGAGATTTCAATGAAATCACGGGACATCATGAAAAGAAAAGAGGAAGAAAACGTTCTGAAAGCTCGTTCCTACCTTTTAAGCAGATGCTGAGCGACCGTGGGATTACATTGTCTGGGATTCGAACCCCAAACCTCGGTGTAGAAGCCTTTAAACCTTAACTACTAGGCTACGATGCTTCCACATAGTATTGTATTTAGTGGACAATATTACTTGCAATATAATTGTGATTTTATTGCGACATCAGAAATCTCCAAATTTCAGTCTTTTCTGCATGCCGTCCTCCAAGTGATCCACAACATACTCCAGACTTGTAATACTCAAAAAGAACTAAAAAACTCGATAAAGACTCGAAAACACTTTAGAAAATAATGTTAGAATGTTTAAAAACACAACACATCAAGCTAAACACAATTGTGTATCGCGTGCTTGAGCCATAATTTTGGTAGCCATATGGATAATTTTAATTGAGAAAGATGATTATGAAATTGGTTAAGAAAGAAACCTCATTTACTTGTGTTTATATAGATTTCAATCAACCGAGCTTTTTGTTACAGATGGATTTCACCCTCCAAAATCCAATTTAGGATCCGGTCCAGAAAAGATGTTCGACGGCTCATCATCAAAAAAATCCATGAAATGCTAATTCATTGGTCTTGTTCAAAGTCTTGGTCAAACTTTTGGCCAAGGTCTTGGTTAAGATCTTGGTTTACACTCTTGAATGGCCTTTAATATGACAATTTATGAAACTGGTACGTTTGACTGATGAAATCATGTCGATGCACCTAAGAAGCTCGCTCGTTCCGCTGGGTCAACCATATAAGGCCTATCTATGTTAAAAAATGTGTTGCAATTATGTTAAAAACACAAGCGGTTGCATCTTGTTCCAATATTTCACAATTTGTAGAATTTTTACTAAATAGATGATGACTAAAGTTAAAAATAATGATAATAAACATATAATCGAATTAAAAAAGGGGAAAATTCACGAATAAAAACCAAAATCGGATCATAATGAAGCCAAACAAGACTTAATTAAAGACCATCTGATTACATTACTTGCAAGAACATATTTATACTTGCATAGTAAAGTCAATGTAGAAAACGATTTTTAATTAATGATGCTCTAACCCCCATGAGTTTCTAAACAATTAAAGATAATCAAAGGAACTAGTACATATATTTTGAACATAATTATGTATTGTATATTGCATAATTAGCATGCATCAATCAAGTTCTCATTTAGGGCTCATTTTTACCTAGTTGTTGGTATAGATTTTACTTATATAAACATCATTCTTAAGACATATAAAAGTTTCTGATGAATGGTAGACTTAGAAAACATCAATTTTATTTATTATAAGACTCATATAAAACCACATGAAAATAATTATAGTATAGTAAATTAAAACCTTTTAATAATTATTAGAAAAGTTCTCTGATAATTAAAAAAGACTACTTGATATGATGAAATAAAAGTCTTCTAGAGTTTTTATCCCACATGAGTCCAATTTCATAGCCAGTTTTGCAACTTTTTGCTTTAGCGATAGTGGTCCATCCCGCCTTAAGCCAATATTGAGTTTTCTTCCTTAATGTTAATGTGTAATCATCAGCTTCATGACCTTCCTCCACAATATGAAGCTTCACTTCAGTACCGTTTGGTGATTCCAAATTCTGGACCATAACATTGTCCATCTCCGGCAGTATCGAAGCTTCAAAATCTCTCTTAGGTAAATATAACTTACCATGATAACTAAGATCAGAGTCGGTTAACTTTTTTTTAAGGACCCATGGATCAGGTGGAGCTAAAGACAATTTTGTATCGCTTGGTTGAGCTATATTCTTGCTAGCCATATGGATAATTTTTAACTAAGAAAGATGATTACGAAATTGATTGAGAAATAGAGCTCATTTACTTGTGTTTATATAGATTTCAGTCAATTGAGATTTTTGTTGGAGATGGATTTTACCCACAAAAACTGATTTAGAATCTGATCTAGAAAAGCTGTTCAAAGGCTCATCATCCCAAAAAAATCATGAATAGCTAATCCATTTGTCTTGGTAAAATTCTTGGTCAAAGTCCTAATCAAGGTCTTAGTCAAGGTTTTAGTCAAGGTCATAGTCAAGGTCTTAGTCAAGGTCCTGGTCAATATTCTTGAATGATATTTAATGTGACAATTTATACTGGTGGATTAATCCATGAAGAGTTAATCAATTTATCTTGGTCAAGGTCTTGATCATGGTCTTGGTCAAGGTCTTGGTCAAGGTCTTGGTAAATATTCTTGAATGGTCATTAATGTGGCAATTTATGAAACTGGTGGGTTCGACTGATGAATTCATGTTGATGCAGTTAAGTAGCTTGCTCGTTTTTCTGGTTAAGCCATTTCAGACCTATCTATGTGAAAATTTTGTTGCAATTAGGTTAAAAACACAAGAAAATAGCGGTTGCATCTTGTCCCAATGTTCCACAAATTGTAGAATTTTCACTAAATAGATGAAGAAAAAGATAAAATAGTGATCAACAACATATAAACAAATTAACAAACGAGAAAGTTCAAGAATTAAATCAGAAATCAGATCATGACGGAGCCAAACAAGACTAAATCAAAGACCATATGGTTACATAACTTACAGGCACATATTTATATTTGTGTAGTAAGGAAAATGTAGAAAAGGAATTGTAACTAATGATGCTCTAATTAATCCCCACAAGTTTCTAAACTACTAAAGACAACCAAAAGAACTAGCATATATTTTGAACATACTTATGTATTGTACATTGCACAATTAGCATGCATCAATCAGGCTCTAATTTAATGCTTATTTTTACATATTTGTTGAAATGGGTCTTACTTATGTTGCATAAATTGCATAAAACATCTCTTAAGACATATAAAAGTTTCTAATGAATGGCAGATTTAACAAAACTTCAATTTTATTTATTATTAGACTAATAGAATACCCACTTGAAAAATAATTATAATGTTGTAAATTAAAACCTCCAAGTAAATATTAGAAAATTCTCTGATAATTACGAAGACTATGTAGAACTGCAATTCTTCTAGAGCTTTTATCCCATGTGAGTCCAATTTCATCGCCAGTTTTGTAATCTTTTGCTTAACCAATATTGCTCATTCTTGCCTTAAACAAGTATTTGGTTTTCTTGATTAATGTTACTGTATAATCATCAGCTTCATGACTTGCCTCCACATATGAAACTTCACTTCAACACCGGTTGATGATCCCAAATTATGGACCATAACATTGTTCATCTCCAGCACTATAGAACTTTCAAAAGTTCCCTATCGTAGATATAATTTACCAAGAAAACAAAGATCACAGTAGGTTAACTTTTTCTTAAGGACCCATGGATTAGGTGGAACTAAACACAATCGTGCATCGCTTGCTTTAGACACATTCTTGCTAGCGATATGGATAATTTTTAACTGAGAAAGATGATTATGAAATTGATTGAGAAATAACACTCATTTACTTATGTTTATATTGATTTCAATCAATTAAGCTTTTTTTTGGAGGCGGATTTCACCCTCCAAATTCCGATTTAGGATCCGGTTCAGAAAATATGATCGAAGTCTCATCATCAAAAACACAATTCATGAAGAGCTAACATTTTTGCCGTGGTCAAAATTTGGTCAAGATTTTGGTCAATATTCTTGATGATCGTTAATGTGGCAATTGATGAAGCTGGTGGTTCGACTGATGAAGTCATTTTCGATGCACCTAAGCAGCTTGTTTGTTTCGCTGGTTAAACCATTTCAGGCCAATCTATGTTAAAATGTGTTGTAATTATGTTAAAACACAAGCGTATAGATGATACATCTTGTTCCAATGTTCAAAAATTTGTTAAATTTTCATTAAATATATAATAACTAAAGATAAAAAGAAAGATAATAAAAACATTATCAAATTAAAAATGAGAAAGTACAGCAATTTAATTATAGATTGGATCATGACGAAGCTAAACAAGACTGAAGCAACTGGTTATATAGCTTACAAGCTCATACGTATACTTGCGTAGTAAGTCAAAGATAGAAAAGGAATTGTAACTAATGATGCTCTAATCCCCACGAGTTTCTAAATAGCTAAATATAATAAAGCAACTAATACATGTATTTTGAACATACTTATGTACTATACGTGGCATAATTAGCATGAAACAATCATGTTATAGTAGGGCTTCGTTTTACATATTTGTTTGTATTTACTTACGTTGCATAAGTTGCATGAACATCATCTCTTAAGACATCTAAAAGTTTCTGATGAATGGTAGACTCAGAAAACATCAGTTTTATTTATTATAGAGAACATTTCCAATATATATCACTATATTTTTCTAAAAATAGAGATCTCCATTACAGAGGTGGTTTTTCTCCAATGCATTATTCTAATATAGTTCCTCTATTTTTGAGAAAATATAGAAGAATACTACTTTTTGTCTCTATATTTTCGGATGAAAATAACATTTATCTATACTTTCTGCTATAGATAGACAAACTCTATTATAGAAATGGACTTACCCCAATATATACATCTACAATAGAGTTTCTCTATTAACTTAGATTTTTGTTGGAGGTGGATTTCACCCTCCAAATCCGATTTAGGATCTTGTCCAGAAAAGTTGTTCGAAGGCTCATCATTACAAAAAGTCCATGAAGAGGTAATCCATTTGTCTTGGTCAAAGTCTTGATCAAGGTCTTGGTTAATATTCTTGAATGGTCGTTAATGTGGCAATGTATTAAGCTGGTGGGTACGCCGGATGAGCAAGAGTCTATAGTCGCTTCAAAGACTTAAGATCATTTTGTTAGGATTAGGTTTTGGGGACTAACCGTGTAGGCAGAATGATTCGCCTCACTAAGAAATTATATAGTTGCTTATGCCTCATTTAATGTTGCACGTTGTAAGGATGGTCTAGGTTTACGCAAAACAGGCGACTGATGGGTGTGAGTGGTGTTCGGGACATTTAGGTCTAGTATTGTATATGATCGATATTGTTATATTTAAACTTCAATGACTCTAATCCTTAATGATTCATGCAATGTAGAGATTTGGCTTTATTTTCTTCCACGTATTGATTGAGTAGTTAGGGAATTATTGGTTAAGAACTTCACTTTAATATTACACTGAAACATGATAGGAACCTAAAAATGGCCTGGCTAGACTCGGTCGCATATCGGCTCGATTTATGTGAGATCGGTTTGGACTAACATCCGGGTCGAGTCTCACAAAGATTATCCAAGAGATTTTGATACTCTTTTAATGTATTACCACTATAATTTATGGGACAAGATATTCCATATTAACTTATATTTTGGGCATATATGGAAGATCAATGTTTGTTGAAAGTGAACACTAGTATTGAAGATAGCACTATCAGGGAGATGATCTCTAAGATGGGAATTTTTTTTGAAATATTGGGAACAATACAGTATTATTATTGCAATGGGTTCTTTGATCCTAGGATGAAGTTCAGACTTTTGAAGTGTTTTTTTGATGATCATGATCCTTTCACTTTGAAAGAAAAGATAAAACAATTTGAGAATAAGTATTATAAGCTTTTGAAGAGTATATGAACAATTTTCCTTTAACTCTTGTTGTGAGCTCTACAATAGACTCTCGTGTTGCTACAAGAGGAAGAGGGAATGGATGTGCTAGATGTAAGTTCTTAGTTTGATTTATTTAACTTATATTTATCGATTATATAATCAATTGTTTAAGTTTCAAATGATCATGTATCTCTTCTCTTTAAAAGATACATGATCTGTTCGATTTAGATGATGTTCCAGGTTATATAGAAGAAAGAAAGCCAGATTTGTATATGTATTTGTAGGATCCAAAGTTAGATTTAAAGAGTCATCCTAATTTGAATATTTTCATTACTAAAAAGAAAACAAATGTGGTTTTAGCGCTTTAACATATGTAGCAATGGACATTCTTAGCTTTCCTATTACTACAATGGCTTATGAATCCTGTTTTAGAATTGGTTCTTATATTATCTGTTTATCTGTTTAACCAAATCTTTCATTATAAGATTATAGGATACATTTATATGATTTATCACTAAACTACACAACTAATTCGACCTTTTCCTCTCTCGGTGAAAAAGAAGATTAATTTTAGTTTCTTATTCAAAAGAACAGCTCATTAGTTATTGCATTCAAGGAGCTTCCGAGCATACACTTGTAAGAAAATAAGTAACTAGGATGAACATCCCAAGAACAAGAGAGAAAGGGAGTCGTGAATCCAGAAAGTAAAGAGAGAGAGAGAGAGAGAGTGTAGAAAATTGTTTGTAGGAGAGAAAATAAAGAAGAGGAATCTTATTTCCTTAGTATCTTCTTGTACTGTACATCTAAGTATATATAGATGGATTGTACTGACAAGTAATCTAAACAAATGAAACTGATGTGACAAGTCTCCAACAATTATTTTAACTCAAATTCAAATGGCTTCTCTTACCTCCAACGGTCGTATGGATGCATTTCCGTGGATGAATTGACTCTTCTTCCAGAATCCATGTTTCTTCTTTTCAGCACCCCCTCCCCCAAGCTTAGCCATAAGGATGGTTAAGCTTAGAAACCATGAAGACATCCCTCATTAAAATCTTAGTGTGAAAAAACTCAATGGGACAAAACCACAATAAGGAAAAAAGTAGATACGTCATGGCCGAGAGAATCATGATCTAGTATCCATGAGTCCCAACCTTGGATGGATGAACTCACAGACTTTGGTGCTTTCTTTTTTGGTGAAGATGTCAGCTAGTTGATTTTTACTCTTGTGTAGCAAGGTAATATGATCTGTTGCTCCACATCTTGTCTCACTTTGTGAAAATCCACCTCATTGTGTTTTGTCCTCTCATGAAAAACTGACTTTGATGCTATAGAATAGCTGCCTGATTATCACATGCACTGCTATTGGTGTTGTTGTCTTTATGACCAAGTCTTTCAGCAGGTTCTTGATCCAAATGAGTTCACTAGTAAGCGTCTTCATTGCTTTATACTCTGCCTCAGCCCTTGAATATGATACACCTTCTGCTTATTACTCTTCTATGTAACCAAATTGCCTCCAATGAAAATGCAATAGACTGTTGCAGACCTTCTATCTACTCTATCACCAGCCTAATCTGCATCACAATATCCCACAATTTATGTGTTCTTTGTTACAGCCCATCCATACACCTTGACCTGGTGCGTCCCTTAGATACCTCAAGATTTTTTCCATCATATTCCAATGATGAACTTTAGGTGCTTGCATATGCTGACTGAGTTGGTTCACATCAAAGCATATATCTGGTCTTGTAATGGTTAGGTAGATCAACTTCCAAACCATTTTCCTATAGAGCTTGACATCTCCAAATGGCTCATCTTCGAACTCCCCCTCACGCAATACTTTGTACCCTTCTTCAAATGGTGTTTTGGCTACCCTTACTCCAAGATTTCATGCCTCATTTAAAAGATCAAGTGTGTACTTCCTTTGAGATAATAAAAACCCCTATTTAGATCGGCATATCTCAGTCTCTAGGAAGTACTTTAACTCACCCAAATCTTTCATATCAAATGCAGATTTAAGAAAAGCTTTGGTTGAGATGATACCTTCCTTGTCACTTCATGTTATGATTATGTCATCAACATAAACAAGAATAACCACAATTCCTTGCTGTCTTGAGAGTGTGAAGAGTGTATGGCCTTCCTCTGATTTCATGAACCCTCTTCCATTCAAGGCTGTGATTAGCTTGTGATACCAAGCTCTAGGAGATTTTTTAATCCATATATGGCTTTCTCCAATCTCAATACATTCTCTGGTTTCACCATGTCTTCTAAGCCAGGAAGAGGATGCATATATACTTTATCTTCCAATTCACCTTGTAAGAAAACATTCTTGACATCCATTTGCCATAGATCCCATTCCAAATTAACCACTAATGAGAGAACAACACTTATGGTGTGGAGCAAATGTATCAATGTAATCTTCTCCATAGACCTGAGTGTATCCCCCTGCAACCAGCCTTGTCTTCATCTTTTATAGTTTTCCATTAGCTAGGTACTTGATGGTGACGAGCAAGCGACTTGCCAGTGCTTTCTTTCATTTGGGGAGCTCAGTTTCATATCAAGTATCATTCTTGATCATGGCATTGATCTCATCTCCGACTGAGTCTCTCAATTCATCCAGTGCCATTGCCTCTTCATAAGACCTCGGGATGCACTCTTGATCCAAGTTACTTATGAAGACTTGATGCTCCTGAGGATAGTATGCCATTTAACAAGTTGCTTGTATGGGATGAGCAACTGCATTGCTGTTGAAGTATACTCTGGTGTTCAACCACTGAGATGTTTTCTTCACCCTTGTACTCCTCCTTAATGGTTGAAATTCTTGTTGCATTCCATCTTGATCATAGACAGCTGAATCATGGATAGTTTCTTTGTCGAAAGCTTCTTCGTGGATAACTTCCTCGTGGATGGCGTCTTCGTGAACAACTTATTCCTGGACAACTTCTTCATGATGCAAAATAGGTTGATCTTCCCCCTCATGATCAGGAGGGACTGCTTCTTCAGTTCCTTGGGGACTAGAAGATCCCCTGGTTTCCTTGCTATCCTTAGGTTGACTGTTTCTAAGAATTTCTAGAATGGTTCCCAGATTGTTTGCCCTATTAGAGGGTCCATGTGAGAGATATCTAATATTTTTCTAACTCTTCTCATCATAGTATCCTTTGGATTCCACAAACTTCACATCTCTTTAGACAAGTACCCTTCTTGACTCTGGTACACAGCACTTATACCCCTTCTGCGTGTGAGAGTATCCAATGAACATGGCCTTTACACTCTTGGCTTCAAGTTTGTTTCTCAACTCACCTGATGTCAAGACATAGAAAACACACCCAAACACACGCAAATGATCTATAGGTGGTTTAGTTTTGTTTAGTACCCGAAAGGGTGATACATCTCGGAGGATCTTTGTTGGAATTCTATTGATGAGATATCATGCTAAAATCACAGCATCTCCCCATTTCTCTTTGGGACATTGGTATGAAACATTATGCTTCTTGCAACCTCCATTAGATGTATATTTTTCCTTTCAGCCACTCCATTTTTTTGAGGTATGTAAGGACATCTTGTTTGATGGATGATTCCAGGTTGTTTTCAATGATGTTTGAAGGCATGGCTTGTGTATTTTTCACCATTATCTGACCTAAAATTTTTGATCTTTGCATTGAAGTGGTTAGATACATAGTTCTGAAAGTTGATGAAAGCTTCTAATACTCTATCTTTAGATTGAATCAAAGTTAGCCTAGTATATTTTGATTTTTCATCTATGAAAGTGACAAAGTACTTATGGTTTTCTCTAGATACACAAAGTGTTGTACAAACATTCTATATTTAATAAAAACTGACTTGCAATGTTTGCCAAGAATACAAGCTTCACAACTTTCATTTCTAAAAGATAGATTAGGAAACATCAATCCTAATACAAGAGAATGAGGGTGACCTAATATAGCATGCCACAATTCATTATTAGCTAAAGCATGAATAGAACTAGAAGCCGTAGGTAAAGTAGATCTAAGGTTGGTGTCTTCGTGCATATACAAGTCCCCTTTGCTCACACACTTTCCAAGAATCTTACTAGTCTCAATAGCCTGAAAGTGAACATCATTAGGACTGAAAATAACCTTACAATTGAGATCAATAGTGGCCTTTTTAGCAGAAAGTAAGTTAGATGCAAAAGTTGGCATGTAAAATGCTTAGATTCTTTTTCAAACAATTTCAGCTTCCCTATACCTTTAATAGGTATTCTAGCACCCTTTGCGATCACGACATCACCTAATGCAGGCTCTATATTGCTAATGAGACTAGAATTCTTAATCATATGATGGGATGCTCCTGAATCTACAATCAATGGTTTAGCACTTGTGATGCATTTAAACATTTACTATTAATGTTACGAGAGTTGGCATTGAGTGCTTTCATAAGAGTCTCCATGTCTGACTTGAGGATGAAAGCATCATCAATAGGAATCTGAGAAGTAGCTCCCACAACATGAGAAGTAGACACCATAGCCTTTCCAGCCTCCTTGTTGTGCACAGCTTCATGAGCTCTAGTTTGATTGAACTTGGATACTGAAGGTGGCCTAAGGTGAGGATGGAGGATTCAGCAGTTTTTCTTGGAGTGACCTTGCTTCTTGCCATGTTCACAAGTCACACGCCTATCACCTCCTGGTTTGTAAGCCACCTTGTTTGCTGCAGTAGTCTCCACTTTCTCAGCCTTGCTAGCCATAGACAGCTATCCTTTGAGCCTTCCTCCTTCTGAAGCAGAGCACACACATCATCAAGACTTGGAACCTCCTTGGCTCTCAAGATATGTTTGATAACATCATTGTAGGCTGGGTTGAGAGTAAGGAGCAGTCCACATATTTTATCTTGCTCACGCATCTCATTGAGAGTAGCTGGACCAGTGGTAGTTGGCCTAAGAATTTCAAGCTCACCCAATAGTGATATGAACTTTCCAAAGTGCTCAGTGAACTCCATATCCTCATGATGTAGGTTGTTGATTGCTTTCTTTACTTCAAAGACTCTGCTCAAGTTTGAATTGTTTCCATAAACCTTTTGTAAGGTGTCCCACAACACCTTCGCGGTTTCACAATATGAATAAGCCTCCATAATAGGAGTATCAAGTGAGATTTGCAAGACAAACAACACCATAAGATCCTCCTGACTCCATTTGCCTTCATCTGTCACTACAATCTCTTTGCCATCTTCTTCTTAAGTGATCTGTCTTGGTGCTTCAATTGAAGTGATGTGCTCGGATAGAACTCATCCACCAAGGTATGTATTGGTCAATCTGGACTAGAGAAGGTAGTTTAACCTCTTAAGAGTAACTGGAATGATCACTGGTTTGTTCTGCAACATTTCGATTTGTTATTATATCCAACGGGTAAAAGAGTGAACTGAGTGGAAATTTTAATTTTGATGGATTAGAGAGAAACCAAGAAGAAACTAGGTGTAATCTATTAAAATGAACTGTAATGGACAGAACAAAGTGAGCACTTCCAAAGAAATGAATAGAACTTGCAAGAACAGACTTATTAGCCACTGAATAAAAGGGTGTTCTTCAAGGAACTGAGAAAGTAAACTAAGTAAATGAAGAAATGAGGTGAGTGAAATGAATTTGCAGAAGAAAATAGATGTTTAGGAGCTTAGAAGCTCTGAGACCATGTAAAAAAATAAGTAACCAGGATGAACAGCTCAAGAACAAGAGAGAGAGGGAGCTGTGAATTCATAAAGTAAAGAGAGAGAGAGTGTGTAGAATTTTTTTTGTAAGAGAGAAAGAGTAAAGAACGAGAATCTTATTCCCTTAGTCTTTTTTTGTAGTCTACGTCTCAGTATATATAGAAGGATTGTACCGACTAGAAATCTAAACAAATGAAACTGATGTGACAAGTTCCCAACAACTCTTTTAATTTAAATGGCTTCTTTTGCCTCCAACAGTCGTATGGATGCATTTCCGTATATGGGTTTCCGTGGATGAATTTTCGTGGATGGGTTGACTCTTCTTAGAATCCATGTTTTTTCTTCTCAATAAAACTAGCACCATTACAAATTCCTTTGCAAAGGAACCTATAGTTGCAGCTACTCTTTCATGCTTATATGTTGTTTCCAACCACAGCTCCACTAAGTTGTGAAGCTCTACTAAGCTGTGAAGCTCCAACGTTGGGATCACTGCTTCTCCCATACATCTTATCTCTACCTGTTATTAAACACAAAAGGGAAAGCTGATTTTAGATCAAACATTCAAGGATCTTAAAGGTCGTTGTCGAGTTGCAGTGAGACCCATTAGCCATTATCTCAAAAGGATTGTTCCCATATCACACTATAGTTGTGGCTTCACTAGCTCGTGAGTCATAAAAGTTTCAGATTAATACACTAAAAATTATGGACCTTATAACCACCCTATTGAGTGTATGAATTGACTAGATATATAGAAGTACGGCATGTGTCGATACAAGCATAGAAATAGTAAAGTAGCAACTGCTTAAGAAAGGTAGCGTACCTCAGTTTCACTCTTGAGATCAAGCTTCCTCATGAGGTACTTTTGGATAAAAGAAACTGGAACATTTCCATCCATATCACAAAATGAGACATCAGATTTCAACTCTGGTAGAATACAATACTTTCAAACAGAAAATTAGACAATCGAATGCAGAAATAGGTGTGAGATGTGTGGCCCAAAAATATAAAACACTCTATTGAAATATTTATACCGCGATACAAAAATGACTTGAAAACTCTCTGTAATATATACAACCAATATTTTTAAAACCGAATAGAAAACTGAACCGGATAATTATCTGGGTCACAGCTCAATATGTTCAATTGGATCAAACCTGGTTGTATAATCTGGTTCAATATATTTTTAATATATTAATTAAAGTTAATGTTGGTAAATATGATACTAATTAAAATATAAATAAATATCAATATAAAATATTATAAATATTAACTTTTTGTATGGTTTGTTTTATTGATTTTTGTTAATTTTAATTGTCTTTATCCAATTCAATAATTAGAGATCCAATCTAATTACATGACTAATTCATGGTTGAACCAATTATTGGACTCAGCCCGGGTATGTGATCGGTTCATGGTCGAACCATCGGGTAGGTCCGGTTTTTGAAATATTGAACTGTGAAATTTAATTTGAAATCATAAATGCAAAAGTAATATTTTGACGTAAAAAACTAGAAACTTACCTTATTGTCAAGTAGTTTGGTGGAATCAGAGGCAGTGATGTTTCTCCTTCCCTGATACAAGTAAGTCTTGTCAAGATAACAAGACAAAAAATGAAAAAAACAAGAAAAAAACCAGCACATCAGTAAAAAAAAAGAGAAAATAACTGGAATATCATAAAAAGTTGTTATATTACTAGAATAGTATAATTTTTTTGAAGATAACTATAAAGTCTATGTACCCTTAATAAATTACAATAAAGATCCTTGTTTAGTTTTTTTTAATTGATATTATTTTTAATTAACAAATCAACGTCACTAATTTGTGTATCCACGTCATTAATTTTTGTGATCAAAAGAGTGAGAAGACAATCAACTGTCGTCATAATTCCAGTGGTAAAACAAATTTCTCTCTTCGTAACACACAACTTTCTCGCTTCTTTAACCGTTTAGTCGAGATTGTTGTTTATCGTCTTAAAAGTCTTCTCCGATACGTCAAAATCCTCTTCGCCGCAATCGTATCTATGAAATCATCTTCTCCTGTATGTTGTGGCTGAGTTTGATTTATGTTGTGACTGAGTTTAATTTATATTGTGGCTGAGTAATTTATAATGTTGCGGCTGAGTTATTTTTCTATTGTGGCTTAATTAGTTTTCTATTGCGGCTGAGCTATATATTATGTTGTGGCTGAGTTACCTTCTATTTATTATGTTGTGGCTGAATTAGTTTTATATTGCGGCTGAGTTATATATTATGTCGTGGCTGAGTATTGTCTATTTATTATGTTATGACTGAGTTAGATTTCTATTACGGCTGAGTTATATATTATGTTGTGGCTGAGTAATTTTTCTATTTCAGCTGAGTTCTATATTATGTTGTGGCTGAGTTAGTTTTATATTATGGCTGAGTTATATATGTGTTTTATGATCAGATGAAGATCAAGTACGAGATTAGCCCCCAAGACTTTATGCTAAATCGGCTTATAATCTAGAAAATAAAGAGATTAATCACAATATCCATATGGGATAACTCCATCATGTTAGAGAAGTAATTGAACGGGATGTGTGGGAACACTTGAAGCAGTTTCCTATTGGAATAATATCTAAGCTAGCTGAACGCAAAAGCGTGTGGTCTGGTAGGACTGTACACTATCTACTACGTAGACAATTGCGAGTATATAAGAAGGATATTTAGAGTCTCGTTGGTGATGAACCTATCAAATTAATTTACACGAATTTGGTGAGATCACTGACTTAAACACATATCTAGTGCCAACAAAAAGTTTTGAACCTCAACAATACAAAGCGTTTTGGAGGAGTTGAATTTGACGTTTGGGATGGGACCCAAGTTAGATGAACTGAGGGCAACATTAGAGGTTTGTCAGGCCTGGAGTTTTGAAAAGCGTAAATGGTTAGGGTTGTTACTTCTTCAAGCCATGGAACTTTATGCTTTGCATTATAATTCCAGGATACCATTTGAAAGTGCAAAAAAAGTATTCGACGATGAAGCCATGATGACGTATCCATGGGTTCAAACTGCATATAAAGTTCTTGTTTGACTCTATTAAGATGTTGAATCCGCAAGGAAGGTCATACACCACAAGCGGCATGAAGGACATGTTATTGGTATGGACGTATGAATCTGTCACTTGCTTTGGAGAGCGTTTTGGGAGAGTGGTCGATGAGCAAGAAGTTCTGCTTTTTTGATGGGTTGGAAAGCGTACACGTTCAAGTTTTGCTACTATTATTTCTGAGGAGATCAAAGATCATGGCGAGGTAAGATTTCACGCTTAATTATTATATATTTGGTGGCTGAGTTATGAGTATTTGATAGTTAAGTTATTATTTAGTAGATGACAGACTTATTCGTTTTTGATGGCTGAGTTATTAAGTATTTGGTGGTCGAGTTATGAGTTATTTGATGGCTGAGTTATGAGTTATTTGTTGGCTGAGTTATTAGTTACTGTTGCAGGTGCGTGTGCGGAAAATGGTTATGAAGGACTCTGTACAAGAGATATTTCCTTAGTGGACGAGTGAACCCGATGACCCACGACTCGTTAGCTTGATAACATACATACATGCAGATAATTCTGTTAGAGGTTTTTGGGAAGTGCAGAGGAATGAGAAGAAGAAAAAAATGGAGGCTAAGTCACCCCCTAAGAAGCAGAAGAAAGTTAAAAAACATAAGGAAGTGAACACGAGTGAAGGTGAAGCTGCTGCAAAGGGAAAGAGTGCAGCGAGCAGGAAGGTAGGGAAGATATGGGGAACAATGCGGCTTTGCAGAGCATAATGACTACTCTGGATACTATTTCCAGAAAAAATGAAAACTATGCTGGTAGATTTGAGATGTATGAGTCGCGGTTAACTACATACGATTTCAACTTTAGAGAGTTAGCCCGAAACATTTCAAATATGGAGAAGAAATTTACTGATATGGTCCAAGCTGCAGTGGATGAGCGTCATAAATTTATGGGTGTAGGTGAAAGTGCTGAAACTATGATTTCCTCCCAAAAGTCCCCGAACCATCTTTACTGATGGGCTCACCACACAATTTACCGCATAAATTTGTCAATAGTCCAACGGAAGCTAAGACCCCTGATGTAGATCTGGGGGCAAAACAGACTTTGGTTGAGGAGCTTGGTAAGGTCAATGCCAAAGGTTTAGGGGCTAAACTGAATTTGGAAGATGAAGTAGGCAACTAATGTGAAAAAGAATTTGGTTGACGTGTTTGGTACTGGCGGTGCTAATGATGTTGATTTTGTTACTGTTTCTCATGCTAAGGCACCAGACTTTGGACGTGGCAGCATGGTAAGAAAAAGGATGTGGGTGAGTTACTAAAGAAGGAGGCGGCTGATAAGAAGAAAGAGGCGACTGAGTTAAAGAAAAAACAGGCTGAGTTAAAGAAAAAAGAAACTGCTGCTAAGAAGGAGGAGGCTGAGTTAAAGAAGCGAAAGACGGCTGAGTTAAAGAAGGAGGCTCCTCCTCTAAAAAGGACAACGTGTGCCGGTGTAATAAGAATAGCTGTTCCACAAAAGAAGCAGTTTGAAGATGACAGTGAGCTTGCGGATGTGACCGACGAATGGTTGGAGATAGAAAACGAAACGCTTTTCTAGTCTGATGTGGAGGAAGAGGAAAAGATTAGATGTGCAAAAATAAAGAGTTATCGAGAGAGAGAGATGTTCAATTATATCCAAATGGGTGTGTAGTGATGCCAACATGGGCTCCTTCAGTACGAGTTTTCCTTACGTTGGAGACAATGGAATGACGTGGATGAGGAAGAATTTTAAACCTTCAGTAGGAATATATGATCCTCTAGCACCTGTTGATCCGGCTAAAGTGGAAAAACTTAAGGAACACGCTAGGAACCTTCCAATTTCAAAACCAGGAGGTAAACTAACATATGACAAAGAGGGTGATTTCTACAGAATCCTCATCACAGAAAGACCGAGGCAGACTTAGAATATGGATGGCTGTTTGATAATGGAGTCTACTTTACAGCTGAGTTATTATTTATTTGGTGGCTGACTTGTGATACCTTACGGCTGAGTTAAATGTTATTTGATGACTGACTTAATCTTCTTTATATAGCATGTCGGTTCGTAAAAGAATCCTCATTGGAAGGTCCATGCGAGATCCCATCCCATTCTGGTCCATGCGCATTGCCTTTATTAACCTTTGGTTTCCCTGTGTATGGGTTCTCGATTACAAGCATTTCAAGATAAAACCGCAGAGATGAAATTCAAGGACACTAGTTATAAATAATTAATGAAGGGTTTGATTCCTCTTGACGCTCAAACAAACTTGAAGTGGTATGAAGATGTGGATCACTTGTAAGGAGTGCTTCAAGTTTCCGGCGATCATTGGGTGGTGTTTTACGTGGATCTGCTGAAGGATAAATTGATTATTACGATCCAATCATTGGAGAGGTAACACCCGACAAAAATTGTAAATGCATTTAAGCTGATTATGCAAATGCTCCATGCGATCTTGAATGATGTTATTCATGCCAATATCCGAAAATCTAGCAAGAAGCAGTTTACATTCCGAAGGAGGAAAGGCAAATACATTCCTCAAAACGTCCAAGTTGGCAGTTGTGAAGTGTATTCATTGAAGTTTGCTGAATGTCTAGCCACTTGGTGTAACTTTTTATGGGATAAACGATAAAAAATTCAAGGTGTAAGGGTCAAGATGGCAACAAAGATTTTTGATGAAGGAGGAAATAAAGATTTCTAAACAGTATGTTTAACGGTTGAACCTTTGATTTTGTATGTGTATATAACTCAGCCTTAGTGTTTATATAACTCAGCCTTAGCATTTATATAACTCAGCCGTATCGTAGAATTGTAACTCAGTCAAACCACAAACATACCCTAAAATCAGAAATGTTTCTATAACTCAGCCGTGTCGCTTTATATAACTCAGCCAAACCTCAACCTCGTGTGTCCCTTGCATCCTCAATCTCGAAATCCTTATATACTCCTCCCAGATGTAGTTTGCTCTTTCCCCTTCTGCCCTCGGTCAAATTTTTCGCTTCGCGGAAATATTCTTTTTTCAATCTTCATGATTATCTTTGTAAACTTAACATTTATCTTATGGTCTTGACATTTATCTTTTGAGCTTAACATTTATCTCTTCCTACAAAATAAAATATCAAACCGTCATAAAGATTGAGCTCGATTTCGGATAAAATCGCAAGTGGGCCTTTAGCCAAGTTTTAGACCTTCTCGGGCCGTTCTTTGACTTAAGCGTTTTTGCGATTTTATCGAAAGAGCATTCCTGAGACGACGTAATCCCTGACGAGAGCTAGGATCATTCGTATAGTGCAGGAAACTCTAGGTGTTTAGTTAACTGTTACCGTCTTACAGATCGATCCAATCTTTATACGAGGTAACGAGTTCGTTCAGTAAAGTTTCAACGTTAACCTCGATCAAGACAAAACAAAGATAAGTTTGATCAAGTTTTGAAAGAGGGAGTTACGAGGATGAGATGAAAATGGATTGATTGATCCAACTTGCCAAACCGGGGAGTTGGATTGCTTGTGCTACTTAACTCGCCCGTTTGGCGAGTTTGGCTTGTCCAACTCTCCGAACGGACGTGTTGGACTGGTCCAACTCGCCAAACGGGCGAGTTAGTCGGCCTGCACTGCCCAACTCCCTCTCTCGGCGCGTTGGACTGGTCAACCTCGCCGAAAGGACGAGTTGATCGGTCTGTACTACCCAACTCGCCGAACATGTGAGTTGGTCGGCCTGGACTGCCCAACTCGCCCGTTCGGCCAGTTGGTTGGCTTCGGTCGACCCGACTCGCCTGTTCGGCGAATCGAACTGCTTGGTTGGTTTAGTGCTCCGTTTCTCTTGAGTTTGTGGCTCGGGAACTCTTGTCGGGATGGTGTCGAGATTGCATTTGAGAGTACCGTTTTTAACCCCAAAAGTTAGCCCCCTATCTCGCAAGTTTCGAGCACGATTCTTGTGGGTGAGTGAGGGTGTTAATCGGAATCCGCGGTAAAAATAGATTTTTCTCGAAAATTGTTCCCGATTATTTTCATGCGTAAAACCCTTCAATTTCTTCTATAAATATAGCTTCCCATTTTTCATTCTCTCCACTCTCTCCCATTTTCTTAAGTTCTCTTTGTATTTTATCTTAGAAATATTCCTTCCGCCGAGATGTCTTCTCCCAACAACGTTCAGAAGAGTGGTGATGTCGAGATGAGCAACGCTGCTGCTGCAAATTTGCCGGATCTTCCTTCCGTCGGAGCCGTCCCAGCTCATATTACAGAATTTCTTTCCTTTCAGAACAAGTTGGCTCATCGCGAGGCCGAGGAGATGGGGAACCCCGCACGGGGCATGCCTCCAAGATCTGCGGCTCCAGCCGATACCTTGACTCCCGAGGTTCCCCCGGTTGCGATGATGTTCTTACCGGAGGGGAGATCACCGCGCATGCGTTGGTATCCGAGGCCGAGGTTCAGCCGTCGGGTTCCTCTACGACCCCAGTCCACGTCGTCGATGTGGAACCTTTCAGGAATGGATGCTTCCTCCCCCAGCCAAGAGGGCAATCGTCTTGGGGTTGCTTGCACCTGACACGATTCCGACTCCTACGCTGAAGGGTCGTAAGAGACCTTGCGCTAATCCCAACGCGCCCAAGAAGGGAAGGTGTACCAAGGACCCCGAGGCTGACCCTTTTCCTATGATGGTATCCAGACATCGTGCGAAGGTGCATTTTTGGAAAAATCTTTTTCCTTTTTCGTCCCTTTCTCTTTTTGCGTACCAACCAAATCTTGACCGCCTCTTTTCCTTTGCTTCACAGTTTTTTCTCGTTGATCGATGGGACGATCAGCGAGTGTGGGTCAGAAGACCGTCTTGCTAAGGAATTGGCAGAGTAGGGAGAGAGGTCGTTGCATCTTGAAGGGAAGTTGAAGGTTATCAAGGATGCTCATTCCCTCGAGATAGCTCAGTTTGAGTCTCGGATTGGTGAGCTGGAGCAGGATCTTTGGAAGACCGGGAGCTCTTTACTTAAAGCGAAAGAGGCGAAGACGGCTAAGTCTTCGAAATTGAGCCCACTAAAGCGTAGGATCAAGAGTGGGGAGAAGTCGTCGGTTGGTGCGATTGACGAGGCCAAGGAGGTTGTTCGTGCCGAGTTTCAGATTCGTCTGGCAAGGATCGGTGACTCCCTTGATTCCTTGGTTGCCATCCACGTTAAGGACTTGGCCTTGGTAGGCGTCGAGGGAGGGATGAAAGATGTCTAGTTTTTTTATTGTGATGCGCCTCTGTCTCCGTGAAGTGAGGAGGCCAAGCTTTCTGCTCGTAGAGCGGAGTTAGTGGACGCGGATGGAGACTACGACCTGATCCTCGCGGGTCTGAAATCTGAGTGTATCCTCTCGCTTTGCTCAGGTGACACTGAGGGTCAGGTTCCCACAGCCGAGGAAGGTGTAGGCGAGGCGGTTCCGAGTATAGAGGGGGTGACTGGTGAAGGTGAGATTCTGCGTGCGGAGGATGATTGAGTTTGCAGTCACGTATGAGACTTTGTTTAATATACTTTTATTTGTTTGTATTTTCCTCCGGCCGATTGTGGCCGTGTTTTTATCTGTGGCTTTGAATCCCCGTTGCTTCTGCAACTTTTTTAAGTGAACTCCGTTCCTTGTTTTTCAAGGTTTTATTGAGCATTGTCATGGGTGAAGGAGTTCAAGTAGATTTGGATTGTATAGAGTGGAGGGTACGAGTTGTCATCTTGTTTCTCAACTATTTTTCTGATGGCCTGTTCGTTGCGCGTTCCCAAAGTTTTGAGAAGTTTCCCAAGGTTTTGAGAATGATTAGATATGGACGAAGAGACATGCTTTTAGGTTCTCGTCTCTTTTCGATATCATGCCTTGAGACGTTAGAGACTAGTGTGATGGGGTTAGAGCAAGACCTAGGTCTAATCACGGTTCTAGGGGGTGCGGTGACTATTTCGAGTTACGTTTGCCGTATCTTTTTCTACCTGATTCCGTCCCGCTTTAGACTCTGCGATATGTTCTCGGTTTAAGTGACTCGTATGGTAGGAATCGAGCATCTCTTTGGGGAAATTTTTTAAGTTTCCTGAAAGTGCAGACCAAAATTTTGGATTTCTTTTATAGTGTAATTACCCTTGTGTCGGGTGTTCGAGAGCTATCTCTACGAGATGGCTTAGTCTGTTTAGGGCGTTAAGAGTTTTTTGTGGTCAGCAACAAACTTATTGGTGGATATTACCATTTTGTATTCTTTGCAAAGGATACGTGTAAAGAAGGTATATGTGTTTTATAGTCGTAGATGGACTGTTCTTAAAGTGAGCATTCCTTTCAGAAAGCTTTGACGAAAAAAAGGGGGGGGGTTCCTTCAAGCGTTAGCGACGTCTCGCTACGTCGAAGGTTGAATTTTTTTTGCGGCGTTTTTTAGCGGAGCGAGTCGCGGAATGGGTGTTCTGATGACAGACAAATTTTGGAAGGTTTTCCGCTGTATTATTTTTTTTTTTTTGAAAATACCGAATCTGGAAGCGGGTACTTTTGAATTTTTTTGGGAATATACGAGTATACGTATACGTACCCACTCCCCCCTTTTTGATGACGGGTGACAGCTGAGCTTGTCTTGCGACGAATTGCCTATGTACCCTATTCAGAGATCAAGTCGTCTCGTAGTTCAGTTTCAAACGTTGTTTAGTGGTAGTATATCTTGAAGTGCATCGCATTCCAAGCTCTCGGAATTTTGATATCCTGCATATTTGCGAATTCGTACGACCTCGGTCGGGACTTTTATTACTTTTTATGGTCCTTCCCAGTTTGCTCCGAGTATTCCAGCATTTCGTTCGGCCGTGTTCTGGAAAAAAATTTGAAGGACTAGGTCACTTTCTTTGAATCTGCAGCTGCGCATGTTAGCGTTATAGTACTTTGCGACCGCCTGCTGATAGTTTTGAATTCGTATAAGGGCCTGGTCATGGTATTCGTTGATAAGATGGAGATCGTCAAGCAGCATCAGATTGTTTGACTCTTATCGTTCTGGGAGTAACCTTCTGCGTACTCTGGGAAACTCGACCTCCACTGGGATCATGCCTTCTGCTCCGTATACGAGGGCGAACGGGGTTTCTCCCATTGTACGTCTCGGGGTTTTGCGATGTGATCATATGACTCCTTCAAGTTCTTTGGCCCATCTACCCTTTTGGCGTCCAAATTTTTTTTGATTCCATCAAGGATGGCCTTATTAGTAGTTTCGGTTTGGCCGTTGCATTGCGGGTATCTTGGGGTCGATTTCGTTAGTCGTATCTTCCATTTTTCGCAGAAGGCCTCGAATCTGGTCGAAATAAACTGAGACTCGTTGTCTGTTATGATTTTGTATGGGACTTTGTGCCGGCAAACAATGTTTTTCCATAAGAAGCTTTCGACTTGGGCGTCCTTAATGCTTGCGCAGGAGGCCTCAACCCATTTTGAGAAAAAAATATGTCAAGACCAGCAGGAATCATTTTTGCTTTGAATTATGCATGGGTCCGACTATACCCATCAACCATCGCATGAACGGGTATGGTGCCGAGATCGATGAGAGGACCTCTGCCGGTTGATGGATAGTAGGGGTGTGCCTTTGGCACTTTCTCATTTCCGCGCAAATTTCTCGCAATCATTGATCATTGTTGGCCAATAGTGTCTGTGGCGTTTGATTTCGACTGCGAGAGATCTTCCACCAGAATGATTTCCGCATGACCCAGAGTGGACCTCTTCCATTATCCTTTGTGCCTTCTCTCCTTCTACGCAGGTCATGAGTGGCCCAGAAAATCTCCACTTGTTGAGTTCTCCCTCAACCAAGATGTATCGCGCGGGGTTTTAATCATTCGGGCTGCCCATTTTTCTGCTGGGAGTTTTCCGTTGGCAATGTACGCAAGGATTGTCTTGTCCAAGGTTCGTTGAATCTGTATTCTCTCCGCTTTGACTCTTGTGTGGCTTGTTCATCGAATTCTTTGGTAACGCCATCGGGAGAGTCAATTAGGTTTATGACAACAGGTGGTCCGTTCGGCGAGTTAGTTGGCTTCGATCAACCCGACTCGCCTGTTCGGCGAAATTGACTGCTTGGTTGGTTTAGTGCACCGTTTTTCTTGAGATTTTAGCTCAGGAACTCTTGTCGGGATGGTGTCAAGATTGCAGTCGTGTGGAAACACAATTTTTAGACGTTGATTTCGAGAGTACCATTTTTGACCCCAACAGTTAGCCCCCAGCTCGCAAGTTTCGGGCACGATTCCTGCGGTCAAGTGAGGGTGTTAATCGAAATCCACGGTAGAAGTTGAATTTCTGAAAAAAAATTCCCGATTATTTTAATGCGTAAAATCCTTCAACTTTTGTTTCTTCTATAAATATAGCTTCACATTTTTCATTCTCTCCACACTCTCCCATTTTCTCAAATTCTTTGCTCTTTCTCTTAGAAATAATCCTTCCACCGAGATCTCTTCTTCCAGCGACTTTCAGAAGAGTGGTGATGTCGAGATGAGCAACGCTGCTGGTGCGAATTTGCCAGATCTTCCTGCCACCGGAGCTGTCCCAGCTCATATTACAGAATTTCTTTCCTTTCAGAATGATTTGGCTTGTCGCGAGGCCGAGGAGATGGCAAACCCCACACGCAGCATGCCTCTGAGATCTGCGGCTTCAGCCAATACTTTGACTCTCGAGGCGGGCCGGTGCGCGATGGTTTTTTTACCAGAGGGGAGATCACCGCACATGCGTTGATATCTAGGGCCGAGGTTTAGCCATCAGGTTCCTCTATGACCCCGGTCCACGTCGTCGATATGGAACCAATTTAGGAATGGATGCCTCCTCCCCCAGCCAAGAGGGCAACCATCTTGGGGTTGCCTTCACCTAATCCCGACGCGTCCAAGAAAAGGAGGTGTACCAAGGACCCCGAGGCTGAACCTTTGCCTAAGACGGTGTCCAGACATCGAGCTAAGGTGCGTTTTCAGAAAAATCTTCGTTCTTTTTCGTCCCTTTTTCTTTTTGCGTACCAACCAATTCCTGACCGCCTCTTTTCAGTTGCTTCACAAATTGTCTCGTTTATCGATGGGATGATCCGCGAGTGTGGGTCATAATCTGAACGTCTTGCAAAGAAATTGGCAGAGTCGAGAGAGAGGTTGTCGCAGCTTGAAGGGAAGTTGAAGGTTATCGAGGATGCTCATTGCCTCAAGATAACTCAGTTTGAGTCTTGGATTGGCGAGCTAGAGTGGGATCTTCGGAAGACCGCGAGCTCTTTGCTTAAAGAGAAAGATGCGCGGATGGCTAAGTCTTCAGAATTGCGTCGGCTAAAGCGTAGGATCAAGAGTGGGGAGGAGGAGTCAGTTGGTACGATTGACGAGGCCAAGGAGATCATTTGTGCCAAGTTTCGGAACCGTCTAGCGAGGATCTCTGACTCCCTAGATTCCTTGGCGGTCATCTGCGTCAGGGACTTGGCCTTGGTAGGCGTCAAGGGAAGGATGAAAGAGGTATAGTTGTTTTATGGTGATGCGCCTCTGTCTCCGTGAACCGAGGAGGCCAAGCTTTCTGCTCGTAGAGCGGAGTTAGTGGACGCGGATGGAGACTTTGACCTGATCCTCGAGGGCTTAAATCTGAGTGTATCCTCCCACTTTGCTCGGGTAACACTGAGGGTCAGGGTCCCACAGCCGAGGAAGGTGTAGGCGAGGCGGTTCTGAGTATGGAGGGGGTGATTGGTGAAGGTGAGATTCTGCGTGCGGAGGATGATTGAGTTTTTAGTCCCGTATGAGACTTTTTATTTTAATGTTATTTGTTTGTGTTTTCCTCCGGCCGAGTGTGGCCGTATTTTTATCTCGGGACTTACCGCTTATGGCTTTGAATCCCGTTGCTTCTACGACCATTCTAAATGAACTCTGTTCCTTGTTTTTCAAGGTTTTATTGAGCATTGTCATGGGTGAAGGAGTTTAAGTAGATTTGGATTTTAAGTATAGAGGGGAGGGTAAGAGTTGTCATCTTGTTTCTACACTCTTTTACTGATCGTCCTATTCGTTGCTCGTTCCCAAAGTTTCGAGAAGTTTCCCAAGATTTTGAGAGTGATTAGATATGGTCAAAGAGACATGCTTTTAGGTTCTCGTATCTTTTCGATATCATGCCTTGAGACATTAGAGACCTATGTGTTGGGTTTAGGGCAAGACCTAGGTCTAATCACGGTTCTAGCGGATGCGGTGACAACTTCGACTTACGTTTGCCATATCGTTTTTGACCTGATTTGGTCCCGCTTTCGAGTCCGCGATATGTTCTCGGTTTAAGTGACTCATATGGTAGGAATCGAGTATCTCTTCGTGGACAATTTTTAAGTCTCCCGAAAGTGCTGACAAAAATTTTGGAATTTTTATAGCTCTCTTACCCTTGTGTCGGGTGTTCAAGAGCTATCTCTACGAGATGGCTTAGATTGTTTAGGACGTTAAGAGTTTGTTGTGATCAGCAACAAACTTATCGGTGGATATTACCGTTTTGGATTCATTGCAAAGGATATATGTTAAGCAGGTGTGTGTGTTTTATAGTCGTATATGGATTGTTCTTAAAGTGAGCATTCCGTTTCGGAAAGTTTTAACGAAAAAGGGGGGTCCTAAAGATGCAAGATGTCTGCCCTGAAGTAGTCGCTAACGTAGATGCTGACGCAGACGACGTGTTGAGTGGTGAAGACCATGTAGAGTCAAGATGCTGAGCTGGGGTCGTGTAGACTTGGAGAGCAAGTGGGTATCTTGGAGAAAAGGCAAGAGGAATAAACTTGGGGAGCAAGCTTATGACTTAAAGGAAGAGGAATAAGTGCATTCCAAGAAAAGGAAAGTTGCACTTATTGATATGGAAGATGTCTATATTGTGGTTCCTTGGAGACTAGGGTTTCGGGAACTTGGAGAATAACTATAAAATAGTTATGGGGTCGTCTGTAATTACACAAAGACACATAGACTGATTTTATAGAGAGAGAAGCTCTTGGTGTGTTCTTGGTCGTGCTGAAGCAGTTGCCGAAGTACGTGACGAAGGAGAGATACAAGCGGGTAGCTTAGGAATCTTTCAGTACCAGTTGTTAGGGTGTTAACAGACTGTGTAAGGCTGATTAAGCAAGTCTTGTAAAGATTGTTTAAAATGAGATTCTAATAAAGCATAGTGGTTGCTTGTATATATTGTTTTGTCTCTGGTTTACTTTTTGCATTACTTAATTGTGGTGTCATCTTTGCACTTACAATTGGTATCAGAGCGGGGCACCTAAGTTATCGGTGTAATCCTGAAGGTGAAGATGGACACGATTGTTTCTATGCAGAAGATGATCATGTTGAATGCGGACCAGTATGGTCATTGGAAGGCTCGCATGAAGCAGTTGATTCGAGGAATCAATGAAGATGCGTGGACTGCTGTGGAGACTGGGTGGGAGGAGCCTACCATAGTCACGGATGATGGGAAGAAGCCCAAGCCAAAAGAAGATTAGACAGAGGAAGAGCGCAATGCATCAAAGTTTAATGCAAAGGCGTTGTCGGTGATCTTTGGAGCTGTTGCAGCAGAGCAGTTCCAGCTGATTCAGGGGAGTACTTCAGCTAAAGAGGCGTGGGAGATCCTTCTGAATTCGTTTGAAGGAGATGATAGTGTCAAGAGGACACATCTGGATCATCTTGGGTCGCTGTTTGAGAATCTCAGGTGGTCTGATACTGATTATGTGGCGAGCTTCAGTGCCAAACTTAGTGCTATGGCGCATGAAGCATGTGTACTTGGAAAGAAGTACAAGGAGAAGAAGCTGGTAAAGAAGTTGCTACGCTGTCTTCCAGCGAAGTTTGGAGCTCATAAGGCGGTCTTGAATATGACTACAAACACGGATGAGCTCAAGTTTGACAAGCTTGTGGGTATGCTGAAGGCAGAAGAGATGGAGACAGACAGTAGCTCGGTCTCTACGTCAGGTGGTACCTCAAAGAGCATAGAGCTTGTAGCTCACAAGGATGTTGATAGATTTCAGAAGCTTGAAGATGATGTGGGTATGTTGGCTAGAAATCTTGGTTAGATGATGAATTCTTCTGGTGGGAAGAATCAGTATTGGTCGACAGAGAAGTTGGCATGACAAAAGAAGAGAAGGTGTCAAGTGCTACGAGTGTGAAGGTGTAGGTCATGTGAAGGCTGACTGTCCTATGGCACAACGAAAGGAACTTATGTGTTCTGAGTGCAGAGGTGTTGGACACACAAGGCGCGAATGTCCAAAACTTAAATAAGGGAAAAGGAGTACAGTCGTCTGATGATTCAGAGTCTGAAGAAGACGAAAAGGTGTTGAAGAATATGGTTGCATTTGGTGCACGTAAGGAGGGATCTAGTGAATCCTCTGATTCAGATCGCAGTACAGATGATGAGGAGTATCACGTGCTGCTCAACAAGTGGTTGAGGGTCAAGGATCAGAATCTGAGATTGGATAATGTGGCTCAGAAGCAAAATGAGTTGCCTTGAAGAACTTCATGAAGAACTTGCGGTTGTAAAAGAGAAGAATGAGATTCTTGAGCAGGAAAACAACAAGCTGAGAAGAGTTACTACTGGAGAACAAGAGAGAGCAAGGGTGCTGGAACGTGATTAGGCTGAGAATCACAAGCAGATCAGGATGCTCAACAGTGGGATCCAAGAACTTGGATCAAATACTCTCAATGGGACAACCAGCCAAGGCGAATTGGGGACTGGGATACCGAGGAGCTGAGAGTAATGAAGTTCATCGAAAGGGGCTGTCACACTTCGTGCGAGGGAGCACATCAAAAAATGAAGCCAAAGATGTTCGTCAGGAAGTACGTCGAGACGTACGACAAGGAGTACGGCAAGAAGTTCTACAGCGCGTGGCTGTGAGTAACATGAGGTTCTGAAGCATGGTTGTGCATTTGGTACAAGGAAGGAGACTGATCGGTGCATCAGTAACTGTGTCAGGCCCATAAATAAGCAACATCGGATATGCTGTTGGTTCTGTGGGAAGGTTGGACACAAGAAGGTGGAGTGTTTTGCACGTGAGAAGAGCAGAAACATGGCCAAGAAGGTGAACAAGACGTTCATTAAACCCAAGAGGGTTGAAGAGGTGTTCTTAGCCAAGAATGGCTTACTTGATGAGATCAAGGAAGAGACATCAAAAGAAGGATGCAGCTCGGTTAGGAGTGATCTTGAGGAAGATCAGAAAGCATCAAGTCTGGAGTCAGAACAAAGAGTTGTTCATGACACAAAGGAGAAGGAGATCGAAGTGTGTCAGGAAGTAATGTGAGGTGATCTTCAGGAGGGTGATAGTGAAATCACTCCAAGACAGTAGCAACGAGTGCAGAATGCACTCGGTGTGGATGAGGAAGGGCTCATGGTCAAGAAGACGACACATGAAGGAAGCCAAGTCCTCAGAAGAAGTTGGTCGAAAGGTAGTTCGACAGGTGCGTCAGAGCATGATGCAATACTTGTAATCTATTCCGCTGCAGCAGAGGTTGTATCATGATTACGCATGAAGAAGAAGACGGGTTTTGTCTGTAAGGCTTAACATCTAAGCATATGTTTTAGCTTAGTATGCAATCAAGCAGGGGGAGAATGGTGATGTTTTGGTCAAGAGAAGAATGCATATCTCATGGGGGAGAAAAGCATGGTGTGATGCACATCTCGTGGGGGAGAAAAGCATAATTAGCATGGAAGTTTCCAAGTGGGGAACGTGGTTGTTGAACCAGAAGAATGTTGTGCTTGATCGGCACACAAAGCTAAAAGGGGGAGATTGAAGATGCAAGATGTCTGCCCTGAAGTAGTCGCTGACGTAGATGCTGACGCAGACGACATGTTGAGTGGTGAAGACCATGTAGAGTCAAGATGCTGAGCTGGAGTCGTGTAGACTTGGAGAGCAAGTGGGTATCTTAGAGAAAAGGCAAGAGGAATAAACTTGGGGAGCAAGTTTATGACTTAAATGAAGAGGAATAAGTGCATTCCAAGAAAAGGAAAGTTGCACTTATTGATATGGAAGATGTCCATACTGTGGTTTCTTGGAGACTAGGGTTTCAGGAACTTGGAGAATAACTATAATATAGTTATGGGGTCGTCTGTAATTACACAGAGACACATAGACTGATTTTATAGAGAGAGAATCTCTTGGTGTGTTCTTGGTCGTGCTGAAGCAGTTGCCGAAGTACGTGACGAAGGAGAGATACAAGCGGGTAGCTTAGGAATCTTTCAGTACCAGTTGTTAGGGTGTTAACAGACTGTGTAAGGCTGATTAAGCAAGTCTTGTAAAGATTGTTTAAAAGGAGATTCTAATAAAGCATAATGGTTGCTTGTATTGTTTTGTCTCTGGTTTACTTTCTGCATTACTTAATTGTGGTGTCATCTTTTGCACTTACAGGTCCTTCGAGCGTTAGCGATGTCTTGCTATGTCGAAGGTTGAATTTGTTTTTCATTGTTTTTAAGCGGAGCGAGTCGCGGAATGTGGTGTTCTGATGACAGAAAATTTTTTGGGAGGTTTTCTGTTGTATTATTTTAAAAAGTTTCAAAAATACTGAATCTGGAAGCGGGTACTTTTGAATTTTTTGGGAATATATGAGTATACGTATACAGACCCACTCCCCCCCCTTTTTGATGAGAGGGGACAGCTGAGCTTGTCTTGCGATGAATTACCCACGTACCCTCTTCAGGGATCAAGCCGTCTTGTAGTTTAGTTCCAAACGTTGATTAGTGGTAGTATTTCTTGAGGTGCATCGCATTCCAAGTTCTCAGAATTTTGATATCCTGCACATTCGCGATTTCGTACGACCCTGGTCGAACGACTTTTATTACTTTGTATGGTCCTTCCCAGTTTGCTCTGAGTATTCCAGCATTCCGTTCGGCGGTGTTCTAGAAAACTTTTCGAAGGACTAGGTCAATTTCTTTGAATCTGCAGCTGCGCACCGTTAGCGTTATAGTACTTTGTGGCCGCCTGTTGATAGTTTGAATTCGTATAAGGGCCTGGTCCCGACATTCATTGATCAGATCAAGCTTGTCAAGCAGCATCAGATTGTTTGACTCTTATCGTTCTCGGAGTAACCTTTTTGCGTACTCCGGGAAACTCAACCTCTGTTGGGATCATGCATTATGCTCTGTATACGAGGGCGAACGGGGTTTCTCCCGTTGCACATCTCGGGGTTTTGCGATGTGACCATAGGACTCCTTCGAGTTCTTCGGCCCATTTACCCTGTCCAAACGTTTTTTAAATTCCATCAAGGATGATCTTATTAGTAGTTTAGGCTTGCCGTTGCATTGCGGGTATCTAGGGGTCGATTTCGTTAGTCATATCTTCCATTTTTTGCAGAAGGCCTTGAATTTGGTCGAAGTAAACTGAGACCCCTTGTCTATTATGATTTCGTATGGGACTCCGTGCCTGCAAACAATGTCTTCCATAAGAAGCTTTCGACTTGAGCGTCCTTAATGCTTGCGTAGGAGTCTGCCTCAACCCATTTTGAGAAAAAATCTGTCAAAACCAGCTGAAATCGTTTTTGTTTGACATATGCATGGGTCCGACTATATCCAACAACCATCGCATTAACGTGTATGGTGCCGAGATTGATGAGAAGACCTCTACCGATTGATGGATAGTAGGGGCGTGCCTTTGGCACTTTTCTCATTTCTGCGAAAAGTTCTCGCAATCTTTGTTCATTGTTGGCCAATAGTGTATCTGGCGTTTGATTTTGACTGCAAGAGATCTTCCACCAGAATGATTTCCGCAGCACGCAGAGTGGACCTCCTCCATTATCTTTTGTTCATTCTCTCCTTCTACGCAGGTCATGACTGGCCCAAAAATCTCCCCTTGTAGAGTTTTCCTTCAACCAAGACGTATAGCGCGGCTTGGGTTTTAATCTTTCAGCTGCCCATTTTTTTGCTCGGAGTTTTCCATCAGCAATGTACAAAAGGATTGTCCTCGTCCAAGGTTCGTCGAATCTGTATTCTCTCCACTTTAACTCTTGCGTGGCTTGGTCATCGACTTCGTTGGTATCGCCGTCGGGAGAGTCGATTAGGTTAATGACAACAGGTGGTCGATGCTAGGATGTTCCATGAATTCTACGGGAATCACCCTGCTTAATCATGGATCTGAACTGGATGGTAGGGCGGTTGGGGCATCGGCCTGAGCGTTTTTGGCTTAAGGGACCCGGGTAAGTGCAAACTGGTCAAAACTTTGAGCTAAATCTCGAACGAGTTTTAAGTAAGCGTATATTGCTTCATATTCCCCGATGTATTGGCTCGCCACAATTTGGGAGTCACAGTAGGCGTGAATGTTGCGTATTTTTAAGCAGTGTCCCAATCTTAATCATGCGATCTGGGATTCATACTCAGCTTCGTTGTTTGAGGCGTGGAAGATTAGTCGGAATGACTATTCCAGTTCTTCCCATGTTGGTGACATGAGGGGTTCAGTTTCATATTGTGTAGGTTTAGCCTTTCAAAGCATTCTCGGAGGTGGGCGATATGATCTTTTTCCTCGAGGGATTTTACGAGCATATCGTCGATGTAAACCTCCATTGTTTTTCCTAGCTGTTCTGAGAACACACGGTTGACGAGCCGTTGATAAGTTGCGCCAACATTCTTGAGACCGAACGACATTACCTTGTAACAGTAAGTGACGCAGTTAGTTATGAATGCTGTTTTTCTTGATTGTCGAGGTTCATCCTAATCTGAATTATACCTGGAGAAGGCATCCATAACGGACAAGAGTTTGTTCTCTGCCATTGCTTGACTAAGCGGTCGATATGTGGCATTGGGAAGCTATCCTTTGGGCACGCTTTATTGAGATCGGTGAAATCAACTCACTCTCCATTTCTCGTTCTTCTTTTAACAACAACTGGGTTAGCAAAGCCAATTGGGGATGCCTGATCTCTGTTATGGGACCCGACTTTGAGGAGTTTTTCGACCTCGTCGTTGACTGCCTCGGCGCGTGCTGGTCCCAACTTTCGTCTCTTTTGTTTGACAGGCTTGAAAGTCAGGTCAACGTTGAGCTCGTGACATGTGACAATGATGTCAATCCCTAGCATATCTTCCGAGGCCCATGCGAATGTGTGAAAGTTCTCCTTCAGACAAGCTATTAGCTCAATTTTCAGAGATTTGCTCAGGTTTGCACCGATCTCCACGCAACGATATGGGAATGCTTCGTCTAAAACATACTGAGACAACGGGCTCGCAGGTTGGTTTGCGTTTTCCTTCCAAAGCTTCAGCTACTCGCGACTGCTAAAAGATTTCAGTATCGTCCTGTTCTGGGCGTTGTCAACAGCAGACGATTTCTTTTTCTTTTTAGGTGGAATGTCAACTGACGGAATCTTCCGTTTTAAACTCTGCAGCAAAGCAAACTCGCGAGATTCTGTGATCTCCCCAAATAGTCTCGATTCCGTGAGCGGTTGGGAACTTGAGGAACATGTGGTATGTCGATGGGATTTCTTGCATTGAGTTAAACCATGGGTTCCTACGATTGCGTTGTAATATGTGGGTTGTTCGATGACTAAGAACTCCACAATTTTTGACATGCTACCGGCTTTTTACGAGAGGTTGATTGTGCTGAGAGTCATGGTAGCTTCCCCTGAAAGTTCTACCCGGATAGGTCGACTTCCATTCTCTCGAGGGTGTATTTGAAGATAATGTTGCCGACCTTTTGGATGTCGACCGATATCCTCGCGACATCGATATTCTGGACTGTTAGTTCAATGACAAGGAGATCGTTGAGAGATTTGACTGGGTCGGTCGTTTCTCTTTCCTTGAAGGAGATGGCATCGCTCGTGGTGTTTCAGGTTAGATAATCTAAGGCCCCTCCTTCTAGCGCCAAACTGTGGGAACCGAAATTCGCACTGTCGATTTCCGTTGATTTAGGAAGGCATAGTAAACCTAGTTCCCAGAGGTCTCGGAATTCTGCTAAGCCAAAAACGTCAAGCGACCAAACAATGAGAACAACAATATAACGATGAAGTAGTAAAGACAGAAAGAAAACAAAGAGGATCTTATTCCGAAATCTGTGGATTGAGCGTTACAACATGTAAACCTAAGCGGAAAAGAGTCGTCGGCGAGTTCCTAGTTCTAACTTCGTAAGACCTGAATAACCTAGTTGAGTTGCAGCTCGATAACAGTAAAAACATAAATATGCCTAATTGCCCTAATGCTATCTTTGCTCTGAGTAAGAATTTCTTTGTGTGTCCCTTGCATCCTCAACCTCGAAGTCCTTATATACCCCTCTCAGAGGTGGTTTTCTCTTTCCCTTCTGCGCTCGGTCAAATTTATCGCTTCGCGGAAATATTCATTTTTCCCCTGATCTTCATGATTATCTTTGGAAACTTAACATTTATCTTCTGATCTTGACATTTATCTTCCGAACTGAACATTTATCTCTTCCTGCAAAATAAATGATAAATCATCATAAAGATTGGCCTCGATTTGAATAATGATCGCTAGTGGACCTTTCGCCGAGTTTTTAGACATTCTCAAGCCGTTCTTCGACTAAGCGTTTTTTGCGATTGTATCGAAAGAGCATATCCTGAGACGACGTAGTCCCTGACGAGAGTTTAGGATCTTTCTTATAATTCAGGCAACTCAGGTGTTTAGTTAACCATACCGTCCTACACGATCGATCCGATCTTTATACGAGGGAACGAGTTCTTCCAGAAAACTTCCAACGTCAATCTCGATCAAGACAAAACAAAGATAAGTTTGATCAAGTTTCAAAGGAGGGAGTTACGGAGGATGAGATGAAAATAGATTGATTGATCCAAATCGCCGAACGGGCAGTTAGGTTGCTTATGCCTACCTAACTCGCCCGTTTGGTGAGTTGGATTGTTTTTGCTACATAACTCGCCCGTTTGGCGAGTTGGTTATCTTGTTTGATCCAACTCGCCGAACGGGCGAGTTGGTCGGCCCACGCTGTTCAACTCGCCGAATGGGTGATGCGGGTCGGCCTACGCTGCCCAACTCGCAAACGGGCGAGTTGGTCGGCCTGCACTGCCCAACTTGCCCATTCGGCGAGTTGTTTGGCTTCTTTCGATCCGACTTTCTTGTTCGGCGAATTGGACTGCTTTGTTGGTTTAGTGCTCCGTTTCTCTTGAATTTTTGCTCGGGAACAGAGCGTAGACACGCATAAACAGATCCTAAATAGAGCCTATATCATGGTCTAAAACTGGTAATAAATAGGCTATATTAACTCCC
The DNA here is from genome assembly GCA_905132765.1 of Moricandia arvensis. Lineage (NCBI taxonomy): Eukaryota > Viridiplantae > Streptophyta > Magnoliopsida > Brassicales > Brassicaceae > Moricandia > Moricandia arvensis. The sequence continues at coordinate 6,287 of CAJHQP010000231.1, read as the reverse complement.
CCATACTTATCCTTTGTTTGTCCTCAAGCCAACCAAGCCTGTGAAAGAGATTTTGAAAAGCGGAGACTCACAAAATATCTAAGTATAATTTGTCACCCTACTTTGTTGCAATCACATCCTTTCAAGTCATTTCGCAGAGAAATTTATATACCCTATCCTAGTTATAGCCAACCAGATCCATTCTACTAACAACTTAGCAAATACCCTATCCTTGAGATTATTGATCACAGAACACATGGACTCTTACCTCTCAAAGTATCTGAACAACCAGGAACAAAGTCTTCTCTGGTTCCTTTCTTCCCCCTTTTCTCTCTGAATATTTTTAGATCTCAACTTAATGGACAATGATGCCGTTACAGTCCATCTTGCTATCTTATTTTCGATATTTTTTTATTTTTTTTATTTTGCTTTTTGGGAAAAGTTGTAGGCTGAATAGTGAGGTCATCAGTAATGTACCTACCCCTCGCTTCCAACAATGTGTGATAGTTCCTCTTAATTAGAATAGTGGGGTCATCGGTAATATACCTACCCCTCTGCATCTCGGGAAGTCAACTCAATCTTTAAGCTTTTAGGTAGATGCTGAAGAGAGAGAGAAGGGAACCAAATGTGCAATGACTTGTACCTACATACTTGCAGAAGGAATACGATCCAGTGTATACGAAGCCCCAAAGCAAGCACATAATATTAGGATTAGTGTTGGAAATCAGCTTCGGTTCCTTCAAACTTTCTAAGCAAGTGTGATATAGTGACAGAATAAATCCACTTTGGTTATTTTTAGTAATCTCTGCAAACAAACCTTCTAAGAATGGTGCTAAAGTGTGGTTAGTCAATAATAAATCTTTCATCATAGTCTCTTTCTTGACTCAATAAAACCTTTTGAAAAAACTTATAGATATAGTAGAATAAGGTTCAAAACAAACTAAATAGCTTTAGCGAACTCCCTCAAACTTAAATTACACTGTCCCTAGTGTAGTTAGTCCTTGATTGGTTAGGAAAAATTAAATCATAAGTAACTAGCTTAAGTAGAAATCTTGATACCTCTCTCAGTAAGAGAGTGATGATCGATGGTAGGCGTAAGGGGTCGATCGATGGTCGCGATCCATTGTCGATTGATGGTGCCTCTATGGTGTCGATCGATGGTGGACTCAAACAGTCTACAAAACAAAGTAAAACTTGAAATAAATAGTAGTATAGCTAAAAACGAAATAATGACTTACTAAACAGTGGTTGCCTCCCACTCAGCGCTTGGTTATAATCTTAAGCTCGACGTTGTGAAATTTCTGACCAGTATGGAGGTGGATCAACACTTGAAAAGCAAATGTATGCATCTTCTTTGCTCTTATGAAACCATGTACCAAATGAAGCTCCTCATTGCCTCATCTCTTCTGGTTTTCTCATTCCTTATAACCTCTCTAGCAACCTCCATTGAATGCATTCCCCTTTGTAGGTTCCCAATACTGTGTTGTAGCATTCTAAGTCTGGCAGTTGTATTCTCTGATATATCCTCCAATTGCTGAGAAATGATTTCCTTCATCAGGCTCTGAGAAAAAGCAATCTCATCGAGCATATCTTCCAATTGTATTTCTGCTGCGGTCTTCTGTCCATTGGGGTCAGTGTCGATCGATGGCTTTATGTTTCGTTGATCGATGCCAATCCGTTTGCCACAATTACATGCTGTCTCTGAACAATATCCAAAATCTTTCTTCATCTCATCCATGAGTGTAGACAAACCGGTGAAGCAGGTGTCTATAGGATAGTAGAAATCTCTTGAGCTTTGTAGATTTTCATGCACAATATCATCAATCTCTGCTCTGCTCTATGTCCTTTGATTCGTCATAGACATAGAGATCTTTGTTGCATGTTCTGGTAAACATATTAGCTCTGCTCAAACATATTAGCTCTTTCTAGAACTGCTCTGATGTCTTCAGTTTGCAGATTTACTACTCTTTCGTCTGTAGCTCGTGGCATTACCATTCTCATCTTTGTTGATTCCATACTCATCTTTCTTTTCCAATGGAAATTTTGTTGCCCTTAGCATCAAAATCTCTCGTACCTTGCTCGAAACGCCAGTCAATTGATAGTGGTTTGTTCCAATCGATCGATTGTGGACTTTCTGAATTATAGGCATTGGAAGGACGAAGTTTGTGTACCTCCGGAAAGGTGATGTCGATCGATGCTTGATGGATGCTGTCGATCGATCTAGGATGCTTGGAAGTGTATGGAACATTACGGATCGTCTCATTATTCTGCTCCTCAATGTCGATCGACGCTGTAAGATGCGCGTCGACCCGATTGTTGCTGCTATTGTTCAAATAAATTACCCGATCCATTAGCCATAATAAAGGCATCTGCTACATCCTCCTTAGATATATGTAAAATTCTGCCATAAAGAGCCCGTGCACGTCCCTCTGGGTCTCTGAAAATTTCGAACTCATCTGGTCTAAGACGACCAATATATGTGTCTTCTGCTCCAAGTTTGTGTTCTAGTTCGTGTCTGATGTCGTTTGATAGCCAGGAGTTGCCGTTGATCGATGCTCGATTATCCATTGTCTCATTCATCACCCAGCCAGAGTCTTATGATGTTAAGCTGTGATATTCAATCAACTCTTCCTCTCTGTAATTTTTGTCGTACTCGAGGTAGGCTGGGTTGTAACCACCATTTGTGTTGCAGTGCTGATCAGTTCTGGAGTAAGGTTGTGATAGATAACGAAGGCTTGGTGTCGACCGATTGCTGAACTGCAAACTCGTCGATCGATTGTATGGGCTGGGTATCGATCGATGCTCCATCTCTCCAACTCTTCATTGAACTTATAATCACATAAGCATGTGGCCACAAGTTCTGCATCATTACACAATTCAATCAAGTAGCCTTGCTCTTATTCTTGACAGGTTCATAGAAATATTTTGATCAATTAGAGATAGACACAACCTGTTTAATTTTATATCGCTGATAGCTCCCATGGTAGCCATGAATGCTCTCCCAAGTAGTAGTGAAGAGTTTCAATCTATCTGATGTCCCTCACGTAGAAATCTACAGGGACAAGGGTGTTGTTAATCTGTACTAGAACATCTTTTACCATCCCTCATGAGTTCACTTTTGAGCAGTTTACAAATGTGAAAGAATCATTGGAGGGTTCCACTTTTAGGTTCAGCTCCTCTGCCATAGTTTTTGGCATAATATTCACTGATGATCCAGTATCACACAGGGCATTGGGTATTCGTTACCCTTGATGAAGCATGGAACCACGGAATTTCCCAAAGATCATTTTTCTTCTTCAGATAAGTCCTCTGTTTATACTCTTCTCTCAGATGATTGAAGGTCATTCTCTATATCATCGTTTGTCTCCCTTGTTTCCCTGAAAAATATCCACAACCTGTGAGTATAATAAGCTACATCAAAAGGAGTATCTAAAAGAATTTTGAAATCTCTTTTGGCGAAGCTATCCATCTATTTTTCATTGGCTTCTATGCGTTGATGTTTGAGGATCTTTTGCTTCCTCTTGGGGTGTCTCTCATCTTCTCTATCAAGACCATAGCTTCAGACGTGTCAGTATTATGTTCTGAAACTTTTATGGTGGATGCACAATCAAATTCGCAGTGATGCTTGGCAGTCGAACCGGCTTTCTCGTTTGTCAATCAATGCTCAGGTCGCATGTCAATCGATACCTTTATCTCTCTGTCGGTCAATTTTCTCGTGTCGGTGTCGATCAACGCTAGTCAATTCACATGAAGCTACTGATACTGCTGGAATTTTTGTCGATCGATGCTCGTTGCTTGGTGTCGATCGACACCAGTGCGAACTGCCAAATGACATAGAACTTTCCACATGAAAATCTCCTTCTTCGAGCTTTCCCTCTTAACTTCCTGCCAAAAATAATCACCAATCAATGCATTGAAATTGTGCTTCTTTCCAGCCTCTATTTTCTCCGTGATCTTTTGACATACTGTATTACGCAGATGAACATCGAGGTCATGTAGGTTTCCATTCTCATCACGAACCAATATAATGTGGCAACCATCTGAACTCTCTACTTCTATCGATCGAATGTGGGTAAGTTGCTGTGGATCGTTGCTATGTGATTAGTGTCGGTCGATGCTCGAGCTCTGATGTCGGTCGATGCTGTCCGTAAAGAAGTATCGGTCGACGCAGTATAGGTGATGTTGATCGAATGCTTGTCGTCTTTCTTTGCGGATCATACGTTCGAGTTTTGTCGGGTCAGAGAATAGCAGTTCTTGTCCTTTATTGCTCATGGTGTGTCTTTGCATGCACCTTAAAAACAAAGGAAATGAAAAATTAGTAACTTGAAAAGTAGTAAAAAACCTAGACTAAATCTTAGAAATTAAATCTAATGGCGATTAATGCTCCCCAACAACGGCGGCCAAATTTGACATGGTGTGTTTTATTGTTCTAGCAGGGTATAAATATTCTAAACAATTAACTATCAAATTAACCCTATCTTAACATACAAATAATACTCTTGCCAAGAGAAATCAGGTGTAGTACTTATGGATCGAATCCACAGAGAGCAATGACATACAATAGATTTTTTATTTCTAAAGACTAAGCTAGGTGAAGATATCATATTAGTGAGTGAACAATTAATTAAGAAAATATTCCTCAATCAAGAAGTAGGGATGTAATGTGGAAATATGCTGCATAATGCAAATATGGATATATGCAAATAACTAACTAGATGTAATTTAATATATCTAGGTCTAGGACTTTCAGCAAGGTTAATGGATTATATGGAATAGGAGGCACATTAATGTAAATATTCTAGAACTCAAATATTACTATTCTAGACCTTTAACTCCAATTGCTCGTCATGCGAGCAAAACAGCGAAAGACACCTCGCTCGACGGCTAAGGCAGATGTCGATGACGGTGAAATCATAAGAAGTGTGAACGACTTTTGAATAGTGCAGCCAGACTTATTAGACCAGCTCTCGCATGCACTAACAGCCTAGTTCAATGGCGCTCTATTTGGCATATTAACCGTACTCTCGTAGTCGCTCCATATCCTCACTTTCGAGAAATCCTAGTTAGCTACTCTAGAATGCAAGCGTGAAGCAGCAAAACTTCAATTGATGGATATAACTTAACCTACGCAATCCTCACTTTTGGGCCAATCGCATGATTGTTTATCATTCAACTACTAAATCTAGTTGATAACTACTCATGCATAATTAAAGAAGGGATAATCAGTCTGAATATAAGTGCATAGGTATAAAATATTAAGGTTCCATAGAAACTTATCTCTAAGGAGTTATGAATCATCTCCTATAACTATAATGAGAAAACTAAACTCCTTGTGCACAAACTTTGCACTTCATGCACACATGCACCCTGGTATATAAGCACATAAATATAAAAACCTTAAAACTTAGTGTCAAAAACTCGTCCCAGGGCATTCTCATTTGTCCTCATAACTTGGACTTTGAATCGGTATCTGCGATTTGGATGTCGATCAATGGCAAGTGTGCACAGGTCGATCGACCTTGGTCTTTTAACATGGTCGAGACGCCAAGTTTGTGTCGTCGATCGACGAACATTCTTGTACTTCGACTCTTAAATGATCATCTACGGATTCTTTCTTCTGCTAAATACTCGAAAAAATCCAGGTATCAGCGACTATATCTCCATAATGTTCATGGATCTGTAAATACTCGCACAACATAGCCATAGACATACATATAGACCCTAATAGAGCCTATACACAAGGCCTAAAACTGGTAATAAATCTGGCTATATCACGCCTCTATGGGTCAGAACCGAGATGGCTACCTGCTTTGATTACCGACTCGTAACGCTGATTGGCCGCCCACGGACTAATGGGCCATCCATGCCCACGCTCTCATCTCCGTGAGCGCCCCATCCCGTCCAACGGTCAGTGCATAAAGTTTTCCAAGACTTGAAGGTCTTGTTTACTGACCCTGCAATCACCACGTGACATTTCCCCGTGCTTTGGCCTCACTCACACGGTATCGCAAATTACTTCACGATAGGTCACCTATCCTTTCACTACTCCAACATAAGCACACTTAACCCCGAAGTTCTAAACTGATAGGTGACGAAAAGCAAGAGCACTTTGGTGACATAGGTTACTTTTCTATATATCACAACTCGAAAAGATTGAAAATAAACTATCCCGTAAAGTGTAAAAAGACGTTTCTTCCCATTTTCTTTTTTTTTTAATGTAAATGGCAGATTGGTGTTTTTCCACATTGCCTATTTGTTAAGGTTCGTAACGTCCAGCAACGATACCAGAGGTCATTAGCTCAACTGAA